>CM040173.1:4175000-4645000 GCA_022606695.1 Vaccinium macrocarpon
GCCGATCTTCGTATAGAGAGATAGAGACAAACTGCTGCGAGGGTTCAAATCTCGTCGGCGCATAATGTGTTGGTGGTCGCCGGGGGGGGACTTCCTTGTCTCCAGGATCGGGCGAGGGAAGCGGCAGTGGTGGTGTTGTTCAGAGGTTGACTGTCTTCTTCGCTCTCCATCTGGACGTCTGAAATTTGGGAAAGGAAGGGGAAGCTGTGGTTTTTGATTTTCCCGTTTTTTTTTTCCTTGACCCGCCTCCAAAACGACGTCGTTTTGGAGGTTTTTTACCCGGAAGTGTACCCGGAAGTGGTACCCGGAAGTGTATGTAGCATTCGCCTCCAATATAAGGTTATGTGTCATCACATAATTTTTTAACCACCTCATGTTTTTGTACTTCTAATAAATTTATATAGGCTTTGCAAAAAGGGGTTGTTCAGCTGGTATGTTTTAAAATAAACTTGTTTTTTTTTTACAATTTTTTATGTTATATATTATAAGAGAATAACTTATCGTAATTTTAAAAATATATATTATTTTTTATTTGTGGAACACCTCTAAAGATTCTTGGTGCCATGTGATGTGATCACACCTCGGGCGGAGCAGTTTGTAAGTTTTCCCCCCGGAAAGTGTCACCAAAAAAAAAAATTGTATAGGCTGATTCTAATAAATGAACATTTGCTAATAAATTTGATGTGATCACACCTCATGTTCTTGTACCACTGTTTGATTTTGACAGATTCTAATAAGGGGGAGGTTGGCTAAATTTGGTTTTTTGGTTTATTGGATTATTTGGTTTTGTCCTTATTCAATTTTTTTTTGCATTTGTTAGTTTTCGGTTGATTTTTTGAGGTTTCTTGGCTTGTCTCGACGAGAGGAATCTAAAAAGTATAAAATTATTAGCCAAACTTAAAGTTTTGTGAATAAAGACAAAAATAAACCAAAAAACCAAAAGCCAATAATCCAATTTGGTTTATTTTTGTCTTTATTTGGTTTATTTTTGTATAGGCTTTGTGAAAAGGGGTGTTCCGATTAGTGTGTTTTAGAATAAACTTATTTTTTCACAAATTTTCATGTTATATATTATAAAAGATTAACTTGTTTTAATTTTTTAAATTTATTTATTTCTTTGTGGAACACCCCTAAAGATTTTTGGTGCCCTGTGATGTAATCAAACCTCGGGAGCAGTTTGTATGTTTTCCCCAGGAAACATACCACTGTTTGACTTTCACAGATTCTAATATCTCCATCTAGGAAGCGTTTGTATCAGTTTTGAAACTCTTTGAACTCTATGCTCTTTATTTGTAATGATTCGAACAAAGATGTCTAGAATTCTCAATTTAGGATAAATTAAAAAAAATAAAAATTACATCTATACAAATTCGAGGATTATTTCCTTGCATGGAACACATGTATGTGTTTTAATTACCAACAAAGAAATAATAAATTTATATACATATTGATGTCTTAGGCAAATTAACGTGATCTCAATATATAGTATTTGCATACTAGAGCACAACAAATATTTTTCTGAATAAATATTTATATTTTTGACTGGCACTTTCGAATCGAAATCCTTGCTCTGTCACTGACCACGTTGTGTGTGTAGAAAAGTGCATTTAGGCGTGGAAAAGTCGTAAACGTATTTATGAATCATTACACAGAGAGGGCAGAGAGTTCAAAGAGTTAATTACCAACTCCCACTGATCATTTTGTTTTTTGAATCTTTCTTCTTGTTTTCTTCCTAATGTAAATCTTCTGTCATTTTCCCCCTCCCGACTGTCCAACTAAATTATATTACATTTACCCTGCTTTTCGTGTACGTGCATTTTCCTTCCAAGTTAAGACTTCTTAAACTGCAAATATTCTATTAAATGGAACCAATCATGCTGTTAACCAATTATTTAAGAAACCTGAACCTGTGAATATCACTTTGGATGTCCTATTCTGATTACTTCTGGAATCTTGATTATTTAGAAACTTTCTCAACCGTATGATCATTAGCCCACTTGAGAAGTTAATGTTCCAGATTAAGATTTAGCCAGTAATTTTAAGGATGTTGTTCTCGAATAATTACTTTTTATGGGTCGACAAATTGTATGTGGTGTAACATTCCTGGTCCTATTCCTCGTAGCAGAAGGATACACCGTGGTAGCCAGGATCAACAAAGGTTGACCCGTGGTCAATTTTGGTGTTTCAGAGGTGTATTGCTCATCCCAATCGTTCATCTCAGTAATTAATGGTTTAAATTTTAAACAAACTCTTCCAAGGAAGACTATTATTCCTTGCAAGAGTCTTTTTAAAATCCTAACAATTTAAAACACTTTTGGATAGCTGAGATAGAATCCTACTGCTATACCGTACCGCATAGAGGCACCCCAACTTTGACAGAGGTGCATGTTGTAGTGAGTTTTTCGGCTCAATTTGGGTGTTGTATCTAGACGTTTGGCTTAGTTTCAACTCGAGAGGCCTCAGTTGTGTGTGTCCGGTTAGTCAATGCTCTGAATTTTGTTGTAGACATCCCAACAATTTTTTTGGAGGTTTCCTTGTTGGTTTAGGACTTGGATTGCGAGAAAATTAGATTGGAATGCAAGAAAACCCTAAACCGGCGGTGGTTTGGTGGTTTTTGTGGTGGCGATGGCTATCGTTGGTGGTGCTGGCTGTCGGTGCTTTGGTGGCAGCTTTGGTGGATGTTTTGCACTTTGGTGTAGGGTTTGGTTTAGGTTTGCTAAGTGGTGGGCTTAGCCATTTGTTTGGGCTAAGTTCTTTGCGATTTATTGTTTTATTCAGGCTTTTTAGGCATTTGGAATGTATTTTCAATGTTTAATCTAGGCATTTTAGGTCCAAGGGTGTTTGGGCTCTGCCCTCTAAGTGTTCCAACTTTTGGTTGGATATTTTCTCCCCACTCGATGTAACCTTTGTCAAATTTCCTTAATAAACTTTTGTTGCCAATCAAAAAAATAATTAGCTTAGTTTGGAAAGAATTCTTGGCTAAAAATATAGCCTGACTTTTACAATCAGGGTTGCACTTCTCAGTTCCTAGCTCATGATCACTGCAAGGAAAAATGGGTGGGATTATTTGGAAGGTCTTTGTTTTGGTGTGTCCTCTGGTTACTGATGGGAACTCCAGGCGTAGCCAGGAATCAAGGATAGCGGGGACACCTTTAACACACTAGGGAAATTTACGGCCCGGTATAATATTGAAGCCTTATTACCACATCGTATAAGTCTAATCCAAAACAAAAAAACTACCAATAACGAAGTGTTCCACTAACAAAAAATTATTCTTTTCAAAAATCGAGACATGTTATTTTTTATAATACATCACATAAAAATCCGTGAAAAACCAATTTTTAAAAAAAACTTAGTGGGACACCCCCTAACTCCTCTTGTCCACAATCGATATTACCCCATATGTTAAATTACATCTGCAACATTTGTCTCTGATCTATTGGTGCAAATCCAGGAATCTTCGAGAAATCTGAACGCCTTGATGGAACTCGCTTCAAGGCATGTTACAATGTCGCTTTCCAAAAATAGTATTCGTCCCCACTGTTTGGTATGCACCAGGTTGATAGTAAATCTGCCCGAAGATACAACGAAACCCGATCGAATGATCTTTTGCCTACGTCCGCACAAACGAATGACAGACAGAATATCAAGTCGAATTTGTCACCAAATCAGCCAAGGATATGTTGACACCGTTTCTGCAAAGTAACGGTGCAACAAAAAACAAGGAATAGCTTGCTAAAAATACTTCCCATAACTCGGGACAGTATTTGCCAATTGTACTTCCTATAACTCGTGTGACACTATTTGCCACCGTTTCATTCATATTTCCTCCCCAAAAAATACTCAAACAAAATCTGAATAATGAATCACCTATTTATAATCATTACTCTCCTTACATTGTTTCATTTTCCCCTTCTGGACTGTCCGAATAAACTATGAATTTCTCCCGCTTTTCATGTATGTGCATTTTCCTTCCAAGTTAAGACTACTCAATGGATAACAAATTCAGACAAGTCTATTAATGGGAACCAATCGTACTGTTAAACAAGAATGTAAGAAACCTGAACCTGCGGATATCTATTCGAATGTCCTATTCTGGGGTCACGTCTAAGAAAAGGATAAGATGGAAATTAACCTTCACAGCCGTATGAAAGTTCGCCCACTTGATATCTTAATAACGTTCAATATAACACCTTTCTAGCAAATTTTAGTGATGTAGTTCCTGAGTAACTACTTTTGCATGTGTTGTACTTGTACCTTGTTCCTCATACCGGAATAATACGCTGCGGTAATAAGAGTTGTCAAATTAAGTACATGTTGATGGGAAAAAAAGACACATTATTTAAAAAGTATGGCCTAGGTACTGTGCTAGCAGTGGTAAATAGTGCCCCAACTATACCCCCAAGGGTTGGCCTAGTGATCAAGGCTTGGGACTTAAGAGTTTGCTTTCTCCGAAGGTCTCAAATTCGAAACCTCGTAGGTGCTATCAACTCTTTTGGGGTCAGTCCATACAGAGTTTTGCTCTAGAATAAAATGGGGCCCTCGCTAATGGATGGTGAAATTGGTCTTCCAAGATTAGTTGAGGTGCGTGAATGTTGGCCCTGACACCTAGTTATCAAAAAAAAAAAAATAGTGCCCAACTAGATCATCCACAGTTCCAACGGCTCCATGTTGAAGCGGCAACCTCATCCTCCTAAGCTTGGTTTTGTGGCTAGTCTGCTCCAATATTCAAACCCAGTCAAGTTGAAATACAAACAATATGTAGCGGCTTTTATTACAATTGGTCAACACAAGGATCAATTTTATATGATAGTCTCATGATAGAGGGGAATGAGTGAAAACCAGATGATTTTATTTCTTCATAATTGATTGGAGATCCATATAAGAAAACGTGAGGTAGAGATTTATTAACATTATTGTAGCTTGTCAGAAGTTTAGCATTTGTTACATTGTATTCGTACAGAGTGATTTGGCCGATTAATCTTCCAATCCACTAATCCTAATCCGAATGGATTGGCATGGTAGTAATTTTGGCCAATTAATCTTCCAACCTGCTGATCCGAATGGGGATTGGCATGCTGGTGATTTTGGCCGATTAATCTTCCAACACGTTAATCCGAATGGATTGTCATGGTTGTGATGGCTTGTGAATTAAAAGTTTATTTATTCATAAAGTTGCTGATTTGAAACTTCTCAAAACTTTGGGTCTAGTTTGTATGGAGCTTTACTCTGAATTTTAATTGAGGATTCCGTTATTTGGATGATGAAATTGATCCCCTAAAATTAATTGAGGTAGACATAAGTTGGTCCGAACATTATCAAAAAGTGTTCCCGTATGGCATTTGTTAAACATCTCTTGCTAATTGTATAGGCTTTGGAAAGTTCAATGAATCGGGACAGAGACAAAGATGATAATAAGGCGGAAAACAAAGTGCATATAGCAACATTATAAATGTTCGATTCTCCCCAGAGACAAATCATGATATAAGTGGGGGTAATGGTGGTGGGTTATTGTGCTAGTCTCCTCCGAAACTTAGATGAGGTGCGTATAAGTTATTTCGAACACTCAGTCATACAATAATAATGATAATAATAAGATGATAGGGCGAGAAAGCGAGAGGCTTCCAACAGGAGGAGAAAATTTCTAACACGGGGTCCACCAACACTTCTTTGCATAAGAACACGACATTTCGAAAAATTAAAAGCTTTGTCTCATTTCTCAAGTCCAACTAAACTATGAAATATGAATTTCTCCAGCTTTTTGTGCAAGTGCATTTTCCTTCCTAGTTAAGACTAAGTCGATGGAGAAAATTAGGGCAAGTCTATTAATTGGAACCAATCGTGCTGTTAAACAAGAATGTAAGAAACCAGATCACGTCTAAGAAAATGACTAGTTGGAAACCTTCTAAACCTTATGAACATTTTCCCTCTTGATCTCTTAATAATGTTCAATATTAACACACCTAAATTTCTTGCAAATTTTAGTTACTTTTGCAAGTTGGATGGAAGATGCTCCGCGGTATTAAGATTTGGCAAAGTTCATGTTGTATACCACTTTCCTGATCCAGTTTATGCTGCGGTAATGAGGGTCAAAGTAGATGTGATGTACCATATATGCTCCTACTCCTCTAATTCAACGGCATCTTCCATCCAACTTGCAAAAGTAACTAAAATTTGCAAGAAAAAGAGGATCGTACCAGTTTTCCACTCCTCTTGTTTCCAAAAGCGAAGTGGGAGTTTCCCACGCTTCTTATCCTTCAAAATAAATGATGAACTTTAATTTGAACTTCTTGAAAGGATGAAAAGATTGGAAAACACACAACCATCCTAGAAAATGAGACGCATGGCACATGACCATAACACTAGTAGATTATTTGTACCTAACACGCACATTTTCAACAGAAATGGACAAGCCTTCTCTTCCCAAAGAAACAAAGAAATATCCATGTAATTTCGCTGGCATGCACCCTCTTTTTGAAGGTCTCTGGGGTCACCTTTACCATCTTTTTCTTTTGGCATTGAGAGAGAGAGAAGAAAAAGTGAATAAAAAAATATAAAAAAATAGAGTGAATAGTACTTGTTTTGAAAGTCTCTGGGGTCACCTTCAAATGGTATTATAAAAATATATATGTAAAAATTTAAAGTTGTGCCCATTTTATGAATAAAAATAGAGTGAATAGTATTTTTTTATTATGGACACAAATGAACCATTATAGAAGGGTAGATACTCAAACTTATAAACTCATTAAATGAATACTGAAAATGTGATGTGACAATATTTAAGTATCCATATTTGAGTATACCACTAGTGATGCTCTTTAATTTTGAGTATTTATCCAAATATTTTGAGTATTTATCCAAATACCGTTGTGAGCATCTTTTGTGTATCAAAATACTCATCTTTGAGTATTTTTGTGTTTGAGTATAACAAATACTCAACTTTTGGCATTTTCCTTCCAAGTTTTAAGACTACTCAATGGAAAAAAATTCAGACAAGTCTATTAATTGGAATCAATCGTGCTGTAATAAAGGAATGTAAGAAACTTTTTTTTATTGCAAAAAGAAATATTATAAACTTGGAACAGCGAATATCTAATCGAATGTCCAATTCTGGGATCACGTTTATGAAAAGGATTAGTTGGAAATTAACCTTCACAACCGTATGAACATTTGCCCAATTGATATCTTAATAATGTTCAATTTTAACACCTTTCTCGCAAATTTTAGTGATGTAGTTTCTGGGTACTTACTTTTGCATGTGTTGTACCTTGTTCCTCATACCGGAACGATACGCTGCGGTCATAAGAGTTGTCAAAGTTCATGTTGTGTACCACGTTCCTGATCATGTATATTTCTGATGCTAGAATAATACGCCCCGGTAATAAGGGTCAAAGTAGATGTGGTGTACCGTGTTCCTAATCCTCTAATTCTACGGCAAAAGAAGGTTTACGGAGTGCCCCAACTAGATCATCCACAGATCCAACGGCTCCATACAGATGAGGCAACCTCATCCTCTTAAACTTGGTTTTGTGGCTAGTCTCCTCCAATATTCAAACCCTGACAAGTTGAAATTGCCAACAATATACCGGCTCTTATTAAAATTGGTCGATCGACACAAGGATCGCCGTTAGATGATCGTCTCACGGTATATAGGGGAATGAGTGAAGTCCATTGATTTTATTACTTCATAATTGATTCCAGATCCATATAAGAGAACTGACTTTTTCGAGGAAGATGGCTTAGCGTGGTTCCTTCTTAACAATTATATAGAGATGATCTTCTTTCTTGTTCGGCGAAGAGAAGGTGTCAGAAGAAGAAAAGTTTAGCAGACTTAGAAGCAGACGGAGGCATCAAAAGTTTAGCATTTGTTACATTGTATTTGTATGGAGCTATTTTTGGTTGAGGCAAAACGTGAGGTAGAGCGTTATGAAGAGACGTGAGTTTTTGAATGGATTTTATGAGATAAAATGAGAAATTTGATTTTAGTTAGTGTTGTATCGAGGGGTGATAAAATCACTTTGTTTTTCCAATAGATAAAATCTAGTGTGATAATAGTTGTGGATAATAAAGTGTGATAAAATCACCTTCCTTTTATCTATTCATAAAAGATGATGATAAAATCTAAGATGATAAAATCAAATAATCTATTGGAAAACTCCCCTTTAATAATGCAAGAAAAAAATAATCTAGCAGGATGCATAGCCCCATAGCATTATTCATCTAACGTAAAATTATGCTGGCTCGTGAAACACCAAATCTGTGATCGCCTTGGATATAGGAGTATACTCCAATCTGAGCTCATAACTCTTCACAGAAATAGGCCGATCTCAGTTTTCGTTGAAGATTAATTAGTATTTTTTACCGTCGTATTACTATTAGGTTGTCTTAGCCTCCAACCAATTTTTTACATAAACGATTCTCTCCTTCAATAGGTTGCTAGTGTTCCATTCTGTAAAGGAGGTAAGCGCGAGACCCCTTGTTGACTAGAGTCAACGTTGTTCCGCCAATGAGATCATGACAAGTGTCACCCAGGTGCCGCGGCGTCCGCGTGACATGTGGCAACCTCCGCGCAAGTTTCCACGCAAAGGAAAGCCACTAGCGCGGGCGTGAAGCTCCGCGCAGGGGGGCCACTGAGGTTGGACCCTCTTGCGTAAGGCACCCTAGCGGCGCGCACCATGTGCCCGACTAGGGCAAGGCTTGAACGGCTATGGGTCATCCGAATAGGAGAATAACCCATGATTCAAATGACTGATACGGCTCAAAACATGAGCAAGAACGCGAAAATCCAGTCCCACTTAGCCCAAGTAATGATGCTTGCTACGGTCTAAAGGCAGGACCCCGAGGGCCCCCTGAGGCTTGGCTGCGGTATAGGCGTGACCGAATAAGTCACGACATTGCCCTCACGGGAATAAGGGTGATCTAGTGGCTTGGTGGCTAGGAACAAGAGGATCGCTGCGCGGGGGAATGGCTCTCCGCCGCACGCGCGTCAGCCGCGCGGTGGTGACGTTACCCGTACGGTCAGGTTGTACGGAAAGGACACGTGTTATCATATTATAGGATGATAGTCTGACACCTTTTGATTGGTCCAAGGTGCCTATAAATATGGGACATCCCCTTTCATACCCGAGAGGTTGGTGAAATCTTAGCAGAAGCATATGCTATTCTAGAGAGAGAAAAGAGTAATCACTGAGTATGAGGAAAACATTTCTCTCTAGTGAGGATATACTCCATCTCTTAGGTCACCAAGGGTATCACAGATTTGATTGAGAGCAATCCATTGCCTTAATCCTTTCTGTACACACCTGCTCTATTATTCACCCTTTCTCTAGACCACCCCATTCCCTTCTTTCACTGTGTCATTACTGTTGACTATTCATACATCTCCAGCTCATCACGTTAACTAGAACCATCTCCTACATTCAGGCGACTCTGCTGGGGAGGTTGTTTAGTTGATGGTAAACACAATGAGTGGTCTACAAACTTCAAGCATGACAGCACCAGCAAATCAAAACAACTTTATTCTCGACGGTCCGCCGCTGGTGGAGGATGCTATGTCCAGTCATGGAGGGAACGAAGGAGGAGAAAACCAGGGAACCCCGGCCATGGAGACAATCCACGCCATGCAGGCCAGAATGTATGTGTGTGTATATATGTATATATAGGTTTCACTTCTAGTCCGGACTCCGGACCTCTGTAATCCGAGTATTTTTTTGATGATCTGATCCGTCTAATGTGTTCAGAAGGTGTTTTCAAGGTTTCTAGCAGAAAACACATTCTAAACACATTAGACGATTCGGATTCTCCAAAAATAATTTACAAAACAAAAATGATATATATGTATATAGGACGATTCGGATTTTTCAAAAATAATTTACAAATATATCATTTCTTCGAGAGGTGGGGTCCAGAAACTGCCATTCCAATCCCTATGAATCAGCAAATCGCACCCCTCAAAGTCAAACCCAACATGTTCCTAAGTATTATCAAACACCACCAAATACTTGGGATTCATCAGTATACAACACTTTCTACCCTCCATCCATTTCTACAGAACACGTCCTCATTCTCAGACAAACCAATACTCCGACCGATCTCCGCTGTCAGCAGAGGTGGCCTCACTCTGCTAACTTCTACGTATTTCCTGAGCGGTCTCAATTTCCCGTATGTGTTGGAGACAACGATATTCTTCCACATTCGATAACGAGTCCAATATATAGTATACTTTTATATGTTACATTTAGTGCCTCCTTATTCACGTACTCTAACAACAAATTTCAATCGCTATCTCTGCCTTTTAAAGACTCGCAATCGTCTTTTTTGGAAGTCAAATTCTCTTCCAAAATGAATATATAGGATATTGATATCATATTCAACGTACTTGTTTTGCTTGGAATTTTCAACGTCCTTTCCGTACTTTTTAAAATTGTACTAATGTTATATAGATTGGAAGTATATATACGAACTTATATGCAATTCTCATAGACATGAATCCATCTCCATTTTCGTGCCGATTTTCTAACTATTGAATTTAAAACGAAGGACTTCATTTTGGTGCAGTGCAGACCATGGTTGGAGTAAGTGACTGAGAAAGTTTTGCTCGAGATTTTAAGAGAAGAATGGCGCAACATAATCCCTTGTTAACATTATATGGCGAAGGATCAGGTTCTTTATAGGTCAGATTTTACATGTGTCAAAGATTAGATATGATATATAGGCCGACAAGGCAAGAAGTAGACAAAGGTTGTCTGTAATTTAGTTATTCATTTGATTACCCATTCTTTTGAGATGTGCTATTTCTCAAATTCTCATGTAGAGTGAAAAATTTGTCAAAGGTTTTTTCAGTTATTGGCTTGAGTTTTTTGTGTCTTGGTTACCTTCACATTATTAGGTTGTGGTCCTAGTGTGCTTTTCCTCTCGAATGAGGTTGAAATTAATAATACTTACATAACTTCTCGATCACACATCAAGCGTTATTGTGAGATCCACGAACCACATGAGCGTCGAGAATTCTATTGAAAAACCAAGTATCACTAGCATTGTTGTTCCGTCTCCCTTTCTCCCTTACCATTTTTCATCACAAACAAAGTACGAACCTCAATAAAACTATAAAATCCAAAACCCATAATTGGAAAACATAGCGTAAAACATATATACCACTAATTTGAAACACAAAATTTTCAGACTATAACATAGCAACTAGAATACCAAGCTATTGGAGAGTCTTTTGATGCACTTCTCCAGTGCAATAGTCTGGAGACATCCAAACAGTTTGACTTTATAACCAAACACTTCTACAATAAAACATTAAGAAGGGTAAATGCTTAAGTACCAAGATTAAAGTTGGTCAACGCAACATTCATTATCTACTTTGGCTCAAGAAATAGCTCAATCAAACGGGTGCCCAGGTGGCTGGTACTAGAGATATAACCCTCTAAATCCTCGTCGCAACCTATTAATGTCATCTCATCGTCCTTGTCTTTGTAATTGATGTAATAAGTTGCAGCATCGAGTTGTAGCCTCTTTTTCACTTCTTGTTCCAGCTCTACCTTTTGCCACGGCCAAGACAACTGAAACTTCATTCTTAATCCTTTATACTTAGCCATTACAGTTACACTATTTGTATTACTAGCACTCAAGTTTTGATTAGAAGGCAGCGACGTATCAGAATTCAATTGTGGGATTCTCTCTTGATCAACAACTGTGGGAGACCCGTTGGGATGAGATTGACCAATAAGCTGCTGCTCCTCACAAGGTGGCCATTTGTGGATATTATAATCCCGACAGACTCGCTTCGATTTAGATCGGCTAACTGCAAAAAATCAGAAATCCAGAAGCTCAAAATTCTTCCATGTGAGTAAGTTTGAACTACATCTCCATCTCCATTTTGCAAACTTCAAAATTTAGTCTTATTTCGAAAAGTAAATTTAGTATCACTATTCGCACACTCTAGTCTAACCACAAATCCTAATGTCTATCTCTACTCTACCTTTCAAAGATTCACTTCTTTCTTTTTCAAAACACAAATTCCCATTTGAAATGTGTATGAGCTATTGATATCGTTCTCAAAGTAATTACTACACCTGATAAAAAATGTACTTACCATACTCTTTTAATGGTACCTATTTTTTAGATGGATTAGAAAAAAACTGGACTAGGTTGTACACGGTTTTTCATAAAAATGGAGATTCAATCTCCATTTTTCAGGGATGAGCATTGCCTGATTAGTTTGGTTGTGTGCTAAACTAAAACCAAACCAATATATGCATAGCGTTGAATATTTCGAAAACCATATCTATCCATCCTATTCTTGAAGACTACGAACGGGACCAATCCAAACCATTTGACTATGGTGCGGTTCTAGTATCGAAACACAGTCCACTTTAAACTGTGAACCTCAAATTAAATCAAACGCTCAAAGAGAAACCCATTACGAAATGAACTCAATCAAAGTCACAAATAATCAATAAATTCAACATATGTCCTCTATGCATTGAGTATATATTTCTGAAGAGTGTTCTCATAAAGTTAGTAATGTATCCATTTTTGTGTAGGGTATTCCAGTATGGAAACTAGAATTGCGGTCTCCATTTTAAAGCTCCCATAAAAAGCATGGGTGGATCAAGTTTGACTTTGAAAATTTGCTGGTGTTTTTGAGAGCAAAGTCTATCGAGTTGGAAATAACAACCAAGATATATTGTCAACTAATTAGTGATTTCATTTCTTGAAGAAGTATATTTGTGATTTCCTTTGAGTTCCCTTGCAACATCTTTAAGACGCATGTCCTTAACATGTAAGATATCTTCCAAAGCAATTTCAATTCTATCTCATAGTAGTTTTGTTGTTACCTCCCTCGTCTCCTGGCGTCTTTTTATCCCTTTTTCCATTTCCCGAACATGCATTGTTTCCTCTATTAGATACTGGCACATCACCTGACGACACCGAATCCTGCACCACGGGTACCTCATCATCCGCTGTTGTGGCAACATTTGCTTGCCTTGAAACCACCTACATTGTTTGATGATGTATCAAATGTTATAAAAACTGAACCATGAAAAATATGGACGCACCAGAATTAATGATGCAAAATACTTAATACTCGTGAACTAATCAGGCCAGCATTCACAATATCTTTAACCCGGAATACATGGTAATTTGTTAACTGCAAAGTGCATTCCAATTAATTTATCATGGTGAATTAATTCATGATAACATTTACACTCATAATTCATGATTAAAGAAACATCTTGGATATGGACAAGGGTGAGCACAGATCAGATTGGTCCGGTTTTATAGGAAAACAAAACCTATCCAAACTAGTAAACAACGGTTCACGCGATGTTGGTTTTGAACCGCGGTCCGCAAATAATTGAGATACCATCTCCATAAATTGTTTAGAGTACTTAAATTTGAATAGATAAACTAAAGCGTAACTTATATGAAAACTGGTTCTATTAAAACCACCAACACTCACTAACATCAACCAAGTAAAGAAAAGTGGAATATTAGTAATTAGTGAAGGAATACGGCCATGGAATTATTAGATTAGGAAATTATTTACTGACTAAAAGATTGGCAAATGAATTGACTAAGCTCAAGCCGTTCACTTTTAGTGTATTGAAATTATAGGAATAGGTTATCATATATAGAAGTCGAGGGAATTAACCTTCAAAATTAAAAAGTAGGGCGTGGGGTGGAGCATTAGTTTAGGAAATTAATGGAGAAGGAGATAAAAGTTTATTCATTGCATCTAAACAAATTCGATATATATTTACATCTATACAGTACATTATATGTACATATTATGCGGCTTTGATATGTTTGGAACAGGAACCGTTAACAACCATACCATTAACAAGGTTTCTAATTTTTTAAATTCGGCACCAAACAACATTATTAAAAATAATAATAATAACTGTATGGTTTGGATTAGTTTGGATTGGATTTGCAATTTGACTTCTATTTGCTCACGGTAAGGATACACACCTGACTAGGCTTGAGATCCTTCAATCGTATTTCCTTGAACTTGGATACCACTAATGGAATATTCCATTTAACGATCCCAAGAGGGTGTTCTGGATGATCAGCCTTGGACAAATTGGTGTGTTCACACAACCAATACTACAAAATAAACACAAAACATGGTCGGTAGATAGTATAATGTTATCTCAAATAATGCAAAATTAAATCAAACTTATCACAACAAACATACCAACAGTGCCATAACACATCCTGTCACTTTCCTTGGTTCATGATGGTGCCTTCTTATTGACGATATGAGTTCATTGATTATTGCTCCATTCCAGTCGTAACCTCGCAATCTATCCAAATCCTCGACACGTTTCAGATAGACCCACTTAACCGTAGTTCCCGTTGGGAACAAAAATGTGTGGCAAAGGTACAAACAAAGCAACCTTGCAACATCTTCTATGTCGTCCTTCTCATCACTCCCCAAATATTTTTTCAGAAGTTGTTTCAGTGACGTACTCGTCAACCTTGATTCAGAAATTTCCCTCCTTGCAACCAACTTGACCTCTTCTTTGCAGCCATATTTGAGGCTGACAGATTCATTCCCACATGATATGCCGAAGATGCTAACCATGTCAGCGCGTGTTAGCTCCATAGATTCCCTTCCGAGTTGAAATTTCCCAGTGACAGGATCATACGTATTGATTATTTCGATTATCATCTTATCCCTTTTGCGGCATTGCATAGGAGACAACTTGTTTTCAATAATAGCCTCAAACATCCCCCAGAACGGAGTTTTCTTCAACACTTCCTTGTGACAAGTTCTCAAATTCAGTTCCTTAATCAGCGTCATTATGCCTCTTAGGCTTGCTCTGAATGTTCTATCAAGTACTTCTCCCTTGTTTTCACTAGTAAGTTCTGTCAAACAGGAATTCTTGATTTTTTTCCCTCCTTTTCCACTAAAAGATGTCAACCGCTTTTTCAAGGATGCCTGACCACCGGCTATATAAATATCAACATTGCATTCAGCAAGTCCCCCCCTAATTGTATTTTGCGAGGTCCCTCCTGCAATAACAATATCTAAACCATGAAAACGAACATGATTTATACGTAAATATACCATATACTTGGTAAATAATTCATGAAACCCCATCCTCGAAATTGATTCGATTATCACGTTCCATTACGAATATATTCTACAAAGTCCTTCACACGATTTCAAATAGATATTTTATTTAACAAAAAACCGATTGCGTATTTCAGCTGCTTTTCCAGGTTTGTGGTCGGGTTCAATATCATTTCTGAGAAAACAGTATTGGGCTCAGCAACCCTTTGTGTTCACTTACCTTCAACAGATTTCGATTGTTTCTTTGAGGACGGCGTATCTTCAACTTTTAATTCTCTTTAATATTCAAAGCAAATGTATCATGTATTCATTACCAGCAAAAACCTATCAACTATTAGAACAAATATTGTTGCGATATTGGATTAATAGTCAAAGATTCTCTATTGTAATTCTTTCTCATTGTATTCTTTCCTAGTATAGAGATATTTCTTTGTTAGGCAAATAACTTAATTATAGGAATAGCTTGATTGTAGGATCTCTACTATCTCTATAAATATGTACATGTAAAGATACGGAATTACTATGAATGAAAATATTCTTCTCTGATTGTCAATTTGGTATCAGAGCCACAAAACCCTAAATCATTCTTCTTTGAATCCTTAAATCATGAGCAAGTCAGATTCTGAAACATCTGGCACCAAATCTACCCACATCATTATTCAACACGAAGGTTCATCATTCAATTCAAGAATTGTATTGAATGAGACCAACTATGATCTGTGATCTCAAATGTTAGAGATGCAAATTGCTAGGAAGGAGAAAGATGAAGGCTATGAAAAGTGGTATTCAGACAATCAGAAGGTCAAAAGATGGTTGATGATGTCTCTGTCCCCGGAGATTATGAAGCGATACATTCGCATACCTACCGCACGAGATATTTGGAAAGCTCTGTCTAAAGCCTTTTACGATGAAGCGGATGAATTACAAGTTTTTACCTTGAACCAGAGGGCTTTCTCTGCCAAACAAAATGGCAGACCGCTCTCTATAAATTATGGAGAACTGACTGAAATCTTCAGTGAGTTGGATCATCGTGATAAGGTGGTCATGGTGGATGAGACAAATATTGCATCCTATCAGAAATTGCTTCAGCGACAAAGGGTGCATATCTTTCTCATTGGATTAGAGGGTGATTTCGAGCAAGTGCACGGCGAAATCTTGAGGAAGGATCCTATCCCTGAATTGGAAGAGTGTTATGCCCTAGTTCGCCGCGAAGATGTTCGACGCGGGGTGATGAACGGACAATTGGAAAATTCTGAAGCTTCAGCCATGGTAACTCGGAACTGGTCTAATCAAAACTGGTCTCCTCAACACCAGCAAGACCAAAAAAAACCTATCCATCCTAAGACTGCTAATGGTGGCGACAAATCATCATACAAATGCAGTGACTGTGATCAAACTGTTCATACAAAAAGTCGATGCTATGAACTTGTGGGGAATCCAGAATGGTGGGATCATAGCCGTAATTCCCGAAAGAAGAATTCCAAGAAGGCCTCTACTGCTGCAATTGTTGAAACAAAGACAGAGGATTATAGCGGTGAAAAGTTCTTGGCATTGGCAGCAGCGGCAGGTAATGGTGGTAAGGTTTTAAATATTTCTACACCTGTTTCTAATAGTGCATGGATAATTGATTCCGGTGCTATGGATCATATGACATTTGATTCTAGACAAGTTTCATCCCTTAAACCTTCCTCCTCACAAAATTATGTTTCCACTGCCAATGGTACCTCAATTCCAATTATTGGGGAAGGATCCTTGTCCCTCACTAACACCTTGAATTTAGATTCTGTTTTGGTTGTTCCTTCTTTGAATTATAATCTTTTGTCAGTTTCTCAAATAACCACTGCCTTATTTTTGTGTTGTCATTTTTTGGCCTGAATTTTGTGTATTTAAGGACATCCAAACAAGGCAGACGATTGGTTGTGGTGTTAGGCGAGGGAAGCTGTATTACTTAGACTTGGTGTCTAAAAGTTCAGATAAGTTGCTTCAAGCTTTAAAGATTGGGGGTTCTAAGGAGGAAAAGAAGAAATCTGAGATATGGTTATGACATCGACGTCTAGGGCATGCTTCCTTTGGTTACATGAAGAAATTATTTCCTAGTTTATTTGCAAACTTTGATGTTTCTAGTTTCAAATGTGATGTTTGTGAACTTGCAAAAAGCCATCGTGCTTCGTTTCCATTAACTTTGAATAAAAGTCCAGTTCCTTTTATGATCATACATTCTGATGTTTGGGGCCCATCTAAACTTGCTACTTTTGATGGATCGCGTTGGTTTGTTACTTTTATTGATGATTGTACCAGGATGACTTGGGTATGTTTGATGTAGTCCAAAAGTGAAGTAAACTTGTTATTTCAAAAATTTCATAAAATGGTTTGTAGTCGATTACAATGCAATGTGTTCGAGGTTCTCTCTTGCAAAGAACAATGGAGGTGAATATTTGAGTTTTGAATTGAAGCGGTATTTAGAAGCCCATGGACCATTCATCAAACTACTTGTTCCGATACACCCCAACAGAATGGGGTGGCGGAGCGGAAAAATCGTCACTTGTTGGAGGTTGTCCGTGCTTCATTGATCGAAGCACATATGCCTTTATCCTATTGGGGACACGCACTTACCTTTGCAGCATATTTGATCAACCAAGTACCTTCCAGCACTATTGATTTTCGGACACCATCCCAGGCTCTCATTGAAGCAATTGTTGCTCCAGTCGTTCCAAACTTACCTCCTCATGTCTTTGGTTGTGTAGCATTTGCACATCTTCATAAGCATCAGCGCAACAAGTTGACACCTCGAGCATTGAGATGTGTCTTTTTAGGGTATGCTGCTTATCAAAAGGGGTACCGATGCTATCATCCTCCAAGCAAACGAATGTTTGTTACAATGGATGTAGTTTTTCATGAAGACTTCGATGTATTTTTTTTCTTCCGAGCACGAACTTCAAGGGGAGTACACGGAAGAAGTTCAAGCTCTAGACTATGATTTTCTGATCTCTATAGAAGGGGAACTCTCTGAACCTGGTAACAATCTGAATGGGAATGAAAAGGAACACCCTGAACTTGGTAATGAGAATGTTGGTGAATTGGATTTGAGTGGGTATAAATTTGGACCACAATGGTGATGAACGTGATGAAGACCCAGAAAATGAAGTTGTGGATCAACCTCCATCTGAATCTCTCGCACCACAGGCAATTGATACACCAAACCAATGCGCTGCGAGGATGGTCCTCACAGAATTATGCGAACCGCCAAGAAAACAACTACCACCGCGTCAAACCAGAGGTATCCCCAAACCCACATATGAACCCGAACTTTCTAGTAAAGTTAAATACCCCATGAGTCATTATGTGTCTAACCATCGCTTGTCTGAATCAAATAAGTCATTTGTAAATCAATTATCTCTTTGTATCTATTCCTAACAATTATGCGGGAAGCCTTAAGTGACCCAAGGTGGAAAGCTGCTATGAATGAGGAGATGAAATCCTTGCAGAAGAATGAAACTTGGGAACTTGTTGGTCGTCCTCCAGGGAAGAAACCAGTTGGATGTCGGTGGGTTTATACTGTGAAGCACAAAGCAGATGGTACAATTGAACATTTTAAAGCGAGACTGGTGGCAAAAGGGTACACCCAAACCTATGGAATTGATTATACAAATACATTTGCACTTGTAGCTAAAATCAACACAGTTCGAGTCTTATTGTCTCTAGTTGCGAACCTGGATTGGCCATTGCAACAATTTGATGTGAAAAACGCCTTTCTGCATGGCGAGTTGTCTGAAGAAGTGTACAAGGATTTGCCACCAGGGTGCATGATACCAGAAGTGCATTGTCGGAAAGTGTGCAAATTAAAGAAATCGTTGTATGGGCTAAAACAATCTCCGAGAGCATGGTTTGGAAGGTTCACAAAGTCTATGAGGTCTTTTGGCTACCATCAGAGTAATTCAGACCACACTTTATTCTTGAAAAAACGGCATGGTAAGATCACTGCCCTTATTGTGTATGTTGATGACATGGTGGTTACAGGAAATGACCCTGATGAAAGGAAGGCTCTACAAAGTTACTTGTCAAGCGAATTCGAAATGAAAGACCTCGGTCACTTGAAATATTTTCTTGGGATCGAAGTGTCATGATCTGATAAAGGGATTTTCTTGTCTCAAAGAAAATATGCTTTAGATTTGTTGCAGGAAACTGGTATGTCAGCATATCAACAGGCTGATACACCAGTAGAAGAAGGATTGAAGTTATGTGTTAAGACTAATCAGGTGCCTGTTGATAAAGGGAGATATCAGAGGCTCGTTGGAAGATTGATATACTTAGACCACACTAGGCCAGATCTTGCCTATGCATTGAGTATTGTTAGCCAGTTTATGCATAATCCTAGAGAACAACATATGAATGCAGTTATATGCATTTTAAGGTATCTGAAGTCCACTCCTGGAAAGGGCATTTTGTTCACTAAAAATGTAGATTGTCAAAGTGTGGATGCATATAGTGATGTTGACTGGGCTGGAGCAATAGATGACAGACGATCTACTTCGGGATATTTCACCTTTGTAGGTGGTAATCTCGTTACATGGAGAAGCAAGAAGCAAAATGTTGTTGCACGTTCAAGCATAGAAGCTGAATTTAGGGGTATGGCACTTGGAATATGTGAAGCATTGTGGCTAAGACTTCTCTTGATGGATTTGGGCTGTCTGCCTAGGCGACCAATTCGGCTTTATTGTGACAATAAAGCAGCATGTGATATTGCTCATAATCCGGTACAACATGATCGTACCAAGCATGTGGAGGTAGACAGATTCTTCATTAAGGAGAAATTGGATGAGAAAATTGTCGAGTTGCCTAAGATTCAATCCGAAGATCAATTGGCTGATATCCACACCAAAGTTGTTTCAAGTCGAGTGTTCTCAAAGTTTTTGGGCAAGTTGGGCATGTGTGACATCTATGCACCAACTTGAGGGGGAGTGTTGCGATATTGGATTAATAGTCAAAGATTCTCTATTGTAATTCTTTCCTATTGTATTCTTTCCTAGTATATTCTTTCCTAGTTTAGAGATATTTCTCTGTTAGGCAAATAACTTAATTATAGGAATAGCTTGATTGTAGGATCTCTACTATCTCTATAAATATGTACATGTAAAGATACAGAATTATTATGAATGAAAATATTCTTCTCTGATTGTCAATTAATATATCATGAATATAACAAGAATGGGTAAATTTCACTGACACAACAATACCTCCCTTCTGCTTAGAACAAAATATATCATGAATATAATAAGATGGGTAAATTTCATTGATCTTCCTTGAGGTTTCTGACAACCATAAATACGTCCCCTCACGTTTCAAAAATTACAAATAAATCCCTTCTTTACTTATCGGTTGTAGATTCTCCCATGCCATTAGTTGTCCGATACCAAGCGACGGAAGTCGCTAACATCGTCAACTAAACATATTTTGATACCTATTTTATCTCTGTCGAATGATAAGATGACATGAATACCCTTCCAAACTCTATTTGAAAGACGTTAATGTCCCTAATCACGATTTCTTAAATGAGTTTTATACATATATACATATGGTTTTAAAATTAAACGCATTTATACATTTGTTTTACAATATGCAAGTACAAATATTTTCTTATTTTTGAAGCTTCAAAAAAAAATGGAATTTTTCTAAAGTCACACACATATGTAGCGATTGACACAAAGGAATTAGAGTCCCTTGCCCTTTTATGATTGCTTCAATTTTTTGGGAAAGATTAAAAAATAATAATAATATATATATATATGGCTTTAAATTAAGGTAAATTTTATACTAGAACCCTATGCCGTGTATTTTTACACCAACAAATGTAATTAATAGAGTCTAACCCTGTGGCCAAAAACCCTTTTTTGACCACTTTAATTTTTTTTTATTTCAAATCAGTGTGTCTAAACTGTGACTCCGGTGACCCTCTCATACCACCTAGGCTTTGATACCATTTGTTGTGCCACACAAAATGATATTTGAGGAAAATTCCATCATGTATGTATACACAATACATACACATGAAAAACCTCTCTGGGGAGGAAATAAAAGAAAAAACATCATGCATGACCTCACCCTATCAATCAATATCGGTAGGTCTGTCATCATCCCAAGGAGAAATAATCCCCTCCTCCGCGCACATCACCCATATAGGTGAATACCGACAATATGCATAACATATACCATCTATTTCATGAAATATTTTCACAAATCATAATCATCCCTAAATCAATATTCACCAACACAACAAATCTCGGGCAAAATATTCAGACAAACAATCAACATATAAAAATATGCTATCAAATATCATGATAGATTCCTCTAATATTCCATGAAATCTCTCAACCAAATTCCTCCACGAAATTTTCCTTGCCAGTCATACCTCAATAATCACTGCCTTTTCATAGCTATTTTCATATTTGTACCAAGCATCAAAACCGTAAATGTTCGACTATTCCAAACGATTGGCAACGAAATGGAATATGGATGCGTGATTCTTTAGACAAGGACTTAAGAGAGTGAACCATATAATTTGGTAATTCCCGAAATAAAATAGAAACTAAATTGGCTTCCGTTCAAAAAAACCATTAGTGAAGGGTGTATTAGGTATTATTGGAAAGCCAGGATGCAAACTTAAGTTTTTAAACCTGCTAGCAAGGGGATTTAATATGTCTATGATACAGGACCAAGATTTAAGTTCCCAAAATTGAATTTAGTTTCTCTATCTTCTTAACAAAAGGACCAAATATACATATCATTTTGAAGGTATTGTCTATACTTTAACAGTAATGATCATATGTACATAAGGTTTATTTGCTTTTTCTTTCTCTTCTTTTTTTTAATTTTGGGTGTTATATTATTGTTTTTAGTACCTTTCAGATGCTTTCCAGTTGGTTTCCTTTTCCTCTTTGCTGAACACCTGGAATCAAATTGAACCTCCGGAATCCGACCTTCCTCTGATCTCTCGGCTCGAATTTCACCTTCCTCATTGCCAAAGTCCTCATCTGAATTCTTTACTTGAGCTGTTGGGGAAAATTGCGGCGGTGGAATTTCCTTTCCAACGACTCCATTCGTGTCAACAATAACCGCTGAGGCTTGATCAGAAGGCAGAGTATTGGAATTCAATGGTGGGCCCACCTCTTTATTAAAAACAGTGGGAGATTCGTTAGGGTGAGATTGTCTGATAAAGTGATAAGTTTGAGTTTATTGCAAGGTGACCAACATTTCTATTTTCGAGAGCCACAAAAAGTATGTTTTAGTAAAAACAACTGCATTCGGAGCATATCACAATTCACATTCGCTAACCACAATTCTCAATTTCTTTTTCTTTTCCCTTTACCTTTGTGAGTGGCTGTGTCCGGGAGGTAGTGGCTTGTCCGCGACTAACTCCGAGGTTACATATAGCCTCCTTTACCACATATACTAGGAAAATTCCGAGCCTAATCTCTTCAGGAAGCAGCCTCAAGTGGGAGTGAGACATAAATAGTAATAGTCTAACCCTTTTCAATTCGAATTCGAGACTGTCATACATTCGGACCATTTCAACCAAGCCCAAGTAATCTACAAATCTCCATTTCTAAGGGGTAGTTTTTCATTTGCTAAAATGAAAATTTGCTAAAATCAACCACTTGATTTTAGCAAATGAAGTGGGGAGGAGATTTTAGCAACAATGAATCTGGACATACATCCAGATTCATTGTTGCTAAAAATCTCCTCCCACTTCATTTGCTAAAATCTTTTTTAAGAAATGGAAAACTACCCCTAAGAGTTGTTTATTTCTTTCTCAAACTCAACTTTCCTCCTAAATAAAAATTTTAGTTTCTCTATGTTGTAACGAAAATGTATCAAATAACCATGTAAAAATTATTGTCCATACTTTTTCAACAGTCGCAATCATATGCACGTAGGGTTTATATGCACTTTCACAATTTTTGACGTTTTTGTGTTTAGCCTTGAAATGGAAACTAAAATTCAGGTCTCTAGTTTCCAACTCCCATACAGAGCATGATTGGAGTCTGAATATCATATGAGAAGGCGCTATCTAGTTGAAGAAAACAAGAACAAAATGTATGCATTTCTCGGAGAAGTGTATGTATGCGTACCATCGAGATCCTTTTCAAAATCTGCAAGACTAATTCCATCGAAATCATTATCAAAATCATCCAGACTAATTCCATCGAGATTATATGCAAAATCTTCAAGACTAATTCCATCGTTCTCCCTTCTCTCAAGACAAATTTCAACTTCCTCAAATTCATCAATGCCAAAATCAACAGTAACTGCCGAGGCTTGATCAGAAGACAGAGTCTCAAAATTCAACTGTGAGAAACCCACTTCATCAACAACTGCAGGAGTTTCGTTAGGGTGAGAGTCTGACATTGACTGATAAAGTGATAACTTCGACAAAAAAATATGTTAAAAAATAATTACATTCAGAGCATATATCACCATTCACATTCACTAACCACAATTCTCAATTTACTTTTTCTTTTCCATTGTTAATGCCTGTGTGTCCAGGACTTCGTGGCTAGTCCGCAAATTCCGAGCCTAACCTCTTCGGGAAAGCAAGGTCAATTGGGAGTAAGAACTAAATAGCAATAGGAATAGTTCGAGATTGAGCAGAGACCTGTCTAGGAGCACACCTTCTGACCATTTCAAGAAGTAATTTACAAATCTCCAGCTCTAAGAATAGGATGTTTCTTTCTCGAACTCAACTTTCCTCCTAAAAATTAAAAGATTTATTCTCTCTATCTTCTTCAGAAAATGAATCAAACCTCTAAAAGTATTGTCTATAACTTTTTCAACAGTCGCGATCCTATGCCTTTATATGCACTTTCTTAGATTTTGTACATTTTTGTGTTTCGTCTTCAAATAGAACAAAAATTGAGTTGTTCTCCGGAGTCTGAATTTTATATGAGAAGATTAAAATGTTTACATTTCTAGGAAAAGTGTATGTATGCGTACCGTCGAGATCCTTTGGAGCATCTTCAAGAATCATTCCATTAGTCTGCAAGACATCTTGACTTCCAATTCTAACTCCAATGGTTTTCTTGTTTCCACTCTCTCCTGCTAGGGTCTTTCCCTTGCTTTTCCACGGCGGCACAAAAGACCACGGCAGTAGCTGCAGCTGCTCCTCATCCAACTGTTCTTTCCCGTACAGTTGATTTTGTGGTGGATTTTCCATGGCATGGTTAGACGATACAACCACAGAATCGAACGGCCGGGGTGAATTCCGAGGGATCGAGAGACGGCAAAAGATAGGGCGAGAAAGCGAGCTGCTCCGATGAGGAGAAGAAAGAAAAGAGATCCAGACCGTGGGTGACCCCGTTTTTTTTTTATAACCATCTTTTTGTCAACGACCATTATTTAATACTACCTCCGTCCCATAAAATTTGATCACTACGAAACTACGTATAATTTACAAACTAAAGAAATAATATATTTACCAAAATAATTTTTAATTTTTTTTGCACCGTATGAAAGTTCTCGATGAGATCTATCAAATAAGATCCGTATTGACTAAAAAATTATTTTTGTAAGCACGTTATTTTTTACTAGCTTGAAAATTACAGGTAATTTTGTAGTGATCAAATTTTATGGGACAGAGTAAGTAAAAAAGTGAGGTGGAACCCCACTTATGAGCTTGTTCATACTTGATTCTTGACTTTGTAATTATTATTTGTCCTTCCGTTTTTCATTCAAAATTTATCGTGTTTCACAAATGAAAGATATGGAGCAATTTGGCTGAAAATTTTATGTGCCGAGAACAACATACTTTAACATGACAAATTTTGAATTTGTTCTTGTGTTTGACATAGATTTACAAAACATAATAAATTTATCAAAATCCACCACAAAATCAACAAACCCTTAAACAGGAATTTATCATGTTCTGTAAATTTATCATTGATACATACAAGTCTAAATTCGAAATTTACCATGCTTTCGAAACTTATAATTTTCAAAATTTGTCACTCCTACATACAAGACTAAATTCGAAATTTACCATACTTCCCAAAATTATCATTTTCAAAAATTATTACAATGGGTATACATCTACACATCTACAAGACCCAATTTGAAATTTATCATGTTTTCTACACTTCTTAATTTCAAAATTTATCAAAAATCTCTTTTACTAGATCCAATTTGAAATTTATCAT
This sequence comes from Vaccinium macrocarpon, assembly GCA_022606695.1. Classification (NCBI taxonomy): domain Eukaryota; kingdom Viridiplantae; phylum Streptophyta; class Magnoliopsida; order Ericales; family Ericaceae; genus Vaccinium; species Vaccinium macrocarpon. Next base: position 4,200,279 of record CM040173.1, read on the forward strand.
GTTTTTTAAACTTCTTAATTTCAAAATTTGTCAAAAATCTTTTATTATAAATTTATTCTGAATTAGTTCTTCGCGGGAAATTTAATATACTAAGTGCACTTATGAATGGCCAAATTGGGTATTTATCATGTTTTATAATTTAACACAATGGGTACACGTCTACGAGACCAAATTCAAAATTTATCATGTTTTCTAAACTTATCATTTTCAGAATTTATCAAAAATGTCTTATTATAAATTTCCTTTAAACTAGTTGTTCATGCTCTTTATCAAACTAAGTACACTGGTGCAAATATAAATTCAAAATTTATCATGTTTTGTGTAGGTCTACCCATCAAGGGGTTTGATAAATTAGTTGTTCTTTTTCCTGCATACTTAGTTTGATAAAATTTAATTTTCTCTTGATGGGTGGCGACATATTCCCCATCCGTTCCAGGGTTTGTTGATTTTGATAAATTTATCATGTTTTCCAAATGCAACGCAAATGCAAGAACATATTCAAAATTTATCAAATCTTGTAAACTTATCAAACTGCTTAATAGCTGTTTTCCCCTTATGTGTGATTTGGCAAAAGTCCACGTGTAACAACTGAGACATCCAAACGAGTAAACAACGTGTTCATAACCCAATTAGGCCAGCAAATACGGAGATCTTCCCTATAGTTTTTGAAATTCCACTGTCCACACTTACTTTTCAAAGCAATTGTCACTTTCCTCCCTTGCCATTATTTTAAGTCTAACGGTGTTAACTTTTTGTGTAAAATGACCGTAGTACCCTTAGTATATATTCTCCACCCTATAAAAATCGTTTCTTAAAAAAATAGAGTTTCAAAGAGAATTTTTTTTTTTTTGTAGAAAATTGTTTTTCTAGGGGAAAAAAACTAATTTTGAATTTTTTTCTAAAATTGTTTTTTGAAATACGAAAGTTTTGAAAATATTTTTTTGGATAAAAAAAAACTAGTTTTTGGCAAACCGTTAATAAAAAAAATTGAAAATATATATTTTTTCGAGAATCTAAAAATAAAATTCAAAACAAAAAAAAACTGTTTAAAAAATATTTTCAAAATAGCGTTTTTCAAAAATTTAAAAAACAAATCGGAAAAAAACTGTTTAAAAATTTATTTTCAAAACCAGCTTTTTTTTCCTACAAAAAAAAAATTCAAAAAAAATTTATTTTTTGAAATTAAAAAAGGTCTAATTTAGTTGATTTTTTTTTTTGAACTCTATGTTTTTAAAAAGTTTTTGTTTATGGTGGAGAATATGTACTTAAAGGTGCTACAGTCATTTTCATGCAAAAAAGTAACACCATTAACTTTAAACTAACAGCATTAATGAAGGTAAGTAACAATTAAGTTGAAAAGTAAGGAAGGACAGTAGAATTTCAGAAAATACAGGAAAGGCCTCTGAAATTTACCCTTTTTTTTTACAGTTGACCATCATGATTTTCTTTCTCCTATCCAAAATAATTGACCACATTCTTCTATTTACATTTTTCAAAAAATTGTAAATAGTAGTACAAAGTATCTTTTAATTTGTCATCTATTTAATAATTTTTAAATTTATCAAACTGATGTAACCAATGCCATATTCTCTAGAAAAGCTCGAACGACCTTCAAAAAAAAAGTAAGATTCATATTCAATACGAAACCATTAAATTAAAGAAATATAGCTATTTTTTTTATAGAGTTCCAAACATTAAAATGGGGACAATAATTTTGGGACTGAGGGAGTCATATAATAGGACTTTAATTGTTTTAATTCATTCTATATCCCTTGGTGTCTTTCAAATTTTATTAACCACGATTTACTATATCCAGGCCCTGAGGGCTCTATATACAGCGTAGTTTCAAATTGGAACGCTCGCCACTTTTGTCCAATTTGGACGAATTTGCCCCTCGATTGGAAATTCGGCTGTTGATATTTTCGTGGTTTCCGCTGATTTCGTTGTCTTCAATAGTCCTTTTGCATTTGCTAATACCCCTTCCGAACTTTTCCGATAATTCCCTCCGTGTCCCTGGTCATTTTTTGGCCCGAGACGGAGAGAGAGGTTCCAGGCGATAGAGAGAGAGAGAGAGAAAGTGGCGATTGAAGGCTGAACGATGGGCTCGCGATCGATCGACTGGAGCTTCGCATACGGCGGTTCTGTAAGTCGGATCTTCTCCTTCGTTCTCTTTCTTCTTCCGGTGTGATTAGGGTTTCATTGTTTCGAACTTCACGTTTCTCGCGTTCTCAGTTTTGGTTTCTTGGAAATCAAACTAGGGTTCCATTACTTACAAACTAAGGATTATTAAGGTAAGCATTCTCTTCAGATAATATTGGCTGCTTCTACCTCTTTTTCCCCTAATTTTTTGGTTTACCGTACTCCTCCTCAGCAGCAATGGCACAAAAAACCTGGGAGCTCGAAAACAACATCGTAACAATAGAATCCCCGTCCTCATCCGAATCCGACGCAATATTCCACTACGATGAGGCGGCGCATTGCCAAGTTGAGTATTCACAGACTAATAAGCAGGTATGGTGGAACCCTAGTTTTGTATGTTAGTCTGATTTTTGGGATCTTTGTGTGCAAATGAAAACCTAATTTTGATTCACAATATGAAATTCTGTGGTAGATATTTGGGCTTTACTTGAGTGTTTAATTTGTAATGGGATAAATTTGAGATAATTGTTGGCTGGATGCATTGGGAGGTAATGTACTCTTAAAGTGAAGAACGATTCTTCTAATAAATTTAACTCGAAACTAGGAACCATGCTCTGGCTGATGCTTATGAGTATATGGTTCATTATTCCCAAGCTAATCCTATTCCTTAAGGATATTATTGAGTGAAACCGTAGTTTTTTTAGTTAGTGTGATTTGTAGGATGTTTAGTCTGTGCACATAATCTGTGTGGGTGAGCATGAGCAGTTGCGGGTGCGGGTGCGGGTACAGATGTGGAGCGTGAAAGCTACTTTTGTAAACATCACAAACTGCTAAAATTCACGAGCGAAGATTGACAGCGGTAACAAAAGGTGCTACTGAAGAATTATGTGACTTAGAGTACAAATAAAAACTTAATTATGTATGTTATCACTGTACGGAATCCTGATTTAGATGTGACCTCTTACCTGGGTATTTGATTCTGAATATGATGAATTAGAGATGATGGTTGCCCTCTTTCTTCACACAACTTTAGTTTAGCATTCATGTAATTAGTTTTCTGCCCAGATTCTTTATGCTTTTGAGGTGTCTCCTTTTCAGGTTGCACCATCTCTGCCTTCAGTTTTTGAATATAATGCTGCAGGGACCAGTGGTAATTATATTGATTGTTTTGATTTTTATTTATCTTAGGTTTTATACTTATTCAGTTCATATTATCTAGCAACTACAGAAACGTTTCTTGAGCAGGGCCCTTTTGTCTAGCAGCAACACAAATTGTTGCCCTCCAAGTGTTTGTTTCAATTACTCAGTTAAACTTTTTATTGCCATTCATAAACTCTATGCACTTTTTACCAGGAAAACTTGGAAAATTTGGCAAGTAGAGTGATATGGAACTCTAACTTGGTTTGATAGTTTTTCTTTCGCATTATTCTAACCTAGCCTAAGTGCTACTAGAAAGTTGGTAGTTTGGCAATTAGTGTAAAATATGTGGGTACTTGACAGAGCTTGCACTTTCTAATCTATGCTAATGTCCTAAGGCCTCACTTCCTGCCTCTATGGGTTCGGTCAGTTGCAGATGTGGGAGAGGATTTATGAGATCGCTATGTCATTGACTTTGGGACAGACTATTCTGGGCTTTTTTAAAGCACTTTTCTCATGCTAACTACAATGTTCGTTCAGCTCCTGCTGAGGCATTGGCTGCTTCTTTGGATGAAAACCCAGATACTATTCAGGTAGCTATAAATTCAAACTCGGGTTCCATTAGTTATAAACTAAGGATTATTAATAGTAATACTTCCGAGATGTGGATGGTTTCACTGGTTTGGAATTTTTTGTACTTCCAGTGAGTTGAAGAGGTGATTTTCTATCAGCTTTCATGGTGACTTTCGGTCTCCGCAATATCTGAAGTTTAGAACAAACTATGCAGTCATTTTTCATGATTTGGACTACCTTTACACCAACTCTTACAATAGCGGTTTTGTCAATGAATACGGTGAGGATCACACAGATTCACTAATTTCTTTGATTTTGTACAAGAAACTCCTACAGATATCCAGTCTGGAGATCAATATGATTTTGGTTTAACAGTGTATTTTGTACTTACAGGTTCATTTCATTGTTACAGCTTGTGAGAGTATGATAAGTGGAACTGGTATGAGGCTTGGAGACATTGTCACAGCCTCAAATGGAAAGACAACAGAGGTATTTTCTTCTAGAAAGACAAAGAAGTGGTATTGGCCGGATGAGGATTCATCATACTCTACCGAAAATGGAAGTCGAAGCAGCTCTGATCGTGACGAAAAGCAATGCGGGAATCGGGAAAAAGACAAGGCATTCCTTGGAAAATGAAGCTAGAAATACATCAAAGAAAAACTTGAATCAAGTGCTACGTACTTTTCCAGTAATGTCCCATTCATAATGTAGGTTTTTCTTGTTTCTGTTTCACATGTCAAAATACTTGCTTGGAAGATGAAGCTAGAAATACGTCAAAAAAAAAACTTGAATTAACTGGTACATACTTATCCAGTAATTTTCCATTCATAATGTAGGTTTTCCTTGTTTATGTTTCAAATGTGTTGTTTTTGACATCTTTATGTAGATGATGGCCGACGATCTCATTCTAACAATATTGTGGGAAAAGAAATGCGATTAGAGGAGATGCTTAGACTCAAAGACAACACTAAGAGGCAAAGACTCCTGATTTACTAGAGAAACATCAGGCTTTGGAGGCATGCCTTCTCTATAAACTCAGTCTGCACGCTCACTGTTATATCCAATTACTACTCTGTGATTACATCTTAAGTCCAGAAATACCCTTAGCGACTCCGCCGTAGACCCTTTCACATGCGCTAGCTTGAATTCTATTTTAGCAATTTGAAATTTGTTGTCTTAAATGCTTGATGCACAAGATAAAAAAAAAAAAAAATCCTTCATGCACTATGTATCTTATTAAAGGTTTTCCAGAAGAGAAAATCTCATAGCTTTTAGATACACTACCAGGGTTGACTTGTTTTTTAATATCTGCAGCCGACAAGTTGGGATTTGCATACTTGAGTACATATCTGGATGTAATGGGAGCAAATTTCAGACATGGAACAAATTTTGTTGTAGGTGGTTCAACTACAAAGCTAGAGCCATCCATGAATCCAATCCCTCTCAACGTAGAGCTTTCTCAGTTTGAACAATTCAAATCATGTGCTATCGAGTTATACGACCAAGGTTAGATGAAGAAATACTTAAATGAGGACTTACTGCTTTATATTGGAGAAAATATAACTGGACATTTCCGTAGTTTGTTCTTTTTGGCTGACTAACCCATTAATGCAATATGATGAGTATTGTGTTCTAACATTTGCAAGTAATCGATTATGTGCAATGATCCTCCCAAGATCCAAGTGGTAGTCCAAAGCCTTAAGTAGTTTAAAGCTTTAAGTAGCTTTGTATTCCGATTGAACTTCCATTGTTGATTACGTTGGGAATCTGAAGCGGCGTAGGATTAAGCTGTTTGTCTGCAAGCCCGAGTAATTTAAATTTTTCTGAAGGCTTATGTGGACACAATCTATCCTACCACAAGAAAGTTAAGTTGCCAACGAAAACAAGATTAAACTTCCAGGCCTCACTTTTCATGTTTTGTTAGAAGCTTCCCCACAATAATCTTAATTTAAAGATTTTTCTTATGATCCACGAGGAGTCCCGAAAAGTGTCTGATTCATGATACAATGTTTAGATGTAATTCTGGTTTTTTCCCTTTGGCCCCTTAGTCTGATTTTTATTTCTTAATTTTTAAATTTCTTTTTAGACTTCTACACATTCAGTAATGCTTTTTTTTTTTTGTCCCTCAAACAATGTGCCAAATATGTGAAAGGAGGAGGAATTTATAGTAGGTTCAATATCATGTATCTTGCTGCAAAGACCAAAACTAGGACTATTAATGGGCCAAAACTAGGACTATTAATGGGTATCACCCTGCTTATTGATGTCAGTTTAACATTGAAAAAAACCACATCAAACCTATTTTTAATTTTTTCCAGCTTTTGTTTTGTAAATTTTCATGGCAGGCAAAAATAGAGTAGGTTCAATATTGTAGGTTGAATTCATTATTTATTTTCCCTGGTTTAACCCATTTCCCCTAATCTTTTAGTGGCAAGGTGTGATTTTTCATGGCGTGAAACTGAATTTCACCGGGAGACATTGAATAATCTGAAGGTTGTTATCAAGAGTACAAAGAAGCTCTGTGCAGTAAGCTTTTTTGCCTTACTCATCCTTTCTATTTTCGCCTATTAATTCATTTTTGTTTCGATACTACTACTTCTGTATTATATGAGAGGTTTTAGTTGTTTTTATGTTTCCATGTTCATTACGAAGCTACTTGCCCGTTTTGCTAATTTTGAGTATAGTTTCCAAGGAGCTTTACTCTCTAGATATACTTGTTGGTTTCTCATCTCATAAGATCAAGGTGTGTGAGATCATTATCTTCTTCCCTTTTTCTGCCAAATATCCATCCAATCCCACCCAAATCTCAGGAAAACCAACAGCGATTCTAACAAAACCAAGGGCAAAATCGCCTCAAATTAGCTATTTGACATGCCAAAATTGCCAAAACCCTCTCATAGAAGGCCTCCTTCGGTTTGGATAAAGCCTTTGAACTATAAATTTACATTGGCTAAATCAATAAAATACATATCAGATTAAATAAATTACATATGAATAGTATTGTATCCAAGATCAAACACACATACATATATATATCGTATACCTTAATCTAGTGTATGTCTTACTATCTCCCCGAGAAATTTCAGATATTAGACAGAATCCATTCAATTGTAAATCGATTCCATATCATTTCAGAGTGCAAAGAGAAATCAAGCAATTGTAAGGGTTGAGTATACCTCTGGAGTGGAGAAGCTAGGGCATAGCAAGGATCGTTTAATGGTGGATCTCTGGGCGGAGGAGAGAGAATCCGGTCTGAGAGTCGATCGATCTTGTGCCGTTGAGTTGATTGGTGGGTTTTGGCGCGGTGGTACAGACGATCGGTGCAAACACACACACAGAGAGAGAGAGAGAGAGAGAGAGTGGAGAGAAGAAGTGGCGAACCAGCGATCAACTGTGCTCTCTCTCTCTCTCTCTCTCTCTCTCTCTCTCTATTGCGTAAAATGTGAGAAGGACACAGACGGCAATAAAATAAAAGATGGGAAGGGGTATTAGCAAATGCCAAAAGACCAAATTACCCACGTACAAAATGCCTAATTACAGCCAATTCAAAGGCAGGAATTTCCAATCGAGGGGTTAAATTTGTCCAAATTAGCAATTTGCCATGCCAAATTTTGGAAAACCCTCTCATAGAGGGCTCCTTCGGTTGTGGATTATGATGATTTTACAAAACATGATAAATTTTTAAAGTTTCGTCCACATCACTCGCGTTTTATAAGAAGATTTGATATGAACGACTAATTTGCAATAAATTTATGGTGAGGAATTTTTTATAATGATAAATTTCTAAAATCATTAGTTTGAATCAATTTTGAATGTGATCAATGTCTAAAAACATGATAAATTTCGAATTTGCTCTTATAGATGTATACCCATTGTTATAGATTTAGAAAACACGATAAATTTTGAATTTGCTCTTATAGATGTATACCCATTGTTATAGATTTAGAAAACACGATAAATTTTGAATTTAGTCATGCATCAGTGTACTTAGTATGATAAATTTCGTGTAAACAACTAGTTTATAATAAATTTATCATAATTGGTTTATTGATAAATTTAACAAATAGGAGTAAGTTTAGAAAACATGATAAATTTTGAATTTGGTCTTGTAGAGGCATAGATGTTTACACGTTGTCTTAAATTTTGAAAATGATAAGTTTAGAAAGCGTAATAAATTTCGATTTTGGTCCTGTATCTGTGATAAATGTATAAAACATGATAAATTTATCAAAATCCACCACAAAATCAACAATTTATCAAAAGCCAGCCATTAGCAGGCTATAAATAACAAACCTCACTCCTTCAATCTTCAAATTACACTCTCTAGTAAATCATTTTTCTTTCTTTCCCATTCATACAAATTTCAATCCTTACTTCGTGTTTTTTTTAAAAAAAACATGTCATCGAATTTGCAAGCTACCCATGTTCCATCAAACAGCTTTGTTATCAATATTTTCGAACCGCACCACTATTTTCCGAAAATTGCTCAATCAGTCCTCACCCAAATTGTGAAGCAGAAAAATCTTGACAAACTCAGGGACTGTGATGGAGTTGCGGGACTGGCTTCAAGTCTCAACACAAATTTGAATCGTGGGATTAACGGAGGCGTTGGGGATATTGCACAACGAAAGGAAGCATTTGGATCGAATACTTACCGAAGGTCGTCACCTGAGAAAAAGTTGTTCAATTTTGTTTGGGAGGCTTTGAGAGAACCTACCTATTTGATCCTTTTAGCGTGTGCAGCACTTTTACTTGGTTTTGAAATCAAGCAACATGGCCTGAAAGAAGGATGGTACGTACGTATTGTTCATTCTCATTTTCCATACCTGTCTCTCTCATCAGTCCCCTGTGCTATCTCTCTTATTTTTATCAATTTCTTCCAACTGATGAATGATACTATCTAATTAAACAGGTACGACGGAGGAAGTATATTTGTGACAGTCTTTGTAGCGATAGCAATCTTAGCAATAAGCCAATTCAGGCACAACAGACTACTGTTTGTCAAGCTATCCAAAGCGAGATACAACAATATTCAAGTCGATGTTGTGAGAAACGAAACAGGTCAAAAAGTTTTCATGTCCGAAATCGTTGTAGGAGATGTTGTTTCCTTGAAGAGTGGTGACCAAGTTCCTGCTGATGGGTTGTTAATAGACGACCGTAACTCATTGCTCGTAGATGAATCAAGCATGAATGGGGAAAGCGATCCTGTTGAAGTTTATCTTAGTCGTAATCCGTTCTTGTTCTGCGGCACCAAGGTGAGCGTCAACTTATTTGCTTATACTAGCTATTTTATTTATTTATTTATTTATTTATTTATCTTTTGTAAGTTTGGATATAAATTATTTGTTTGTAGGTAGCGTTGTCTCATTGTCAAATTATCGATCATATATTCTATTTTTTGAGACGTACAAAACGAGTTTATGAAAGTCAAAGTTAAGAAGTTTTTCTGAAACTAAAGATCTAGTATATTGCATTGAATTCCAAGGTGCAAAGGGCTTAGAGAAAAAATTGAAATGATGATTTTACGCAATTGGAAATGTTGATGGAGTTTTGACTAGCTAAATAATTGTTTTGAAATGATGATTTTACGAAATTTGAAATGTTGATTTTACGGATTGCTTTTCTTTAACTTATTTTATGTATCTCGTGTCTGAATTTCCAACAGGTTACTTCTGGGAATGGTCGAATGCTAGTGACCTCAGTGGGAATGAACACAACATGGGGAGAAATGATGAGCAGGATCGACTCCAACGAACAAACCGCTCTAAAATCCCGACTCAACAAACTCACCTCATCAATCGGAAAAGTCGGTCTATCTGTCACATTCTTAGTCTACGTCGTCTTAAAGTTCCTGAACTTCATTGGATACATAAAGGACCAGAACGGGAACACAGAGTACAACAACAATAAACCCAAAGCGGACGACATCCTAAATTTTGTCGTTGGAATCATAGCTGCAGCAGTAACTATACTGGTCGATCCGATCACAGGAGGGTTACCAGTGGGTTTGACTCTCACTACTTATTTGATGAAACGAATGACGAGTGGTCACGCCATGGATGGGGAGCTCTCTGCTTGCGGAACAATGGGTTTCGCTACCACTATCTGCACTGACAAAACTGGAACACTCACACTTAACCCGATGAAGGTGACAAAGTTCTGGATAGGTCAGGAATCTATTGAGGACAATGGGACCTCTGTTGCAACCACTGTTGTTGAATTACTCAACCAAGGTATTGGTTTGAATACAACCGTTTCTGTTAATCAATCTGCTTCAGGGTCTGAGTTTCAGTTCTCTGGTAGCCCTACCGAAAAGGCAATCCTGTCTTGGGCTGTTTCAGAACTAAACTTGGATATGGAGGGACTCAAGCAGAGTTTTGAGATTCTCCATATTGGAGCATTTAACTCAACGAAGGAAAAAAGGGGTGTTTTGATGAGGAAGAGAGGGCAAAATACGACGTATGTGCACATGAAAGGTGCAGCAGAGATGGTATTGGCTATGTGCTCCCATTACTACGACGTCTCTGGAAGCATCATGGTTTTGGATGATGTTGAAAGGAAAAAAATTGAACGGATAATTCAAGGGATGGCGGAAGGTAGCTTGAGATGCATCGCTTTTGCACATAAGCAAGTTACAGAAGAAGAAAATGAAGAGGGAAAAACCCAAATAGAAGAAAACTGCTTGAACCTTTTGGGGCTAGTGGGCTTGACTGATCCATGTCGTCCGGGTGTAAAAGAAGTTGTGGAAGAGTGTCAACACACAGGAGTGAACGTGAAAATGATCACGGGTGACAATATTTTCACAGCTATAGAGATAGCAACCGAATGCGGGATACTCGAGCCTAATCAGGACATGGAAAGCGGAGTAGTGTTACTAGGGGAGGAATTCAGAAACTACACGCCAATGGAACGAATGGAGAAAGTCGACAACATCCGTGTGGTGGCAAATTCCTCTCCACTCGACAAACTCCTAATGATACAATGCTTGAAACAAAAAGGCCATGTGGTGGTGGTCATTGGGAATGGAACCAACGACGCACCAGCGCTAAAAGAAGCCGATATAGGCATTTCAATAGGGAGACAGGCGACGGAAATGGCAAAAGCGTGCTCTGACATTATCATTAAGGATGACGACTTCGGGTCTGTGTCCGCTGTCTTAAGGTGGGGGAGATGTGTTTATACCAACGTTCGGAAATTCATTCAGTTGCAGCTCACTGTGAATGTTGTTGCCCTTGTCATAAACTCTGTTGCGTCGTTTTCAACCGGAGAGGTCCCACTTTCCGCCGTCCAATGGGTATGGGTCAACTTCGTTATGAACACATTAGGTGCTTTAGCTATAGCCACTGAAAACCCCACAGAGGAGCTAATGGAAAAACCACCAGTGGGTCGAACAAAGCAACTCATAACCAACGCTATGTGGAGGAACTTACTCTCACAAGCATTTTATCAAATAGCTGGCCTCCTTACCTTACAATTCAAAGGGGAAGCTATTTTCAATGTGAGTGCCAATGTCAATGACACTCTGATTTTCAATGCTTTGGTACTGTGTCAAGGGTTCAATGTCTTCGCACTGTGGAAGCTCGAGAACAAGAATGTGTTTGAAGGAATTCCGAAGAGTAAGTTGTTTCTGGGGATTATTGGGGTGACGATTGCCCTTCAGGTGGTGATCGTGGAATTTTTGAAGAAATTTGCGGATACGGAGAGGTTGAATTGGTGGCAATGGGGAGTATGTGTTGGGTTTGCTTCAGGTTCTTGGCCAATTTGGTGGGTTGGCAAGCGGATTCCTGTTCCAGAGAAACCATTTCTCTTGTGGGAGGGGGCTGCGCCGCCTCCACCCCTCCCCCTACCTCTCTGCCCTCATCTTCCTAATACGTCTTTCTCTTCGATGCCCTCGGAGTTAGATCCCGCTCCCAGTGCCCACTCAGACGACAGGGTTTGGTCCGGCAACTTTGAGTCGGCTTGATGGTGACAGCTGAATGAGGGATTTTTTTTTTTTTCCCGTATTTCTATGAACTTCATGTTTATTTTCATTGGCTAGGGTTACCATTTGCTTAGGTCTCCTCTTGTATTTTGAGTTTGGCTGTTGTATGTTGTATTTGAGTCTTTGCTTTTAGCCTGAAATTCTACGTCTACGCGTAGGCGCTTGTACAGTATTTGTTTTCATACTGCTATGATGAAATCCTTTAGCATACAGTATGTTTTTCGGCACTATGAATGAAACTTCCAATGCAAAAAAATAAAATAAAATAAAAATAGAACAATTAATGATTTGGTTTATGGGTGACCGAAAACCGAAAAACCGAAAAAATCGAAAAAAACCGATCGATCGGTTTGGTTTTCAGTCGGGGGAAAGCGGTGTTGGTTAACTTCGGATCGAACTGAACTGAAAAATTATCGGTTCGGTCTCGATTTCCTGGAAATTGGTTTGGACCAAACAAAACCGAACTGAAACCATGCAAATTTGGACCGAAATAGCCCGAAACCACCCTATTTGGACCGAAAACCGAAAAAAACGATCTTATCCCCCCAAAAATAACAAATCCTAGTCGTTCATCTCAATTTTAACACCGGACCGAAAAAACTGAAAAAAAAAAAATTGATCCACTCCGAACCGATCGGTCCATTATTTTTTTCGGTTAGGATCGATTCCTAGCCAAACCACCCCAAACCGATCGGTTCGGTCCGGGACACCCTGAAAACCGAACCGACTGATTTTCACCCCTAATTTGGTTGACCCTGTCTATCGGGATGGCCCCGTTATCATCTCACATGCAAGAAGTGTTTTTTCCCACTTCTATAAAGTAACTTTTGCTGCAATCCAAGTATAATGATCAGGACCTAGAAACCACCTCAAAACAACGTTATTTTGGAGTCCCAACGGCACAACAAAAAAAAAAAAAACACTCAAAACTACATCGTTTTGAGGAAACATGAGAACAAAAGAAATAGGGCCACGCCTAAACCCTTGTTCACTTGTTGACTAAAGAGAGAAGGAGTTCATCAGGAAAAAAAAAAAAAGATGGAATCTGCATCTAGGGCTCATCTTTCCTCCTTCCCCAATGATATCGCTGACCATTCACCGTCGGAATCGAAAATTGAAGTGTCATGGTAATTTTGGGTGATAGTAATTTTTTGTGTTGTAAACTTTGGTGGATAAAGCTTTGGATAATGGGAATTTTTGGACTTATAGAGCCTTTGCTATAATTTGTTGGAGTTATATAGCCTTGGCTGTTATATAAGTTTCCTTTGCAACTTTTGTTTCTAGTGCTTAAGAAAATTATGAACCATATGTGATGTTTTTGTGAGCATAGCAACTGTTGGTTTTTGGACTTATGTTGCATGTGTTTAGCCATTTTTTGCATGCATTGCCTATATTTGTTTATTAAGTCGAGGCCCGGACAATTGGGTTTTTGCTATGCTATTAGTTCTCAAGACCTAGAGTGAGTCGATGAATTCGAAAATCTCACTTCCCTTTTTTATTTGGTTCAGATGTTTCACCTTCCTCAAAAACAATAATAAAAAATGAAAAACCAAGATAATTAAGTTTCGAAAATTCGAGATTTACACATAATTTAGTTTCGTATATTCGAGATTCAATGCTCTTGTTTTTCTGGAATATAGGGTGAAAAAGAAGGGGTTCTATTCAGCCTTGGACTGAAAAAGTAGTTCAAATTTTTTTGTTTTTGTGATCGTCTAAATGTTCATACGTGAAAAATAAAATGATATTGTGCGTACGTGAAAATTTAAATTGATTGAATATGGAAATGCATTTTATGCCGTCACTTGTAGAAGGGGGGGGAAAAAAAGAAAAAGAAGAAAGCAACAGGTGTGGAAGCCCCTCCGGAGATCGATTCGGAGTTGCCACCTGGGTTTTAGCGGATTATCCCGAGGAACCAAACTCGATTGACTCATGTCTCATTTAATGGATAAGGGTTAGATACTGGCCTGTCATCACCATATTATCTTAGATTCGGGAGCTCAGTTACGAGAGGGGAAGGGTTTTACGGTACCCCCCTCGCGTGGTTTGAAGACCAGTCTCTACTTAGCTTTTGTGGGATTGTATGAAATGTATGCAACTCAACTTTGAACAAATACGGGATGGGGGATGTGAACCACATAGTGACGATAAACACATATGAGAGCTATGGTGTATGCTTGTGATTTGTGGTCTACATGAGTAACAATGATATGCAAGTATAAGCTAACTAGGATAACAAACAATAGAGAACATAGTTAGTACATGACAACAATAACAACAAGATGACCAGAAATGTCATAACCATCAAATAGAAAGCAAGAACCAATTTGATCGCTTGATAGGAGCTTGAGTGCTCAATCCCCTCCCACTAACACATGATTATGATGCTTTTGGTTCAATGAAAACATGTTTCTTATACTGCGAACTGCTTGAAATCTGAATTTTGATGATTAAACAACATGATTTGACCATAAGAACACACATTGAAGCTTATCAATGAACCAAATGAGGTAAACATTACAAAAGGAATGAAGACTCAATGCTTTAAAGCCTTCCAGGATGCTCAAAATACCATAACCAAGCTGAACTGAGAGAGAAATTTGATTGTACCATAAGGTAGTTTGAGCGCTCAAAGAGGTACATTGAGCGCTCAAATCATCCTCTGGATTTGAGTGATTTTGTACCATTCTGCCTCCATCTGGATCACAAACAAGTTCACAATGATGTATGATGATGCATGAAAGATTGATATTCCAAAAGCATTGATGAAATAACTGGTATGAGTGAGTTTGATGTAATAAGATGGACAAAAACATGTATTGAGTGAGGATGAAAGATGATCAAGCTGATGTAAGCTCCATAACAACACACACACTACAATGAACCCAATGCAAGAGGTAGAATCTTAGTTAAACAGAAAATAGACACAAAGGGGAACAGAGTTTGAGTGCTCAATAAGTCATGGAGGCTCAAACCTCACTCAAGGGATGTGAGTTTTTGAATTTTTTTTTTATCATCTTTGGTATTGCATGTATTTTGAACCTTCTAATCATGATTCAGGAACATGGTGTGCCTCTGATTGCTTCACAAAAACATATTATTTAGGTATTAATGATGATAAAACATCATCTTAAGGACTCTTGGGCTTTTTGATCAATGATCAAAGGATGAAACCAGTTGATTTAAGAGTGTTTAAGCCCCTAAGAGTCATCAAGATGATGATATCAACAAAAGAATGATCAAAACCTCAAAATGAACACCATTTCATGACTTTTGGCCTCATTAATATAAGATCAAAGGAGTGCAAGCTATTTTGAAGCCTTATGAGCCAACTAGAAGCCACAAGAAGGGAATATGAACATCAAAAGAAATCAGAAACATCAAAAACATGAGAGGATTCAAACCAGTTTGAGCGTTCATAGTGTGGAGTTTAAGCTCAGACTTTTGAAAGTTTTTTTTTTTTTTTAACATTTAAGACCTTGTGAGTTCATTAGAGGTATAGAAGACCTCCATGAACCCACTGGTCTCCCTCAGGAGCACTAACCCGTAGATATTACATGGATTTCCTACCTTTTAACTTTGATCAAGGCTTGATTTCGTTGGTTAGGTAAAGGGATGGGTTATGGTTGTGGCTATAGGTGCAATGTGGATTATTTTGGACAGAATGTGGATAATGTAGGTTAGATTGAAAGGTTTTTTGGTTGATGATGATTTTTTTGGGCTTCAAGAGTTTTGGTTGATGATGATTTATTGGTTTTTTATGAAGGAGGCTTAATTGATGAATGATAATGAAAGAAAAATACTGGAAATGGAGTTTTAGAGAGAGAGAAGGAGTGGACCAGAGAGTAACCTCTGTATAAGAGGCGAAGATGTGCTTTTATAGATGAAAAATAGAAGGGAAAGTAGTTTTTGAATAGGAATAGGCTTTAGGTGCATTAGGGGTCGTTTTAGGGAGTAATAAATGTATTTACCCAACATTACGACGGCTATACACCACGCCAATCAAAAGAATCTCATCATTAGATGCTTTGCAAAAAAACAGACCACTCAGAGTTTGAGCATTCAAACTATGGTTTGAGCGCTCAATGTGTTTGAAGCACAATAGTTGATTTTGCATTGTTTTGGTATTTTCAGGGGTAATTTGGTCATTTAGGGTGACTAGGGTTGTTTGGAAAGGGTTTGGGATGGTTTGGGGTGGTTTAGGTGAATTCAAGCCTTATTCTCAGCCTTGAGGTACGCGTGGAAGGTTTTCTTCATCATCGGGAGTGCTTGGCAAGTATCCTGGGTCAAAATCAAGGTGTCTACAACAAGTCACTTATAGAAGGGAAAAAAGAAGAATAAGAAAGCAACAGGTTTGTTATATGAACATGGATGGCAACAAAACGACGTAGTTTTGAGTGCTTTTTTGTTGTACCTTTGGGACCCCAAAACGATGTCGTTTTGGGGTGATTTCTAGGGTGATCACTATGGCCTAATCACTAGTACCCCCAGATCCTGCTGGCTTACGCTAATAGTGGGCTAACAATAAATCAAAGAGTATTGCTACGGTACACACCCCTTATAAATTACTCTATATAAGATTTTGTTAGGGGTGAGCAAAAAATCTGTCAAACCGTGAATCCAGTCTAAACCAATCCAAACCAATTGGTTTGGTTCGGTTTTTTAGTAGCGTGTATATTATGTATTATATATATATATATATATATATATATATATATATATATATATATATATATATATATATATAAGCCATAGTCAACCAACTTCCAAATTTAATTTATTCATTATTTCTTCTCTGGCAAGATTTTATTTTGCCTAGGATTCACAATTTATATCCCTCATTCTAATACACCAATAGTGGTTTAGTCATAGCAAATAAATTCGGTGATGAAATTCTCCCTTCCAATTTTGATTCCACAACACGTTTCTATTTTTCCAAATTTCTATATATGATTCGGTCATAGCCTATTCTTATTCCTTGATTTCCTTCATTACCATCATTAATTACTCTAAATTTCTATATATGAGGACCTATTCGTATTCTATATAAACCCAACGTAATAAACCTAAATTTTAAGTACCCTAAATAGTTTACGTAAATAATATCTCAATTTTAAGCAAACCGTGGTTTGAAACCTAATCCGAACCGTATTTTAATGGTTTGGATTGGTTTGGTTCTATGGCTTTTGTGGGTTGGTTTGGTTCTCCAAATTCATAATCCATAAGTAGTGGTTTGATTCTTGGTTTAGTACAAAACCGAACCAATCCGGTCCATGCTCACCCCTAGATTATGTGGCTCCAAATATGAGATTTTTATGGCACCAAATACGAGATTTTGTGGCTAGAGTTATGAAAGGCCGTACGATATCCACTCATACGAATGGACAGCCAAGATTGCGCTGCATATGCCTTGTGAACTTTTGTGCCACCTTTGACCATTGACCATATGAGATAGTGTTTATATCGATACGAGAGTTTTTGAACTCCAATATTTATTGTTGTGATTACCGATATGAGAGTTTGTGGACAAAATATGGGATTTCATGTTCCAATATGAGATTTGGTGAGGGGTATTTGCACTTTGACCCTCTGTACTTTGCACGATTTGCACTTACACCCCTCGTACTTTTTTTGGCACTTACACCCCTTACAAAGATCCCAAATTTTCTTAAGTTTGGAAATCGACTTACCTAATTAAATTTCGATGATCTGATCCGTTCAATATGTTTGGAACGTATTTTCAAGGGTAACTAGCAAAAATCGGCAAAAGAAAAAGACCGCGAAGGACTTGGATTAAGCAGTTTTTTGTAAAATTGTATATTTTTAGATCAAACCCTTCCCGGTCATTTTTTTGTGACAGATGCAATAATTATTGTTGTGATTACTGATGTGAGAGTTTGTGGGCCTAGATATGAGATTTGGTGTTCCAATATAAGATTTTATGACTATCTGTATGAGGTCCGCACCAGTTCTGCACGGTTCCAATATGAGATTGTATGGATCCAAATATGAGATTTTGTAACTATCTGTATGAGGGTGCATACCGTACGCCTTTTCATATCTCTAGCCATAAAATCTCATATTTGGAGCCACAAAATATCATATTTGGATCCACAAAATCTCATATAGAGTAATTTGTAACTCTCCTAAATGAAATTACTCTTTTTTTTTCATGGCAAAAAAGGATTTTATTAATCAAATATTGAAGATACAAGATTAAACGGGGAAAGAGAAAAACCAAGATGGCTCTCGAGACCCAAAAGATTGGAAGGTTAACGAGAAGACAACCAAACAATAAAAAAGAAAACCCTAAAACCCAACTCCTAAACTCAAGACAGCCAAAAAGAGGAGTAAAAAAGCAAAGAGCATAAAAAATAAAAAATAAAAAACCCCAAAAAAGTAACACACCGCTCAGAAGCAAACCCGAAAGCAAACCCCCACAAGCCAAAAGCAAGCAGGAACAAAAACTACAAAACACCTAAAACAACCTCCTAAAACAAAACCAAGCCAAACAAATAAACCAGACAAGGAGAAAATTAGAGATTAATTTCAGCCCTTGCCTTATTAAGGGCTTCCATCTCAGCAATCTTGCCTATGACCTCGTTTCTATCACCATCACGGCTAATTCCAAAAAGCTTGTCAACTTCTCATATGGCTTGAGCTTTATGTAAAAGAAGTATGTTCATGTTGTTAATTTCCCTTGACGAAATAGATGCATATAGAGCAGCAAATGCAACCACGCACTTCTTATGGTTCCTCTTTCCCTTTATTTCATTTGTGTCAACTCTAGTGTATCCCAGAATTTTGTTGAAGCTCTTCCTGCTTCTTTTCCCTTTTTCTCCCTTTGATTGTTGCTTGAAAGGATTTGGTTTGCATCAGAAAGGTATGCTAACTCATCATATTTCCTATTAGCCCTATCATTTGTTTTTGCCACCTTTTCAACAATTTCAATAGAGTTTTCCAACTGCCTCACAACTGCATTATCCTCAAATGACTCAATTTCCTCTCTCGAATCGCCCAACAATGAGTCACAGTTGGAAAAAGAATCGTCGATTCTACTCCTAATTGAATTTGGCACCATGAAAGGGTCATCATCAACTGGAATCTCAAGAGGCCCAACACCATTGTTAGACATGGGAACAACATGAATTGACATGGTAACCCTAACACAAGAAATAGATGGGTCAGTAATACCATCACGGTCATAAGACTTACCACAATCTTAGATTCATCTTCCCTTGAGGCTTGAGTTGTTATCTTCTCCAAACTCCCCTTCCTCTTTCTGACGCATGGTTTCCTCTTTACTGACTGGGAACTTCAACTCTATCAAAAGTAGACATTACAACTTGCTCCTCAATAATCCTTAATAATCCTTACTGGAAAGCTCTCCCCCTTACATTGCAACTCAATGTTTTTTTACGAATGAAGTAGAAACAAGAACTTTTCCCACTGAAAAGTTCCTTTCCTTGACAATATCATCATCTAATTTTATAATATCACCCCAAAGTTTCCCTATCTTAAAAATTGTGTCCATGCTCCATACATGAATGGGCACCCCATAACAACTTAATCACATTGTTCTTGAGGGAAATAAGCGCATTTTAGGATTCCACCTTTTACTTTTGTCACCACACCATTCCTTGAGACAATTTAGCTTACCTTCAACAAATGCCGAATCCATAGTTGTAATTGATTCAAATGTCATAAGGATTTGTGTAGGCCCAAGCTCCTTGACTTGAATATTAGGTTCAAGATTATGATTAATGGTCTGTCTAACCATCTCCACCGACCATATGGAAGGAAGCTCAGCAATTGCACTCCTCCAAAGCCATTTGTGCGCAGCTTCAGTTATAGAGATGGATAAAGAGGTTGAGCTTCTAAGCTCCTTTACCACCTCTGCAAAAGACCGTTTCCCCCAATTCTGTTGAGACACTGCTGGGCGTACAACTTTTGATTTGAAACGGTGGGAGTTTGGTTCAAGAACTTCTAATCGTTTGATTGAGCTGATTTTTTATGAGGCCCCTCGAAAAAATGTTTTAAGAACTATATAGTCTCATGCCCCCCTCCATTTTTCATTTAAAAAATAATAATATGAATAGCTTTAATATTTATCAAGCCATTAAACAACTTTGTACTAAAATTGGTTTTAATGAGGTTTAATTACAGTTCTTTTAAATAAAACAACGCCGAAAATTATAACCCAACTCACTTCAAGGGCTCAAGGCCCGTTCACTTTTAAAACTAAGGCTCACAAAAATTTCAGAAGCCCAAAACTTTTTAACGTGGTCTATGGACATCGAAGTGAAGGAAAAAGGAAAAAAAACAAAAGAAATTAGGGGCTCCCAAAATAGTCATTCTCAATTGCAAGAATTGAACACTCGATTTAAGGAAGATACAATGGAGTTGTTTATTCTCAGTACATTTCTAGATCCTCACGATGACTTTAGATCATTCAACATTGAAGATACTTGCAAGCTTGCAGAGAAGTATTATCCAATGGATTTCACTAAGCAAGAGAAGTATCACTTGAGATATCAATTGCAAAATTATAAGCTTGATGTGTCTAGGCATTCTAAGTTCCACAATCTGTTAACGATTTCAAAGTTGAGTGAAGTGTTGGCGAAGACAAGAAAGTGCACAATATATATATGTGTGTGTGTGTGTGTGTGTGTGTGTGTGTGTGTGTGTGTGATCTTTTTGATGGGTTGATTTGGCTTATATTAACTTAATATGTTTCAATGGCTACAACCGAACTTACATTTTCTGCTATGTAATGTGTGAAGATAAAGATTTTGCAACAGGATGGAGGACGATTATTTAACAAATTTCTTGATCACTTACTGAGAAAGATATTGCTTGAGGGTTGGACACAGACTCTATCATTGATGTTTTTAATAACAAGAAAGAGTGCCGAGTACAGTTCAAAATGCTTGAGTAGACACTAGATAGGATTAGATAAACGTTAATACTTTTTGCAATCTAAGTTGATATTAGAAACATGTTTACTTTCATATGTATTGGTGTTATTTTGTGTGTGTGTGTGTGTGTGTGTGTGTTGAGTTAATAAAAATTCATATCGTTGTCTTAATTTTAATTTTTTTTATTGTGTATATACGTCCTCCCTACGCCAAAATCCTGGCTCCGTCCCTGTTCAGATGTTTTGCATCGTCTTTAAGACTCACTCCCTCAGCTTGTAAACTGTCTTCCTAAGGAGTACCAATTCTAACTCCAGTTCTCTTGTTTCTTCTCTCTTCTCTTAAGGTCTTTTCCGTTCTTTTCCTCTTTACAAAACACCTGGATTCAAACTAAGGCTCTGCAATTCCACACTCTCTGTTCTCTCAAGACAAATTTCAATTTCCCCAAGTTCATCATTGCCAAAATCCTCATCTGGATTATCTTGTTGAGCTGTTGCTAAAAACTGCAGAGGCGGAATATCCTTTGCAACAACACTATTCGCGTCAACAGTAACCGCCGAGGCTTCTTCAGAAAGCAGTGTATCAAAATTTAACTATGTGAAACCCTCTTTATCAACAACTGCGGGAGTTTCATTGGGGTGAGATTGACTGATAAGTTTGAGTTTATTGCGAGGTGACCCACATTTCTAGTTTCAAGAGCCACAAAAAATATGTTTGTGCTAAAAAAATCGCATTCGGTGCATATTACCATTCACATTCACTAACCACGAATCTCAATTTTTTCCCACTTTCCTTTGTTAATGGTTGTCTGGGACCCTAGTGGTGAGTCCTCAACTAGTTTTAGGGTTACATACAACCTCATTTCCCACATATATCAAGTAAGTTACGAGCATAAACTCTTCAGTTTTAGGGTTGAGAACTAAATAGCAATAGTCGAACCCTTTGAGATCCGAGGTGAAACCTGTCTAAGACCACATGTTTTGACAATTTCAACAAAGCCCAAGTAATTTACAAATCTCCAGTTTTAAGAGTGGTTTCTTTCTTTCTTGTAGACACCTCAATTTGGGCACTCCAAATACCCTTCAGCTGTGGCCAATAGGCTCCCCAATGATGACATAGACCAAAACGTGCCTCGAAAGTTTTGAACAATGCTCTTTCAACTTAAAACCCAAATGAAAACTTTTTCAAAACAAACGCTAGCCTACACCATCTTCTAGTACATTTAAAACCCTTGTTTTCGATTAGATAATATGTCTCAATCTCTTTTGAAATGAGTGAGATAAGAGTATTTACCCAAAATCACCTACCTTCGACCATTCTAAGGGTAAAATGGTCATATCTTTTGAGGTGGCACAATCTGGACCATACAGTAGGTGCATATGGTACACACTTTTAATGGGTGTGTATTATAGTCATTTCCTTAAAAGTATTGTCTATACTTTTTCAACGGACGCAATCGTAAGCACGTGAGGTTTATCTACATGTTCCTAATTTTTGTACATTTTTGTGTTTTGTCTTCAAATAGAAACTAAAATTGAGGTCTCCAGTCTCCAACACCCATACAGAGCATGATTGGAGTCTGGAGCGAAGACTATCAAGTTGAAGAAAACAAAAATAAAATGTTTAAGGCTCTGTTTATTTCGACGTAGAATATTTTACAAGAAAAACTATTTTCATGGAAAATCTTTTACATGTAACCCGTTTTTTGAACTTTTATTTTTGGGTGTTTGGTGTTCATAAAAATAGTGCCTACTTTGATTAGAAAACATTCCCATACAGACATAGAACTTCGAACGAAAGGTGCTAGGTGAAATTGGAGTATGATTCCTAGCATCCACTGTGTATGCAGAGAGAGAGAGAGAGAGAGAGAGAGAGAGAGAATGGAATGGAGGATGGGCCTCAATGGGTTAGAGAGAGAGATCGGAGCAAATTGGGTTTCCATGGGGATGAAAATGCATCAACCCATTGTCAGGAAAATGACTTACGGGGGTTTTGACTGAAAGTTATTTTCCTCCCATTGGTGGAAATTATTTTACATGTAAAATATTTTTTACTACATTTTGTGCAACCAAACACCCAAATACTAGAAAATATTTTACAGAAAAATATTTTATGCCCAAACAAACGGAGCCTAAATTTCTCAGAGAAGTGTATGTATGCATACCATTGAGATCCTTTGCAGCGCCTTTTAAGACTCAGTCCATCATTCTCTGTTCTCTTAGGCCCAATTTTCTAAAAGATTTTAGCATCCAGATGCTAAAATCATGATATTTCAAATCAAAAAATGAAGTGGTTCCGTGTATCGTTTTCCGATTTTTTTCGCGCCAAATTTAAGTACTCCTCAAAATATCATGATTTTAGCACATGGGTGCTAAAATCTTTTGGAAAACTGAGCCTTAGACACATTTCAAGTTTTCAACTTCATCAATGCCAACTGTTGGTGAAAGCTGCAGCAGCGGAATTTCCTTTACAACAACATTATTTGTGTCAAGAGTGACCGCCGCAACTTGATCAGAAGCCAGAGGATCAGAATTCAACTGTGAGAAACCCTCTTCATCATCAAATGCAAGAGTTTCGTTAGGGTGGGAGTCTAACACTGACTAATAAAGTGATAAGTTTGAGTTTATTGCGAGGTTACCCACATTTCTAATTTGGAGAGCCAAAGAAAATATATTTAAAAATAATTGCATTCAAAGCATATCACCATTCACATTCACTAAGAAATATTGCAAATTTAGTTTTTCTTTTCTTTTGTTAATGACTATGTGGCTAGTCCACAACAAATTTTAGGGTTACATAACCTTGACCTCATATCGTACATCCCTCTAACTTTATTTTGGCAACATTTGAGTAATGTAAAGAGTTGGTTTGACTTTTCGATGCAAATGATAAATTTTGGCACAAAATGTAGGCTGTGTTTGGATGAGTTTTGAAAAGAATTTTTGAGATAGTATTTGGTTGAGTTTTTAAAAATGAGAATAATAAAGTAATGATTAGAGAGAGATAGAGAGAGAAATAAAATGATAAGGTAATGAATAGAGAGAGAGAGAGAGAGAGAGAGAGAGAGAGAGAGAGAGAGAGAGAAATTGAAAAGAAAGAATCTTTTGGAATTTTTTTTTGAAAATAGATAGAGAAGGGAAGTGAACAAAGCTGTAAAATTTTGAGATGAGTGTTGAATCAAAAGTGTTTTATGGATAAATGTGAACTCTGGGGATCACTCGTTTGGTGTCCCTAGCTATGGGTGCACAGAGCTTACGAAATTCGACAGGGGTGCACGGAGCCCAAGAAATCCGGCAGGGGTGCACGAAGCCCATGAAATCCGGCAGAGGGATACTTCCCTAATAAAATTGATGAATATTTTCTTTTAAAATGTCAGTTTTTGATGTAACTGGGTTAATCTAGCGCATATGGCAAAAATTAGCTTTCAATATGTGAAAATGAGAATTTTGGTAACTATTTGGACTTTGGTGGGATACTTAAAATGGTTTTAGAACGCTTGAACATAATTTTGGACACTTGGATACATTTTGGATAATTCGTTGTCGGGTTAAAGTCTTCCGTTCATCCTAACCTTATACTTTGGTCATATCTATCATCATACTCATTCATTATGCATGTATCATGTTTGTACATCTAGCATTGGTAGAATAGTTTTCCAACTGGACTAATGNAGCTCAACCTATCAATTTTCAGGTGCACGACATGGAGCATGAAGTTGAATGCTTGTGGAGCTCATACATATATGAAGTTATTTTCCCATCTTGTATCATATTTTTGGAAAGATGGTTTTGTAACTTCCATTGTTTATCTTTTTGACTATTTGGCCAATGTAATAACTTTTAAACCTTGTACTTATGGATTCGGGTTATGGTCGCTAGTAGCTAGAACTTGTACATTCGTAATGGTGACACTATATTTTGTTGACTTTGACTATTCAAAGGGAAATTGTGAGACTTTGACTTGTTTCATGTGGATTTATTTACCTTTGGATTATTAAATTTGAGGGCGTGACAATTAATTTACCATTTTTCTACCTTAAGCCATATTCACTATTATTTAACTTCCCTTTATGAATTTGGTCCACGCACCGGCTCCCATAAAAATTTTAACCATGATTGCTAGATCAAGGATTTGTGGATGAAAATATAAAGAACTACGGCAAAAAATCAATTATGTTTTCATTCCAAAAAATTTTACCTTATAGGAAAAGAATTTAAGATGAAAAAATAAAGAATTTAGGATGATAACATAAGGAAAAATCATGACTAAATTTTTTAAGGGAGACACATGCACAGGCCAAATTCATAAAGAAAAGTTAAATAATAGAATATGGTTTATTGTTTTACCACTTTGGTAAAAAATGATAAATTAATCAACTATGTTCACATATCCTTTAAAAGAGGATTATTTACACCGTGAATAGGGTTTGTTGTTTTACCACTTTATGAATTTGGTTTATTGTTGCCCTATAGGCAAAGAATTTTATGATGAAAACATAAAGAATTTAGAATGTTTTTATCCAAAAATCCTACCCTGTAGGCAAAGAATTTTATGATGAAAACATAAAGAATTTAGAATGTTTTTATCCAAAAATCCTACCCTATAGGCAAAGAATTTTAGGATTATAATATAAAGAAAAATCATGGTTAAAATTTTTAAGGGATCCACATGCATGCACCAAATTCATAAAGGGAAGTTAAAAAAAAGTTTTTTGATTTGGTGGTTTCAACCGTAGATTTTGTGAGGAAAAGGAATGGTTTGATAATGGTGTTCCATGGGTAAGAGATAGGAACTAAATCACATTTAAAAAGGAAACTGACACCGCCCATTTAGGAATCAATGTGATAATCCCGGAAATATTTGGAACAATAAACAACTACATGCAAAACTAATAAAGGAAAAGATAATTGATCAATCCTATAATTGATATACTAATAACGTAAATAATGAAATAAATAAGGGTATAAAGGTCCGAATATCCAATGTCGGGATGTAAATATAAGTATTCAAATCCCATAGCATTGCAAGATAAGTAGAATTTTCAAACATAATGCCTAATTAAATTTCTAAAAAAGAAATGTTCAAATATTAACATAACTTAACAAATTAACTAGAACTTTCTCCCATGGGATTATATGAACCCACACCAGTGGTTATAGCGTGGACTCCCTGTGAACCGACACCAATGGTTATAGCATCACCCGAACAATGATGATGGAAATTCTCATTAGTTATTTTGTCATTTTATTTTTGGTTTGTAGTTCGTATTTACTATGTTGTTTAGTTTTTAGCTTGCAGGAACTTGATTTGTATCATGTTGTGATTATTAATGATATATCTCTCTTTATAAAAATATAAATATGTGATTTGAGAAAATTAGAAATGAATTCATCACATATGGCTGGCTTGGGAACAAAAAATATCAGAACAAGAAGTTGTATTCCATCACGGTTAGATTTGGTTGGAAAAGGTATTCATATGCAGAAGTTGTATTTAATCCATTAGGGCCGATCAGATGCGGGATAAGTTTTATTGTGATTAAATAGTAAAAGGGGATAGTAAGAGGTACTCCCTCCGTCTCATTTTAAATGCTCCCTACGTATATCAGTGTCATTTTCAAACGTCTATATCTTTTTATTGGTAAGGTTACGAAAGTTTTTAAAATTTTTGTCCAATAGAACTAATTGAGATTTATCAAATAAAATCCATATTGCATATAAAATACATTATAAAATGAAAACTATAAAAGTTTTAAAAACAAACACGCATAACCATAGGGAACATTTAAATTGGGACGGAGAAAGTATTTATTTAGTAAGGGTGAACCCACGTTGATGTGACATTTATAAAATAGGGATTCAATACTATTTGGTTAGATGAATTTATGACAAATGGAGATAAAGTTGGGTGGATGATGTAAAAACGTGGCAAATGACTTATTCGCCCTGGTACATTTCTCATATTAGATTTTATGATAAAATAAATACATAAATACAAGAGTAATTAAATTAATTATACTTGTCAATAAATATGATATAATAATTTCTTTTATTAATTATATCTAAAATTCAATTTTTTTAATTATTCATTTTAATAATATGCACCTAAATTTTTTCTATTTTTTAATTACACATTTTTTACTTGTTAATGAGTAATTTTTATGTTATATTTTGAATTAATTACGTCTTTAGTAAATTTTTTAGTCTTTGAAAACACTATGGGGTAATGTAATCGTAGTCATTTTTCAGTCTTTCGATTTCTCTTTTGGTTTTGTTTTTAATTGATTTGATATTTTTCATACTCTTAGCTAAAAAAGAGAAGTTACAACGCATGCAAGTAATAGTAGAATATACTACTCGTTTGTTTAGTTTGACAATTTCTAAAGTATAAGAAAATTCAAAAAAAAATTGCATCGAATTAAATATCTCAATTAGTAGTTTAATTTGGTGCAAAAAAATTTAAAAATTGATGTGGAAGTACTTTATTTTTTTATCCGAAGGATATTGCAAAGCAAGCCAACAATGTCAAATTCTAAAGTATAAAATTTTTTAAACTTTTTTTGTATCGAATTAAAGATCTCGATTAGTAACTTAATTTGATGCCCAAAAAAATAAAAAATTAAAGGCGAAATACTTCATTTTTTATTCAAAGGAAATCGCAAGGATTCGTAAAATATTAAAAATGGAATTCGGTTTCTTGTAAAGCAGTCAACGAGAAAGGGGTAAGGGTCAAGGGTATAAGAGAAACTAGTGGGGTAATTTTACTCAGGTATTAGAGGTACTAAACTATAACACCTCCTCTTCTTGTTATTAATTAGTGCTCCTATTGAGAAATATTATACTCCTCAAAAAAATTGTCAAACCAAAGGTTAAAATTGTGGGACCGGAATGAGGGGTATACCCCTCAAATCGGGCCGGGGGTAGATCGGGACATTCAGCGTGCCCCAATTTTCAGCGCCAATTTGATTCTCTCGCTCCTCTTCGCTCTCTTGCCAAACTCGCTTCTGCAATACAGTGTAAAAGATGCAGGTAAATCTTATTACAACGTCCATAGATGCATGTTTGTACACCAAATACGTGATTCAATCTGTTATATACCTTTACCTTTCATAACTTGTTTTTTTCTGCACAATCAATTTCCAAACCCTAAATAGCTCACCACCCAACTGTAAAAACAATAGATTTCGATATATACATCGACGTGGTTGAATGCATTTGTGTTTCAGCTTTCATCACTTCCGTATCCTACGACAAGTCTGTGCAATCGATTTCGAAACCCTCAATAAACAGCTCATCGCACTCCGAAGAACCGAGAAGTTTTCGAAATTTTCTTCACTCTTTAATCGAGTCCGGCAGTTTCATTCTATTTACATATTTGGGTGTTTGTTGATTTCACGTTGATTGCACGTCCAATTGGTATTGGATATTCCGGGCTTAAACCCTCGGCTTGGGTAGCAAGAAAATGAGGGATAATGTTGACAATTCTAATGCTGTGCTAATGATTTACACTAATAGCCACACAAGGTAATTGTCCTATGTTACTTAGTATGAGGGATGTGGGTACAATGAACGGGAACGGGAAAGTGGTACACAAACATTCTTTAGATTTTGGGTTAGGCCCTATAGATTACATACTAGAGAGCACTTCTTACAAGTGATATACACTTGATGAAATAACTGCAATATTCTTTATTATCTCCAATATTTTTAGAGATTGGTAAAATTGCATTTTGGAACGTGGGGGTATCATGTTTCGGAATATGCATTCTTTGATGTGATCTCAGGGATTAGCATTTCCTGGTACTTAAGATATTTGCCTAGGTGGATTTTTTGGGTGAGTGGCCCGTTCACCCAAAAAATGTGAGTTTGGACTTCTGTGGTGAGATGTTCTTAACAAAACAGTGGTTGTCTCAGTAGATTGTAGAGGTCAAGTTAAACAGTGACCAAATGGTAGAATGGTTGTCTCCTCAGAGTTCATGTTATTAAATGGACTTGCAATTATTTATCAATACGGTAAAGGAAAAAAGGGGCGGCAAAAGGAAATACGAAAATTGGTATGTTATTGTTTTCTTTTTCTTTCTTTCAGAATTCAGGGAATTCGGGCCGGTAATATCTGCAGTGGGAGCTTCTTCTGGCTTTTTATTAGCATCAGGTTTTTCATTCTTTCTCTGTTGTAACTGTGGTTGGTCTCTACACATGCAGGCCAGTGATAGATTTAATATCAATTCCCAGCTTGAGCATTTGCAAGCTAAATATGTTGGAACTGGGCATGCAGACTTGCATAGATTGTAATATCCTCGATTCCTTTAGAAGTTTTGACAATATTTACAATTTGTTCTTGTAGCTTGTTGTTCTTACATTTTGGTCTTCTGTTGTTGTTGTCCAGTGAATGGGCTGTGAACATCCAACGGGACAGCTATGCTTCATACGTTGGGCACTACCCAATGCTAGCCTATTTTGCTGTCGCAGAAAATGAATCAATTGGAAGGGAACGGTACAACTTTATGCAGGTTCATAGCATGTTACACCTGTCATTGTTATATTTCTTTGTTTGCAATAACGATATGCTCCATTTGGCAGCCCTTATTTGCTTAGTTGTTCCTCATGAGTCGTGAAAGTGCTTTGAAATTGGTGTGCATTCAATTCATATCTGCTTTGAGATTGACGTCATGTGTTGTGTTTTCCTTTCAAATTCCAATGCTGTGCTTATATATTCCACCCCTTGTCAATCTTGGTATGGAGATCCTGTTGTTGGATTGCTGATTAGTCATGATTGTTGTGTGAAGAGAACGTTATGATGCATTAACATTTTGGTTGCATGTTTCCTTAGTAGGTAGATAGAGGAGATTAGATCTCATGTAAATTGTGTTCAGTACTTGTCATTTTTCCATCTGTTGGCAACTGAGGGGAGAGAAGAGAACTCGGTAATTAATTTTAAAATGCTTCATATCCCACCAATTAGTTCTGACAAGGTTTGACATTTGAAGAACCTAGGCAGTGGATTTATTTAGGAAAAACAAGGAGGGACAACTTCTTGTTCCTGCCATTTAGTTGTCCATCTTCTTTCCTATTCTGTCTCCCCTGACTTGTATGATATCCAACTTCCCGAGTTCTCCTGTGCCTTTATTAAGCGGAGAGTGGATGGCTGTGGTAGGTGGAATGGGAACTGGACAAAGTGAGCCGTGTGCTTCGAGATATGGTACTTTATACTGTTAGAAATAAGTATAAATAGACATTACTTGACTCTATGTGCTAGTGATGCTAAACATGAATATACACGTCTTCGCAATTCGTAACCAAAGTTCCAATTTGTTTAGTACTCCACTTATCAATCGAGGCAGTTGCATGTGATTAGTCACCCATCAATTACTTATTTTGGCAGTGGAATTTTGAAATTACAAATGCAGATGGGGCTTAGTGTTGTTTTCTTAATTTGAAATGCTGGGATTAGATAACTTCGGTGTTGTTTAGTGGAGCATTTGAAGTCATTTACGAGTCTATTGACATAGAGATGGATGGCACTTTATTCTCCAAGGAGATCTTGCTCCAAGCCTACTCATGACCAACTTCTTAGTTTTTGACTTTAAGAGTATGGACTTTGTTTCTGGTATTCATGAAGCTCATAATAATGTTTGTCTCTATACCCTATGACTCCAAAAAAGTTGGAACTTCGTACCAAGGAGAAATGTTTACCTAATTGTCCGGCAAACGGTGAACCTATACCTTTGTGAGCTAAGTACAATGTTTGACAATATCCATTGTGAGGCATGCTGAAATTCATAATATTCAACACTCATTTTTTGCATGCCCCTGCAATGTTCAGACACAATGTTACTATTGTTCCGAAATGTACTGTATGACTCACATGTTCATCTCTGCAGAAGTTGAAGCTATTGGGATATAAAACTATTTTATCATACATAAGACTGCATGTGTGTGTATCATTAAGAAGAAATTTACACGTTGATTGCATGGAATGTTGTAAACAAGATAGCTCTGTTTTCTAGTTAACGAAGAACTAGAATATGGCGTTTCTTATCGTTTACGCAGGATGATTGTAGTCTTGATGTTGTAAAGCATCTAATGTTTTCTGTGTTTGTTCTTAAAATATCTGTGCAGAAAATGCTTTTGCCATGTGGTCCTCCCCCGGAAAGAGAAGATGATTAGGAGTTTAGAAACCTTCCAAATTCCGTGTTTATAGTCACGGGGATGCTCTATTAATGATTCTTAGGGACGCTATTTTTTGCTCACTTGTGTGTAATGTATAACTTTGGAATTGAGTTCCACCTGAGCTGTTTGTATTTGCTTATGTTATCCTGCGAATTTTTCTAGCGTAAGAACTAATGCTTGGTTTGTTTTTTTTTTTTTTTTTTTTCCTCGTTCGAGTAACCCATTTGGTTCAGTTTTTCCTCTACGTTTTCATCTAGCAAAAATCATTGAGAACTTGTGTGGTTACTAATTAATGGATTACGTGGAAAAGAGCTCATCATTTGGAAAACGTTTTTCAATTTCTTGAATACTCCTCCCGCATAATATGATGGCGTACGAAACAATAAGAGTTTGGTTTTCAAGAAAAAAGGTTTTGGAGAGTATTTTAATTAACTCACTTGAGAAACAGCAACCAAGTAGGGTTGTTTCTCCAATTCTTACATTGCTGTTTTTCCCAGTGAGTATCGTACCCTTTTGTCACGGCTCACAGAAATGGCAGGTCTGTGCTTTGTTACCGTAGTCCTCGAGCAAGCATAGCTGATGGCTAACCACGAAATAAAAATGGGTTTTGGTTTTTCTCTCTTTTTTTCCCTATTCGCGGGTGTGTGGCTGTTTGAGAAAGGCAAAATTACTTGATTTTCCAAAAACCATACACTTTCCGTCCTCTTTTGTTCTGCTAGTATGGTCTCTACTTTGATCTTCAATGACAGAAAGTAGATGCACACAAAACAAGTTACAGTTTTCGGTATGGGTGGGAGAAACTTGTGAGCCCAAATAAGTTCACAGATTCGGACACGGGTGAGCTGCAATGAAGCTCGTGTATCGTGAAATCAGTTGGTATAAAAAGGTTGTATCTGGATAAAGAACTGATTTAGCAGCTTAAGATAGCAGGACACATTGATCATTCGTACTAGACAAGTTGGGGCCATTTTGTGTAGTTTCAACTCACTGCATAATGTAGCATGTGACACACACCCCGCATCCAGAGCCTACCAGATGCCACAAAATTTATAATTATTTTGTTGACAAAAGTACAATTATAATGACATAACTATACAAGTCCAACAACACTTACATAACGGAAAAGTCAAACTAATCATCTAACAAGTGCAAATTGCAAGTGGGGTGGTAGCCAAGTTGGGAGACACCTATACCTTGATGCATTAGATCAAGGTTCAAGTCTTACCACTTAACACTTATTAACAACTAATACTTCTTACTTGTACTAAAAAAAACTAGTGCAAATCGAGAAAAGTACAAGACAATTAATGTCATTTACCCCAACGCAACCCAGATATCTCACCTAATGCCCATTCTACTGAACATTCATATATAGAATTAGCAGTTTCAAAGGAGATAAAGTATTAGTCAGAACGAAAGACAAAAAAATGCCCAAATGATCAAATAGACCCCAACAAAGTAAGAACGCACAAATGAACTCCCAATGCTATATATCTGAAAAGCTACTATGAGTTGCCCCACTAAAAACATCATTTAGGGTTAGAGCACTGATGGCACGAATATCATTTTGAAGCAAAAGAACTAGATTTGTAGACGAAACATTCGTCCAAAGGCGAAATTGAATACTCTTGCAAAAATGAGAGACATACCTCTCACAGATTATACGATAAGTCATTGGTTTGAAGAGACGATAGAAAAGAAAATTCGAAGGAATAGAAGCAGCGGATTATAACTAGTACAATGGCCTCCCCCTCTTGTCATTGTGTAAGGATAGTGAAACTCTATGAGAAGAGGGAAGGGAGAAGAAAAATATTTGCAACGGCTAGAGTTGAGGGGGTGAGACTTTGCCTTCCTTCTCTAGATGCCACAATTCAATATTCAAACACTTAAAACTTCTAAAGAAATAGTAGAAAAAAGAAAAAGAAAAAGAAAAAAAGAAGCACAAATCAATCTATCACAAATCAGTTTTAGGTTGGGTAACATTTGGTGCCTTACCATAAGTTAAGGGGACAAGATTGTTTGAATTGGGTAACTGCCTCTACTTGGCAATGGTTTTAGGTCATTTGGGTCACCAACTATGCATTTTGGTAAGCTCATGAAAGCAACATTTCCAAATATGCCTAGCTCAGATTTTTTTCCCCCCAATTACGAATTGGTTTAGTTTCCATTTATGAGTCGATGATCGATTCTTAATGGTTTTCATCTCCCGTTGAATTGTGTGAGAGTTACTTAGTCGTTACGCAATAATTGGTGCTAAATGGATTTATGTTTTCTAGTCAAATTTCACTTTTTACTACGTATTCTTTTTCTCTTCAATTGTCTCGAGGGACAATGAGACATATTACCGTTCGTTTGCTTATTTTGAACAATAATCTTGAAAATTTCTCAAAAACATAGTTTTGAACACTTTTCAAAATTCATGTTCGCTTCCCTATTCTAAAAAATATTTTCAAAATGAATTTCAAAACTTCTGTTCATTTCGATTAATTTTTTTTATTTTTTAAAAATAATAATAAAATGTTCCCGTGCTTTATTAGCTCAGCGATTTTGATTATAAACGAACTGGATATAGATAGGGTTCGTGTAGTCGAATCGGAGGTGGAGAGCGATTCGTGAAGCAAAAGCAGGAGTCCTTGCAATCCCCATTCTTGTGTTATCAAAGCTTGGAAAAACTTGCTGGAGGCAGCGAGTATCGCCATCAAATTCGCCGTCTTTTCCCTCGCCTTAACCAGGGAGGTTGGGAGAGGACTAAGACGTTGGATTTGAGTAACAAGTTGATCTCTTGAGACTGTTTGGATCTCTGTCAAAGAGGAGGACATCGATCTCTGTAAAAGAGAAATAGAACACACAAGTTGAGCTGGGAAATTATCCCATAGTTTGATCTCACATCTTCATTTTTGAACATTAGACCAAACACAATTTTTAGGCTTTTTAGTCCAAAACACGCTTCCAAAAAGCCCAACCGAACGGGGCCACTCCCGGATAAAATCTATATCAATGTTCATAGTCCATGGAAAAGGAGGGTGCATTGATCTTGAAATATTGGATACTTATGGTGTGATAATGATTCTCAAAGAGCACCGTTTTCATGATTTTGAAGTCTGATTTTTCAAGATCCAAGAATGAAAACTTTGGTGTTTAAAAACTACCCTTGGGAGATTTTGTTGTAAGGGTAGGCCCAAACACATGCACTCCTTCAAAGCCGTTCTTTTTCTTTACTTTTTTTCCTTCTCTTTTTTACTAGTTACAAGGACTATACTTAAAAAGGTAAATTTATGAAGACTTAAAAGAGATACTACAAGATAACGGATCACCTTGTTTGATTAGGGTTTCAAAACTTACCCTGCACGGTTCATAATAAATTTTTTTTATCTATCTCTCTGTATTCATTATCCCCAAAAACCTCTCTCAAAATCCAAACCAAACAAAGAACCCAACTCATCCACCGGCATAAAATGGGAGAGTTACATTTAAAATCAAGCACTACAAGATGGATAATCGCCGGTCAACACTAGATTCAATGTTTGGCCTAGTCGTTTCTATTTTAGGTGGGTATAAGATGTGTTGTGGAATATTCAGTTTTATCTATCTACTCTTCCTAAAATATGTTACTCCATTATCGATTATTTGTTCACCAATATTATTGTCTAATTTGGGTAAAAAAAAAATGGTTTTTGGTTTTTTTCATTTGTTCTTATTCAAATTTTTTTTGCATTCGTTAGGTTTGCATGAAGATTTTGTGATTTTTAAATTTCTCTCGACGAGACGAATCTAACAAGTATAAATTTATGGTCAAAACTAACGAATGCAAAAAAAATTTGAATAAGGAAAAAATAGAAAAAAACTAAAAAACCAAAAACCGAATTTTTACCCCAAATGAGGCATTGACTAATTAAATTGTACGGAGGTGAAAATATTCTAAGAGAATTTGATAAAATACATCTTCGCAAAACCTAAACGTTACATCACCAATAAAAAGACAATTAGCACGCTCATATGTACTACAGTAACAATACAAAAATAGTTCAAAACATTGTCGGTCATCCAAATCAACAATCAAACAATTCATGTATAAAAAAGAAAATTCCTTATTTGTGAATTAATTTTCTAATCTCCAACAATTTGTCAAACAATCTAAACATTAAAAAAGTAACTTTTGTGCAACTGCTATTGTACGAAAATGTCATTTGCAGTCCACAGCCGGATCCATAAAATATAAATAAGTACAAAAATCACAAAAAAAACTTTAAGTAATTAAGGTGGGATTTGGCTAAATAAGTTAAGCTGTTTTTTGCTGTTTTTTTTTGTTCTTATTCAATTTTTTTTGTATTTTTAGTTTTGCGTCAAACTTTTGCGATCTATTGATCCGTCTCGACGAGAGTAATTGGAAAAGTAAAAAATTTTGACCGAAACTCTTAAATTTTTTCAAAAATACAGAATAAGTCAAAGTAGACGGATCAATAAATCGCAAAAATTTGATGCAAAACTAAAAATACAAAAAAAAAACAATAAAAAATAGTTTAACTTATTTAGCCAAAACACCCCTAATTCTCGTTGTCTTTTGTTTTTTTCCATCCCGTTTTCCTCTCTCTCTCTCTTTCTCTCTCTCTCCCCTCACTTTTGTTCATTTTCGGACATAATTACACCAAATTCCTCTCTCTCTCTCTCTCTCTCTCATACAGAGATAACCTCTGGAAAAAATCCACACCCAATTTCCTTCCGTAAATTCCGCCTTCTTGGATTCTTTATCCTCTCAACTTCGAATACCCTTCATTTCATGTCCGCCGTGTCCTCTCCCTCTTTATATTTCCCCTTTATTTTTCATCTACTTTTCCAATTATTAGTGTATACCTTAACTCGGGTTTCGATTTGCAGTCGTTTAGCTGCGGATTTAGGGTTTCTGGCCTCCCTATAATGTAGATTCTAGGGTTTTTGTTTTGTTCGTTTCATTCTCCGATTAGAAAATTGGTTTTTTGGATGCTTAGATTATAGAGACAGATGGGTGTAACGTTGCTTGTACACTAATACGTTTGAAATATTGTTTGTTCGCTATAGAGTACGCGTTTTTGCTGAGGTAATTGATGGATTTATGATTTGTGTTGATTTTTTAATATTGGGTTTTTAGGGATCTGAAAGTTGTCTCGGGATTTCTAATTTGGGGGGCTGGGGTTGGGGTGTGGTGTTGCTTGGGATTGTGAAATGGATTGAAGTCTCAAAAGAAGAGATAGATTGAATTAATAGGGTTTTTTTTAGGAACGTGATCTCAATTGGGGATCAAATTTTGGGTCGTGATTGGGGAAAAGTTTGGATTTTGTGTGGTTTTCGATTGGGAATAGGATTGAAGTTTGGAAGGAAGAGTAAGATTGGATTATTAGGTTTTTTTTTAGGGAATGTGACTTCAGCTGGGGATCAAATTTTTGGTCAAGTGATTGGGGAAAGTTTGGATTTTGTGTGGTTTTGGATTTTAGATTTGGACTGAAGGTTGAAAAGAAGAGAGAAATTGAAGTTTTAGGTTATTTAGAGTAGTGATTTCAATTTGTGATCGAAATATGGATCATGTGATTGGTGGGAAGTTCAAGCTTGGGCGGAAGATTGGGAGCGGATCTTTTGGCGAGCTGTATTTGGGTATATGAAATTCAAGTGGCATTCTAATTGTTACTTTATTTTCTCGGTTATCATGTTCTATTTAAGATATTGGAATTTGTTTCAGGAGTGAATGTACAAACTGGAGAGGAAGTTGCTGTGAAGCTGGTATGTATGTGTTTTTGTTAATGAGAGTGCTTGAATGCTGTGTACTGTGCTGGATACTTCGTATTTAGTACATCTGCAAATTGTTATAGAGAATTAATAAGGACCCGTTTTGAGGATTTATTCTTTAGTCAGGCATTGGAACTTTTTTTAAGACCATTCTTCCTTAAATGTTTCTCTTAATAGGTAAATCTTTTGATGGAAATGTGATTGATCATTTAATATTTTTTGGCAACATTCCATTTTGTGATGGAACTTGCATTTGTGTTTATGCCCATTCACTTGTTCTCCGTTTGGACATATGTGGATTTCAAAAGAAGCGATTTTATCTTAGCCA
Organism: Vaccinium macrocarpon; assembly: GCA_022606695.1. Taxonomy (NCBI): domain Eukaryota; kingdom Viridiplantae; phylum Streptophyta; class Magnoliopsida; order Ericales; family Ericaceae; genus Vaccinium; species Vaccinium macrocarpon. The sequence continues at coordinate 4,237,275 of CM040173.1, forward strand.
AAAAGAATAGCTCGGCTAATAAATGTGATAGCTTACGGATGGATTCCGTTATTGGGATGTCAAAAACTGCACTCCAATCAACCTGAAGTCATTTCAAGCAACTGTAAAATAGTCTCCCAAAGTACTTTCCTTATTTTGAAGTTAACAATTGGGTAGTATTTTGTGAAAACAAACCAATCACTTGTATGGATTGAGAGACCTTTTTACATTATCTTCTCATGTTGGAAGAAATTCAAACTGATTAAGTTGATTAATGTGAAGTTTGAACCTATCACATCTTCCTTGTCTTGTCAACTGCATTACCCCAGTGTGATCCTTTTTGTTGCTTGCCATTGGGACCTTCAAGTCGGTCTGAATTTTGTAGTTGTTGACTGAATATTTTGTTCTCAGAAGAATTTTCTATGCAAAAAACTTAAGTACCTTTATAGTTGTTTCTACTAAGTTGCTCATTTTCTTTTGTAAGTTGTTTCTACCAATTGCTCATTTTCTTCTGACTCATCTCTAATGATCTGACTTCATCGTGATTGTTAATTTTTTTCAGGAATCAGTGAAGACTAAGCACCCTCAGCTGCAATATGAATCAAAATTGTACATGCTTCTTCAGGGTGGAAGTGAGTTTTCTCTTTGGGTCATCTTTTTTCTGATTGCAAGTAATTTCTTTTTGTGTTGAATCAACTGACTTGCCTTTTGATTTCTTAATTCTTTTGTGAAGCTGGTATTCCCCACCTTAAATGGTTTGGAGTTGAAGGGGAATACAATGCAATGGTTATTGACCTTCTTGGACCAAGCCTCGAAGATTTATTCAACTATTGTAGTCGGAAGTTCACTTTAAAAACAGTTTTAATGCTTGCAGATCAGTTAGTAAGTAGTCTAGTTGTTTAGAGAATTGGTTGAGCTTTGACTAGTGATTGTCGCTTCTCTACTTATGCCTTAATTGTTCTCTCCGCAGATAAATAGAGTTGAATACATGCACTCAAGAGGTTTTCTTCACCGTGATATAAAGCCTGACAACTTTCTAATGGGTCTAGGCCGCAAAGCCAATCAGGTTCATTCTATAGAATGCTTTTTTATATTTGTAGTTGCCTCTTGCTCCATTTGCATCATTCAGATGATTTCATTAGCACATGCTTTTTGGCAATTTTTAGTTCTGTTATAAGGTTTTCAGTCTGGTTTCTGGCCATCTTTTTTGACATGTGAGAATGAAGAAGAGCAGAAGAGATCAAAGATGCCCTCTTTTCTACCCATTTTCATTTGTATCGATGGGGTTTATAGTAAAGCTAGGAGTTTGATTCTATGATTGAGGAACTGAAAGCAGCTACCATACCCTCCTACCTCTTTTATTTCTTCGACCACCTTCTTGCGCAGAATCTGCCATTAGTTATTTTGTTGATTTGGGAGAAAAGAAAGAAAAAAATGTCATTCGAAGAACGTTGAGCTGCACGAATGGCAACGAATGCTGAAGTCAAAGAGGCCGAGACGCCTGCGATTAGACGTGTGTTGAGATTGGGGGATCCTACATCTGAGATAGACTTTCAGCAACCTTTCCGTCTCATTCAAACGGTTCGTAATGAGCTGTGATATCGGCTTTCGGGGGACCATTGTGACTAGTGTTCTAAAACTCGGAAAACTCGGTTGACTACTCGCCGAGTAGTCGCTCCTCGGTACCCAACCGAGGCGACTCTACCCTAGTCAGTGAGGTTAGTCGGTGGAAGGTCTAGTCGGAAATAAGTTGGCGTTAGTCGCCGATTACTCGGTGAGGTGGTAGGTCTCGATGAATCGCCGACTCGGCGAGTTGGGACCCAGTCGGGAAAAGTCGGGAAAAATCGATCTCTTACCTCGATCTCTGATCTCGATCTCTGCTCATCTAGTCACCTCCGGAGTCCGATCGTCGTCTGCTCACCTCGCGATCGTCTGCTCGTCGTCGGCGTCGTCTTCGTCTGGTTTCTCTTTCTCTCTCTCTCTCTCTCTCTTTCTCACGAGTATATAAAGAGCAGTATATAAAACTGCTACAGTACACTCCTTTACCGATATAGTACATATATAAAATACATACTCTTTTACAGCTGTGTACAGCTGTGATGAACTTACCCTTTATTACAGCTGCGTACACCCGTGATGTGGAAAATAGAGTATATGGTGGTAATTACATTTTACCCCAATATTTTTTTATAAATATCATATTTACCCCATAAAAATCTTAAAAATTACAAATAAACCCCTAACCGAGTAATTTCTCGAAGGCCGAGTACTCGCCGAGTACTCGGGCTGGAAGCTCGAAGGTCCCTAACCGACCTGGGAGCGAGTAGCGAGTTTTAGAACCTTGTGACAACCCAATTTCCACCCATTGAAAAGAAAAAAACCGATTCCGTTCCCACAAGGAACACGAATGAAAAAGGACGAATAAGAGTAGGCTCTGCTAACTCCTGAGGGATATTCAACCAACAGCAGCCACTGCTTGAGCCTTCAGAATAGAAATATAGAAATGTAGAACCTAAGGATAAGACAATATAACCGTTATGAGCGGTACGTTTCAACCAATTCTTTAGCCATGCAGATTCTCCTCTATTGAGTTGGTATTGCACTCCAATAGTGCAAGATGTACTTTATATGAGATCAATATTTTCTATGGAATAGAAACGTCTACAAATGAGAATATGACCCGATTTGACTTCAATGTCGTTGACGCGTTGTACGTGCCCAAAATACAATAGGGCTACTGTAGATAGCCTATTTCATGTTGAATTAGTTACTTCTTTTTGAGATTCAAAGATTTTCAAGCCCTATGGCCCTTGCCCTTATCTGCCTTAGTAGCCTTAGTATTGTATTGTACCATTTTTCAGTTCTTTTCTGTTTTTTTTATTTGTCAAGTGTTAAAAAAATTTCATTGGTAGGGTGGATTTCCATGCTCTCTCTCTCTCTCTCTCTCTCTCTCTCTCTCTCTCTCTCTCTCTCTCTCTGGTTTAGGTTTTGGTTTCTGGGATATATTATTAACTGCATTAACTTCTTCTTCTGGAATTGGTTTTTGTTTGTGCTCTTTTTTTAACCTACAGGTATATGTTATTGACTATGTACTTGCATCCTACAGGTATACGTTATTGACTATGGACTTGCCAAGAAGTTCAGAGATCTTCAAACACATAAGCACATACCATACAGGTAATTGAAGTACCTTCTTTATGTGTCAATGATATGATATAATGTTTTATGTTTCATCTTAACTACCTTGCTCTGCTTGAGCCATGAATGGCCAACCCTCTGTGCATAAATGTAATTTCTTTAAACATGAGACTAACGGGTGTGTATCGTTGGAACTAGGACGTTCATACAGACTACTAGAACAGACTTGAACTCCTCTTATTCTCTGTGACTTTATTTTACGTGTAAGCTTGGCATAGGGTTTTCCTTTTATTGTTTTGTGTTGATTGGTGACTGTTATGTAGCACTAACACAAACACACAACATGACACTGGCACTCCATTACCTGATTTCAAAAAATTGGAGGGCGCAACATTTTAGGAACACTTTAAAAATTATTTTTACGTATTCAATTCTATAGAAAAAAGACTAATTATAAATATAAAATACCATATATACCTTAAATCTTATTTATCATCACACCATCCACAAAAATATTCCAACAAAAACTGTTTCATCATTGATTTGTGTTTCTAATTAATAAGCTATCATATGTCGCACAAAAAGGGAAAACTTTTCTAAGCTTTAACAAGAGTCTACTATTTCTTTTAACACCCCTAAATCCTAATGTGTATTGCTAGTATGCCTCGAGTGTACGGATCATTTTTTAGGGTGTCCCTTGAGCATCCAAACTGGAAAGATTGTCGGTGTCCGTCAAGTGTCTGACACCGATATGTGGCCTCCGACAAAGTTAGGAGGATTTATTGTGCAAGTCTGTAGTTGTTTCAGGAAAGTAAATATACGCTGGCTTTCAAACTATCTTGGAACATTTTACCTGGGATAATAAAAGATTTTACGCAATTATCCTGCAGTAAGTGGCACTTGTGAATGCCCTTCATGACCTGGTGTAGCCCAGTCTTGTGGCTGGATATATCGATGTCTGTATGGCACTCATTTTACAATTTTAGAGTCAACTTTTGGTTTCAGGTTGCTGAGTTGGTTAGCTGGCTAAGTTAAATACTTTAACTTTCTTCTTGGCATCATCAACTACTTTCCCTTTTCTCCATATAGTCCCTCCATCTGTCTTTGTTTGTCCCCCTTTTGACTTTTTGATGTCCCGAATTATTTGTCCAATTTGAAATTGACTCATATAAGTTCCATTAATGCTGTTTCTCTTTGAAAACAATTGTGCATTGGAGAATGTGCACCCTTATTTAATGCTAAGAAAGTGAGGGGTACTCTGGGAAAATCAAAGATTTTCAATAGCAATCATTGTGTCCCCTTAAAAAGTTAGAATCCCAAAAATGGACAAACAAATTGGGACAATGAGAGTATATTATTCATGAGTTTGTTTGCATTAGCATCATCACATCAGCATCCATTTGCCTATATTATTTGGTCTAATGATGGACTTGTTTACATGATTGTAACTGTGAACCTCTTTCCTCCTTTGTCAATGCTCCGTCTTGTGGAAATTTGTCCTGACTACTTATCAAATCTCCTCTTGTAGGGAAAACAAAAATCTTACTGGCACTGCGCGTTATGCTAGCGTTAACACTCACCTTGGAGTTGGTGAGCAAGGCCAATTTGTTGCAGCTATTCAGAAAACATGTCCATTTTTTCAAGCTTATATTTTACCTAGTTTTAATATCTTTCTTATTACTTGCAGAGCAAAGCAGAAGGGATGATCTGGAATCTCTTGGTTATGTGCTTATGTATTTTCTGCGGGGAAGGTGGAACATTTGATGGAAACCCTTGACTTTGTTTGTTTTCTAAGCATTTTTACTTTTCTAATTTAGTTCTTGTGATTCCTGTCATAGCCTTCCTTGGCAGGGTTTGAAAGCTGGCACTAAAAAGCAGAAATATGACAGAATTAGTGAAAAGAAGATGGTCACTCCCATAGAGGTAGCACACATTTTCCTTTGAGCACCGCTGCTTATAAGGAGTCCTGGATGGCATGGGTGGTGTTGGGTCTGGTGTATGATGACTTAGTTCTGGCTTCTCCTTCGTTTATCGCATGAAATTCTATTTTCTGTTGTGCTTTTTTCAGGTGCTTTGCAAATCATACCCGCCAGAGTTCATATCATATTTTCACTATTGTCGATCATTGCGATTTGACGACAAACCAGATTATTCCTACCTGAAGAGACTATTCCGTGACCTATTCATTCGAGAAGGTAAAGTATATTTCTGAACTCCTTTCCTTGAACTTACCATCCCATTTTCTTCTGTCTTTTCTCCCCTTAGTCTCACTGAAGATGATCCTACCTTCAATCTTGAGGGGTGTCTTACTTTCTTGTATTTTTTCTTACAATTTGATTTGTGCAGGGTATCAGTTTGACTACGTATTTGACTGGACTATTTTGAAGTATCCACAAGTTGGTTCCAGTTCTAGAGCACGGGTTAGTACTTCTCACAATTGCTGGCAAGTAGTTAAGCTTTTCTTTGTTAAATGTTCCTTTAACTTGTTTACTCCCTTTTTAGCAGCAGCCTGTTGGGAAGTTACCTTCGAACCCTGGGCCACCTGCAGAAAGAGCTGAAAGGACCCCAGGTATGTTTCTTTCTTCAGCAAGTTTTTAAACATGTTAACAAATCTAGTTGTTAGTAGTCAATTTACCGAATCTCATTCTAGTTTAAGATCCTTCTGTCATCTGATTTTTGCGCTCTATGCCCTCAATTTAAACTGCTTCTGATTTTTTTTATTTTTTTATTTTTTCTTTTGAAACTGCAGTGGTTCCATTTTGAATGGAAAGAAATTCCGGGTATTGATCTTTTATGTTTGCCATTAATGTTTTGCATGTAGTGAGACAAGAGGTTCGAGATAAATTCCCAGGTGCCGTAGAGGCATTCACTAGAAGGAATGGTGCCGGTGGTGGTTTGCATGGTGGTGAACACTCCAGGCACAGCGATTCTTCCAGACAAAGGTCTTCAGAGGATGTACCATCCTCAAAGGATGTGGTTAGTCAGACTTTTGAAATTTGGTTATTTAGAATTGTGTTGCTCGTGCTCTTAATTTTTTTAACCTGGATGGGTGGATTCGATTGTTGGTTCATTAAGTTCTCATTTTCATCCATAATGCTCTATTTGAGTGGTTGTACCAATACTGATGGTGTATATCCCATGGATAAGCCAATGAGTACAGGATTAATAATCAAGTTGTTGGGATTATCAAATATTCAATGCCACATAACCATGGCTGTTTATGAATACTTACTGTTGGAATTTTCGCATCGGTTAATTATCACCTTGAAAGCTAGTATATGAGCCTGGGCGGCCTCTTCACTCATTGCCAATTGGTTTTGAGTTGGATGCTTTAACATGGTATCAGAGCTAGATTTTCGGATGCTTTTTCCCTTTGTGCCTTAGTTGCACTTTGTTTCGTTGTGATCCATATGTTCCGGATCCTTTGTTGACCTCTCCACGTGCAAGTCAGGGATCGCACGTGCGGAGGAGTGTTGGAATTTATCCCACATCGGTTAATTATCACCTCGAAAGCTAGTATATGAGCATGGGCGGCCTCTCCACTCATTGCCAATTGATTTTGAGTTGGATGCTTTAACACCAGCCATAACTTTTCAACCATGGCTCTTCAGAAACTGTGCAACTTGTTGGGAACAAGTTTTACTTCTGCTTTTTGGGAAAAAGCTGCTTAAATACTGATTCTGGGAATCCATCATTGTGACTCTTTTGTATATATTAGAAAGAATCATATTTTGCCTACCTGAAAGTTGACCAACACCGACAGTGTGTGAATTGTGGGATTGGAAAATTGGGTGTTTGTGATAGCTTTTGAGGGTTGATTAGATTCTGGCTCCTCTGAAGTTGTGTTTGGTTTGTTATCCACAATATTTCTGCTTCTGCATTTGGTCTAAAATTAGTTTTATAGTTGCTTAAAGGCTCATTCAGAATCATCAATTATAATGGTTTTCAGCTCTTGTAGAACTTAAAAGTTTTGGCAAACACCCCAACAAATTACATTCTTGCATCCACCCAGTATTCTTAATCTAATTTCATGCTATAATCCATGAATCAAATTAGCCCTGAAAGTGTTGACTCTTGATTGCTCTCTGCTTGTGTTACTTTTCAGCAAGCCGACTCTGACAGAAGTCGCACCTCTCGTTATGGAAGCGCTTCAAAAAGGGTTGTCATGTCGGGCAACCGGCCGAGCTCATCTATTGAAGCCAGTGAGAACCGACATAGCCGGTTGGGATCGGGCAGCGGTCGCATATCTACTACCCAAAGAGTCCAACCGGGTCTTGAATCCAAATCAGCGTCTTTCACGCGTGCTGCCGGATCTTTGACAAGAGGTGGCCGTGATGATCCTCTTCGGAGCTTTGAGCTGCTCGCCATTGGTACAGGGAAGAGGAAATAAACGACATATGCTTTTGAGTAAGAACAAATCCGATTTATGAAGGGCTTCCTCTACGTAGAAAATCAGCAAATCAGCTGTATTCTGCACGATTGTTTGAAAGGATTCCATCCACAGGCATAAGCTCAAGTTTCTTCCGGAGAATTTCTGAGAAGTTCTTCCTCATAATCAATTCTTGCTGTTATGATATCTTTTAAACTCATAAAACAAGAAAGAGATTGTTCATCTCAAGTTTAGGGAAATGTTTATATTGATAAGATTGGCTGCTGTAACAAGTACTTACGTCTGTTGTCTTATGAAACTTTGCTTAAATACCATGATGAGAAACTTTGCTTCCCTTTTGTTTCTGTTTGCTTAGGGGGAAAGTAGCATGGAAAGTGCAGTGAAAGAGTGGAACAAAAAAAAAAAGGCAAATTATTTTCTTACATTATAAGTACACCCTCTCTGTTCCATTTTGTTTCTTTTGTGTCTATTGTTTATATCTTTGAACTATACTATTTTTTATGATTTTGAGAATTGTCTTATAGAGCAAATTGAGATCTATCAAATAAAATCAATCATTGAAAGATTAAGCAATAGACACAAAAAAGGAGAGAAATAATTGACAAAAAAAAAAAAAAAGAGATGGAGGGAGTATTTTTTTAACAGATCAAGGACAAAGGAGTACATGGTTTGGGTCTGGATCTTCTCCAGTCTGTGTTTCGGATTGGACAAGAAAGTCTAGATCTGTACCATGCATTGGTATATTCAATGGTTTATATTGCATCAAATGGACAGTTTAGATCTGGGCCGTAGAGGATTCATCCCCATATGGTTTATACCACTTGTACCATCTAGGTCCCATGAGGTTAAGTTTTTTCTAAAACACTTCCCCACTTAACTTAGTTTTGGTGCATGGAAAAAGACCCTGTGAAATCTTCATTTATTCAAGAAGAAGTCTCAAATATTCATAAGCTAAAAAGGTATAGGTATCTCTAGCACCTAAGAAAAATACATAACTGTGTAATCACTCAAAGCGGATAACCAAGCAGGAAATATTGCTTTTGCTCATTCTAGCCAAAGCCTCTTTAGCTAAGCACTCTGCAGCTTCTTGTGGATCCTCCATGTGCCTGATGAGATTCACAGCCTCTTGATGCTTCATCACCTGGAGAGAATGAATAGTCAGATGCAGTCTTTAGTTTTGAACGAAAACGCGTTCTGAAAATTGAAGTCCAACAGTTCGCGTTCCGTGTGGTTGAAAGTGCAAATTTGAGGTGTGGGGTACATGGAGCATGGATACGGATACGAATACGGATACGACATTTTTCACATATTATGACTTGGAAATTAAACCACATTTCAAGAAGCATTGTGATAATTTTTTATCCCCTGTCAAAATTTTCATTATATTTTGGACAGCCTTAACGTGACCTCAACTTGTCCGACAAAAACAACACATAATTTAAAATTTAGACATGTATCTAAGCGCTTGTCCAGCATGCATTGGCAGTGTGGAAGAATGTAACCGACGTGTCGGACACTAGTACGTGAGACCGGTAAAAAAGTACATACTTGTTAGTGCGATATAGAAAGAAAAAGGTCAAGGAAATGGAATGTATACCTCCCAGATGCCAGCACTAGCTAAGATGACAAACTCAGTATCAAAGTCTATTCTTTCATCTCCAACCCCAATTTCTGCTGAGCTTTTAGGGTTTTCCTTATCAGCCACCACTGCAGCACCGGATTCACGCACGAATATACGCACTTTGGGCATCCGTATGACACCTGAAATAGTTGGCCCATCAAAACATTAAGATCTCAATACATTTCAAATGAACTCATTTCAATCAGCAGCAATACAGGAATCAGTCCTTTTACCAACTGAAAGAAAGAACACTAAAGCAGAGGGCAAGGCTGCTTACAAATGTAAAATGTTGTTTCAAGGATCTTTCTCAGCTTTCATTTGAATTACAACACACAGCTAATTTACGTGACTGATTATTATGCTGTTGCAACTTTTTACAGCTACGGTCTGGGGGCCTGCTAGGCCTGCCGCGCTCTTTACATGAGATTAATTTTGAGCCTAAAATAATGATCTAACCGTAGTAGGTTTTTTGGTTGCTAAGTTTGTCATGTACGCACAAAGTTAAGTTGATTAAACAACGGTACCTACATGAATTAACACCATTGTCATTTCTAGAAAGATTTTGGAAATTAACTTCAAGATGAATGTGTCTTAACCATTTGGTTATAAATACTGAATCAATGTGATTTATGGCGATTTGTGGGCATTACCTACTTTAGAGTCCACCAAAATGAACGATTTCGATAACTTTCTTGGGTTGAAATGGGCCTTATATGGAGGAACAAAGCATCCATCAGAACATAAAGGGAAGTGCAAGTTCCAAACTGATGTGATTTGATGAAATAAAAAAGCTACCTGAAATGAGTTTTCTTGACCAGTGATTTTTTGTCCCTTGATTTTGCCTTGTTCTGTTGATTTGATGAGCCTCGCCATCTCTGCACACAACAGCTCTGTATCCACCCATGTTAGCCATCACAAGCTTCTCTCCATTGATGACAATGGCAGATGCTGAACCACCACGACCACCACCACCAATTTTCCCTTTCTCCTTATACTCTGCTTTCTCTCTCATCTTCCCTCTTGCACTTATATGTGCCTTTCTCATTGCCTCTTTGCTCTTCCTCCTCAATTGAGACTGCAAAACCATATAAAATATAGTTTATTCAACCAAGTCTGGGCCTCCCAAGATAGTTTTAATCTCAAGGAGTTGGCAAAGTAGGCATAAGAAAGTAATAAATGGTCGCATGTTCAAATTTCATGAATGCCAGACATTCTTTTTATTGGTTTGTCGGTCAGGGGTGTCCGGGTCAGCTTACATGCACATCAACTAATTCTCTCCTTAGTCCAGTCAATGGCATCCATAGCAGGACTGAGGAATTCACAAGAAATTATTTCATTACAGCTTGACCCCAAGAGTCGAACCTAGGTTAATTGTGTGAGGAGCAAACCCACCAACCAACTGGACTAATTAATGGGCTAAACATTCCAGATCTTGGGACCACTAAAGGATTTGTCATGTTGATGAATAAGCTACAACTCGGGTCGTTCAGATTTTTATTTAAAAAAATAATAAAAGTACTCGAGATCGAGACTAACAAGCAAGTTTAAAGGGAAGCCTTTTGTCTTTTACCTCTTTGGGCTTCTTATCAAACAGATGTGACTGCATGTTCTTGGTAACAATGTCTCCAATTCTTGCTTTGAAAACTCCAAAGAACCACACCTCAAGCTCTCCAATTTGCTCCCTCTGTACCACAACCGAGTCAGGGTCAGAGTCCGACTCGTCCTTCGACTCAGCTCTGAATGACCGATCCTCAACCACATGATATCCATGACTCACTGGCACCATCCATGAAGGCCTTGTTCCAAATTCAGCATCCTTTTTCTTTTTCCCGGCATCTCCAATTATTAATTTCCTCAGCCGAAATGCCTGCCCATTTCAGTATAAAATTTATAATCCAAAATGTCCTTTCACAAGTTTCTCAGGAGTTGGACTGCTAAGAAGCATTAGATTTCAATCGTTCATCTCAACAATTGATACCCGGATTCAGGAAGACTGTTTCAGCAAATCTAAACTATTGGAATTACTTTTGAGTGAAAAGTAACAAAAATGAAAAACCATTGATGACATTGACAAGGTTTTCACCAAATGGGTTTTTTTATTATTATTTTTTTCTTGGATTGAAATTTCTGTAATCAACAAAAACTCAAAGATCAAATTATGTGATGATTCTATTAATCTTGAATTCTTGATCAATTGGGGTGTGTGATGAACAAACATGCATACCCACTGATGATCATCTTTATGAGAGAGAGAGAGAGAGAGAGAGAGAGAGATACCTTAAGCTTGTGATGAAAATCCTTAAACCCCATGATTATGCTTAAAGTTTGAAAGGCGACTGTAAATGAGTGTATCTCTGATAATTTGAAAATGATTTGATTAGATAAAAACGGTAAAGATTTTCAAATCAAAATAAGGGAGGGAGAGAAGGATATTATTTGGTAAGAAATATAAATTTTTTTTACATACAAAATTTGCTGATTTTCTTGTATCTCAAGAGAGAGAGAGAGAGAGAGAGAGAGAGAGAGAGAGAGAGAGAGAGAGAGGATTTGAAGTGAGCAGAGCTGTTAGGATTCTCCTATTTAACTCCTAAAGAAATGGTTCTTATAGGAGTATATGAATTAATGTGGGCATTTTAAGTGCTTTTTAATTTTTTATTTGAAAAATACAACTCAATAACAGTCACACTAACCTATTTGTTAGCTAATGAACAAATTTTTTTTTTTTGTTTGCTTATCGAGGGTGTCCAAAACATTTTTCCTCGACTAATCTCTCGGATAAATGCAGTTCTCTCATTTCACATGTACCAGGTAATCACCGGACCTAAGCCCTGAGGCTAAAGATAACCTGAAAGGGAAGTGGGTTATAGAACTTTACCATAGTCTACCCCTTGAGATTTGAACCTTAGCTTGCTAGAAAAAAGATCAACTTAGAGTCTAATTCCTTCCACTTCTCTAAATTCGTATGTTTTTAATTATGAATATGGGAATATCATTTTTTTTTCCCCTTTTGAATAAAAATGCAAAGCTGGCACTATCCTCGAACAAAAAAATCACAATAGATTTGTTTAGTTATTAACTTCAGGATCTTAGAATCAATGCCCGTTCGAAAACAAGGATTCTAAAATCAATCAAGGTGTGCATAGTCTATTCTGGACACACATTTAAAAAAAAAAAAAATTACGGTGAGTTCCCAAAGTTATTAATATGAAATGTTACCTAAGCATGTATTAATGCAAGTTAAGAGTACCATTAGTAAGTAGATAATAGGACCACGTGAATTTGTTAAGGTGCCAGCGAGTTGCTTTGGAATGTTAAAAGTCATTTGTTAGGTTTTTCTTTATGTCTTCCATAATTATTCAGTCAAATTTGCTTAAAAATTACTTTGTATCATAACTTTTTATATAACTTGTCTTACGCTATTTTCTTGTTGTGTACGGACTGCCTTTGACCAGACCAGTGAGAGGATAAGTCAAACTACGCATAAGTCATTCCAGACATCCTTCACCGTGAAAAAAACAAGACCCTGCTAGGCGGATTTTACCATTTATTCTTTGATTATGGATACAATTCAAAACAGGGACGGATGTGGAAATTTTGGAGAAAACAACTTTGAGTGAAACCAGCCCTTCAAACACGTTAGAGCATCTTTCCATTCTTTGCCTTTTCCTCCATTTTAGGAGAGTCATTGTCAGTCAACAATTGAAGTCTCGTGAAGTAAAAGTGGGGTTTTGAACTTGGAAATAATTTGGTTTCTGGAATTGAAGTAATTCTTCTTCAATTATGATACGGACACAAACACAGATGTAAAAGCGTGCGTGCAAGTGCGTGTGGAATGGCATGTCTGCCGTTTAGGGGGTGTACTGCCCCATGCAGTCCAGCCACTTGCGTCCTCATTTCGACCAAATATCAATTTGGATTCGTTACCATTGCAGAGCTCGTTGAGGACGAGGACTGAATTTCAATGATTTGGTCATCCTACAGCGTAATTCTGAAGTTGAAAATACGCAAACAATATCCATTCTCCTGGACTTTCTTGTTTTTTGTTTTGACTACAATAGGGTGAGAAGACTGAAGAGGCGATTAGCGATTAGCGATTAGCGTCTAGCATAGTAACCCCCTTGGCATGACCATAGGGGTTTCCGACAAGCTGTAGCCATAGCTGCCCAGAACCACCTAAGTACTAGATCAACAAAGAGCCCTCCACAGAGGTCCCCAGCTGGCAAGACCTCGAACCTTTACAGATTGAATACGGGAGAGGTAAACACTCAAGCTCACTCACCCTTTCCATCTAGGCTACCACCTCCATTCTCCTCGACTGGCCACTCAAATAAATCACTGATGAATGGGATTCTAGAAAATCCAACCATTAAGATTTCATCATCAATTTAGCAAAACAGGTATTCCTAATTCCGTGTGATTGCCAGTTTTCTGAGGCACAAAGGAGGAGGATTTGGTCATCCTTATGAATGGTTCACAAATCTCAGTTATTGAATCTGAATCCATTCTTGGGCATAAAACTATTCCGAATCCATGTGATTAAACGTTCTTGGTTCATTTGATAATGCATTGCCTTCAAGAAAACTATAACCAACCCCAAAAAAACCAAATTCTGGGATCTCTTCATAGAATACAGACGGTTCTCAAACTGTAAATTAGAAAGAAACAAATCAAAACTAGCCATCAGTACAACCTTCGAAAAATCATCACAAAATTCGGGCATGATCATAGAAACGTTATGCCTAGGCTGCATCCTGCTTTTTCAGCTTCGCGAGCTCTTTTCTGATCAGTCCACCCCTCTGCACACAGCAAATTAATCGAGTCTATTAGCCAGATTCAACGCGAAAAAAGGGGTAGCAGGCAAAACAAAGAGACTGAATTTCTTTTCTTTTTTTTAAAATGAGAGACTTTTTTTGAGATGAAAACAAAAACTAACCTTGATTTTTGCCAACATGAGCTTGAACCTATCAAAATCATTAAGAGCGGCCCTTCTTTTTTGCACAATCAGCTTTCTGCCCCAGGAGCTGTTCTCCCACTTGTTCTTAACATCTACGACCACAAAACAAATTTCAAATTTCCAAGACTGCAACTGATATAAAAGGAGGATGAAGTTCCTATCAGTGTGCTTACCTGCAGCCTCCATTGCAGCAATCAGTGTTTTCTTCTTTGGGGTCCTTTTGATGTCAATGGTGATGTCAGTGAGAGAGAGCCTTTTAAAGTTCATTTGGCATCTCACCATGTCAGGGGCATCCACAAGAGCCTGTGAATGCATGCAGATGAAAATTGGTTAGATGGGTAATGAATTCTTAGCAAAATGAAAAGGAAGCAGTTTCAAAATGGAAGTGAAGCATAAGGGAACATCAATGTAACTAGTTCAACCTCAAATTCATGTGCACATACAGCCAACAAAAATCGTGACTCAGGTGCTGTTAGATCATAGATGGCAAATTCAACAGTCCTACGCAACGCAAACATTGCCCAACCCACTTATCAACTATAAGTTGAAAGCCAAAAACTGTATTGAAACCAGTGTTCTTAAAAGTCAGCCGCCTAGGCGCTAGGCGGTGGTCCAACACCTAGATTAGGCAGCCGACAAGTTGGTGCCTAGGGCCTAGACAAGGGAACCAACTAGTGGTGCCTAGGCCCTAGGCGACCCTTTCAAATTGACTAGTGCCGAGCGATTTCTAGGACATTGATTGAAACAGACTACAACTAACATAAGATAAAAGCCAAAAACTGCACAGAAGTTTCTATTGCTTCCACGGGTCAAACATGATTAGTTCACAATTCTTTGCGATGTTGAACTTTCGGGTGCTCAGGAGTCAGGGCTGAGATTCACTGCATTCTCAACCCATTCCAAACTTGACCAAGATACTTCTGCAGTTCTACTATTTACATTCAAAAACTCAACAGAAAAACCAAATCAACTCAAACTTTCGGACAATTCTACATCTACAAAGTCCAAGGCAGTGATAAAATCCCAAGAACAGGAGGAACTCGTCATAGTATAGTGAATCCAATTCCTAAAACCACTAGAAAATAGACATATGCAAAGTAACTCACCCTCGAATGAAGGGAATTCATCAAAGTAATATCTTCAGGAAAACAAGTATTCCAACAGAGACCATAACTATTTGTTTACACCCAATTTCCATGAACAGAACTAAACTTTGGAAGTGAGAGCAAACGTACTGAGATTTGCCAACTCCAACTATTTAATTCTGGAGAGCAATTCAGCTGTAGTGCATTTCAGCACAGCTGAAAAACAAAGCAACCCTCCAGCCAGACAATAAAAATTTCTATGGCTGTTTAACACCAATGCCCAATTTAATGATTGTAACATTTCAAGGCACAAAACAGTCAAAGCATACACAACATTTTTTAGCTACAAATGAAACACGAAAAAACCGACAAATCAACTTCTTGAAAAGCTGGCTTCCTGTGCGTGCGTGAGAGAGTTATTGTTAATCTGTTTTATAATACTTAACAACACCAACAGAAACAACTAATTCGATGTCACATTATACAACCAATTCAGCTAAGATCTAATAACACTGTAAAAGCTTAACCATAACCAAAATGAAACCAAAAAAAAGAAGAAGCATACTTTCGTATTCAATCTTACTTGTACTTTCTTGAGCAAAAAATCGTATTTAGGAAATAAGAGAGGAAGAGTACCCTGTTTTGATCGATAACGTCGACGATAACGACGAGTCTCCCATATTCCTTGCCGTAGTTAACCAGAGCCACCCTCCCGATCTCGACGTAACGCTTGAACGGCTACACAAAAATCAAATCATCAGAAAACAAATCAAACCACAACAAAAACTCAGATTCGAAGCTTAAGAGTCCGAAACTTGAATCAACTAGAGAGAGAGAGAGAGAGAGAGAGAGAGAGAGAGAGAGAGAGAGTCACCATTTTGGTCTGAGAGTATGAGGGAGAGGCGGATTGAAGAGAGAGGGGAAATGAAGAAGGTGCCTGGTGGGGTGAACTAGGGTTTTTGAGCTAGTTTTTATAGGATCTTTTCGACCGTCGGATCCGGCCCAGGGATTGAGCTTCACTTTCTAAGACGAGACCCAGCCCTCTCGGCCCGCCCCAGAACTAGACCCAGTCCTCTCGGCCCAACCCAGAAAAGGGCCATGTCTATAGCTTACTGGAGAGTAAGGATGCAAACGAGACTGGTCGAGCCGAATTATGTCGAGCTCGAGCTCATTTACTAAACAAACTAAAAGCTCAGTTCGGTCGTAAACGAGCCTAGCCCTTAACAAGCCAAGTCAGGTTTATTTACTAAAGGAGGATATACAAACAAACTAAGTACTGTCAAGCTAAGACAAGCTTTAGAGTGTTAAACTCGGCTAATTTAAAGCCCAAAATTTGAGCTCGACCTCGCCGAGCCGCGAGCAACCAGGTTTGTTTGTAGCCACTCTAGAGTGTGGTTTTTGGGCCTTCTAAAACCAATTTTTCTTCTTTTTCTTTTATTATGCTCCCTTCGTTTCAAATTGCCGGTCATCTTTCCTTATTTAGAACCTCTCAAAAGTTCTCTATATCTTCTAATTTATAATATTTTTTATATTTAATATGGATCTTGTTTAATAGATCTCAATTAGTTTTATTAAAAAAATTAAAATTATAAAAAATGTTAAATTGTGAAATATAGACAATTGTTTGAGGAACACGACTACCCAAAAGTGACCATTATTTTGGAATGGAGGGAGTACTTTTTTACAGATTTTTTTAATTAAATAAGCTAAAAAAAACCTGATTATCTGACTTTGGAGTCTAATTTAGATTGCTATCTATAGCCGTGAAATTATGGTAAATCTGTATCAAGAGCTAGTAATGTTTGTTGCTACAGAAAGCTAAAGTTGTAACCTTGTTTGGTTAGTAGGTTTAGTTTAGTTTTGATGATGTAAGCAGGTGTAATAAGTGGAGAGAGATAGAGAGAAATGATGATGTCAGCAAAACTAAAACAGGATCAAAACTGGCCCAAAACTCTCAAACGAACAAAGCCAAAATAACTTGAAATCTGAAGTTTACTACGAAAAACACCTCAAATCCAACTTCTCTACAAAAAGATTTTTATACCCCTTTTCAACCTCTAGTACAGTAATTCTTAGAGTCTCAAAATAAATAAGAAAAATAGTTGAAACACACTAACAATTTTTTTTTTTTTTTTGTGTGGGTAAATTAGAACCCCAAAATCTGGTCTTTTAATAGCGAAACCATCTGGCAATTTACCTAAGCACTACTTATTTATTTTGGTCTAAGAAATATTAATAGTTATATTATATATTCGGCTGTGACACTAGAATGAGACCACGTAATCAGGGAGTTTCCTCTACAAGCCGGGATCCTGTGGTGCAAACTTCGTAGTGATATATATAGTGCGATATATATAGTGCGCTTCCAAATCGTCTATCTCGACAATCAATAGTTTAGATATGTTTGGTTACTCTTACCGATATAAAAATGTTTTTATGTATCTAAATCATCGATGACGGAGATAGACGGCTTGAATGCCGCATTACGGATTTCCGAATTCCTCCAGAAGAGGAACAATATCACAAACTCTCGCGCACTTGGATTCGTTTGTGATTTGGTAATGGAAAATGACTTGATCAAAAGCATATAAATCTTTCTTTGTGGGGAAAAGCATATGAAAAGTTTTGACGAATATTAGATTAGCAAGTACCGAAGTATGTACTAATTGAAAAAACTAGTTTTTTGGTTTTTTTGGTTGTCCTTATTCAAAAAAAAAATTCATTTGTTGGTTGTCGGTCAATTTTTTGTAGTTTCTTAGTTTGTCTCGACGAGAGAAATCTAAAAAAAATAAAATTATTGACCAAATTTAAAATTTTGGGAATAAAGACGAAAAATAATTCAAAAAACCGGTTTTTTGGATTATTTTTCGTCTTTATTTACAAAACTTTAAGTTTGACTAATAATTTTATACTTTTTAAATTCCTCTCATGGAGACAAGCCTAGAAACCACAAAAAAATCGACCGAAAACCAACAAATGCAAAAAAAATTTGAATAAGGACAAAACCAAAAAACTAGTTTTTTCAATTCACCCAAACCAACCCTAAATAAATCTGACATGAGGTACCCTTTTCTTTTTTTTCTTTTTTTTTTGGAATTTAGTGGTCAGGGTTTCAGCTCGCTTGCGCGCACCCCAACTAAATTTTCTCCCTGGTCCGGTCAAAAGTGATCATCCGCTGGGACTAGGGAATTCACAAGCAATGGTGGCTCCAGGAATTTCGAAGTGTGGGGTCTTTCATAAACATCAAGTACTTTTACCAACCATAAATCAAAGGAATGCATCACGTTAATGGCAACTAAAAATCTTTTTCTAACAAAAATTACATTCAAAGTTCAACTTATCAAGACAAATCAACCTCTACTTATTAAAAGAACAAAAACGAGTGACTATGATTCAAACAAGCCACACAAAAAGCAGCTTTTATGAGCTTTTAGGAGTTAACTGGTGGTGTCACCACCAAATTTAGAGGGTTTATTTATGGATTTTTAAAAAAAATTAATACAATAGTAGTAATTTGTTTTTTTCCCGTGGGATTGGCTGACCCCACTCTACATAAAGTGGCTTCACCTATGTTCACGAGGGAAGAACTTGCGGCCTGGCCCCAAATAATTGTCAAATTTCGAACTCAAGAATCTTTACCCTCTCACTCAAAGCAGATGTAACAATTGTTGTATGCAGGTTGATGCGTAACTTGGAAGGTCCGACTGTTGAATATGGATCCGACGGTCGAAAAGATCGTATAAAATTAGCTCAAACCGTAATCGCTAGGATTTGCTAATTTCAAACCGGTGGTCAATATATCGTACACACTTGTAAGAGTTTACATTATGCGATACTAAAATATGTAGGCGTCATTATGCAAAAAACCATAAGAGTGTGTTTCACCAAATTTGAATTGGAAAAAATATGTAGGTTCGATGATTCTGTTCTATTGTTTAGAAAGACATTTTACTCTACGGAACACAATGCTGATGGAATATTTGACAAAGCCTCAAGAATTCGTTTGACAATTCCATTCTAATGAGAGTTGAGAAAAGTGATGAGGAATAAGCCTTAATTGTTGAACAAAAATGATAAGTTAATGCCTTAGACCTTAGATTATTCTCCCAAGCATGATAATATATTTGTTGCCTTAAAAAAGAATGATCCATAGGATTGATAAATGAACTAAAGTATTCGAGTTTGAGCTCATGTTCTCTCGGTAAAATGTCGTTAAAGATTGATTTGTTACAGAAATAAACCAAGCCTGAATAAGTTTTCAAACCCGTTAAACTTTTAAACCAAGCTCAAATGAGTTACTACTGGGCTGGTTCGGCCAATGATATATAAAAAATTCAAGCCACCAAAAATTAATTAGTTTTCTTGAGATCACCTAATTTAGGATGAGCTCCTTGATCTCCGGTCCATGAAAATGGACTACACAGTCCATTTTGCCTATTTTCGTGACCCACTTTGATGATCCAAATCATTTATGCTGCTCCCAATTCCATGTATCCTAATCTTAACTTAATCCCATCGTGGGTTAGAAGTGCCTAATCGATGACTGCAGTGGTTTGCCAATCTCTATTCGGAACAATGTTAATCCCTAAAACCGAATACTAGTTCCAAAATTCTAACAGAAGGGAGTAATAAATTGGAGTTTTATAACTAGTAGGAATCGGTAAATCGAATCTAGAATCATGATCGGACTCTGGATTCTAAGATAGTGTCACAGTTGCACTCAATACTTGTTTTTCTGAAATACCGTAGTTGGTAAATAACAGATGACCTAACACCTCATTCATTTTTGATGCGCCTCCTCACCCTCACACACCCTAATTTTTCTCCTTCAAGCATAAATATATGAATGGCTGAAGTTGAAAGTGAAATATTCTCCAATTAATACCATACAAAGCAATTGGCCATTTTGCATGGTGGGAAGAAGGTACGTATGAGGAATCCATTGATAAACAATGTTCACCAAATTTGGTGTAGGCATTTCCTTTAGCCACTTTAAGCCTTTTTTTCCCCTTCATCTAAACTTATCTACAAGTAGAATACAAAATATTCTTTGACACATGTCTTAAGTTATTGCCTTTAAAGCTTGGGGAGCCTTTCTCTCTTCTCTATGGAGAAGGCTCAAGAAGGAAGAGAAAATGAGAGGTGAAGAGGTTGCGGAAGAGAAGGTGATGGACATCAGTTTGAAGGAGCTGTCTAGGCAACTTGAGGAATTTGCCAAGGCTAGAGACTGGGAAAAGTACCACAGTCCTAGGAATTTACTCCTTGCTATGGTAACTTTTTCTAAATTTACTCTCCTTTCTTTGACAATTTTCTCTTACTTTGTTCATTTTTATTACGAAGTGCAATATTGTTCACCCATTTGACGGGTGTGTAAAGTTTACCCTCTCTTATGATTGGTTCAAACAATAGAGTCCATCACTTAAAATGTGAGACACCTTACTATTTGAACCAAGCATAATCAATAGTGTAAAGCACATTGGTTTCATATTATGTTTTCTAGCAGTCCGGATCCTATCAAGGATACTGGATTATGCTTCCATCCAAGACTCACCAAATTCTCAACTTTTCTAATCAAATTTTGACGATCCAAACTGTTAAATGTGTTTAAAATGTGTTTTTATGAGTCCTTGAAAGGAATCATAAATAAAAAATGATCAGGAAGGGCATCGGATCAAACCCTTCCTTTTCATTTTTTTATGATTCCTCACACAGAATCTTAAAAACACGTTTTAAATACATTGAACGGTTTGGATCATTAAAAATCAATTGGAAAATGGGAGTCCCTCATGGAAAGAAAATCCAGGATCCCTGATGGAATCCGTGGAGTGCATCATGGCTCATTAGGTCAGGGTTCATATATTTCGTAGTTATTTTCATAGTTTCCATCTTGTACCAGCCAACATATCATGTTTGCCACGGTATGCAGAGGTATCGGTGCCACATCTATTGCGAAAAATACTACAGGATTTATCGATTGTTCTGGATTCATTGGATTAGTTGCGACAAACTAAAATGTGTGTTTTGAGTTCATCGAATGCATATTTCATTTTTCTTCCGGTATTCCTAATCGCAGGTTGGTGAAGTGGGAGAGCTATCAGAGATATTTCAATGGAAGGGAGAGGTGGAAAAAGGCTTGCCAAATTGGGAGGAATCAGAAAAGGAGCATTTAGGAGAAGAGTTATCTGATGTCTTGCTATATCTCATTAGATTGGCTGATGTATGTGGAATTGATCTTGGTGATGCTGCCTCCAAGAAAATTGTGAAGAATGCCATCAAATATCCCCTACCCAAAAAGCTCTTCTAATGATAAATGCTGCATCTTCAAATTTTGCTGGGCAACAAAAAGGAGGAAAGAGGAAGAAAAAAAAAAAACTCCTTTTTGAAGAATTCCGAATTTGAAATAATCATCATTTCCCCTGTTTTGTTGCATCCAAGACTTATTTTTTGATTTGTGTATTTCAGGTTTGTCTTCTATTTTTTTTCACTTGTGTGTGGATGTGGTGTGATTTCATACACTATTCATTTAGTTTTTGCTTCAGTTAGGTGTAAAATTTGGCCAAAAACCAACCGAACTAAAATGATTTTGACCCTAACTTTACAAAAAAAAATTAGATATTAGGACAAAGGCCTGTCGAGTCGAATTGAGATCACCAAAATTCTATGTTTCTTGAAGGTTTTAAAAAGTCGATGCATAGACTGGTTAATTCACTGTATTTTTCTTTTCGGCGATTGTCTGATATACGAGTCACTGATCCAACTTGAAACATAAGCATATCTAAGCCGTTTGATTAGAGTGAAGAAAAAAAAATGTAATAAAATAATGACACTTTTTTGTTGTTTGATTAGCATAAAAATTGTAGAAAGTGCAAGATAGTGGATTTCTTGTACAACTCATTTAAGATTTAAGCATGATAACGGCCTTGTTCGGTTAGTAGGTTTAGTTTAGTTTAGTTTAGTTTTGATAATGTAGGCAGTTTTAATAAGTGGAGAGAGATAGAGAGAGAAATGATGATGTAAGCAAAACCAAAACAGGGCCAAAACCGAGCCAAAACTCCTAACCGAACACTGCCAACACAGCTTTCACTTTCTTGCCAAAAGAAGAAGGAAATTTAAATTTCTTAAGAAAGTTGTCATCTCTTATAACACTTACCATTGTGTCCACAAAATTTCCTTTCCTATCATAATCCATAATGTACGTTGAAGGAAAGTTAGCACAATATATATCAGTCCCCTTCATATAAGGGACCCTTATAAGTTTCCATGTGGATCTAGAGCTATTTTTTATTTTCCGGACGAAATTTTGATGATCCGACCTCTCGATGTTTTTTGAAATGTGTTTTTAAGAGCTCCCGCGAGGAATCTC
Source organism: Vaccinium macrocarpon (assembly GCA_022606695.1). Lineage (NCBI taxonomy): Eukaryota > Viridiplantae > Streptophyta > Magnoliopsida > Ericales > Ericaceae > Vaccinium > Vaccinium macrocarpon. The sequence continues at coordinate 4,259,805 of CM040173.1, forward strand.
CAAAAAGAAAATACCCGGAAGAGCTTGATCCGAGCAGCTTTCAATAAAAACTATATAAAAAAAAACTACCTAGAAAAGCTTGATCCGAGCCGTTTTTGATAATAAAAAAATTAGAAGCCCAAGTTACCCCGTAATAGCATTGGATTGGATTATTGAGGGCGGGGGAAATTAAAAGTTGGGTCTTGGGGGTATAAACAATATTAATTTAACTTTTCATTTTCTCCTACGAATTAGATTACCTCGTAATCTCAGATTCTCGTGGATAGTGGAGATATGAGATTCCACCTCTATTAAGGAATTTGATTACTCTTGGATTGGGAGACAAGTATTCATATTCCCATTCAATTATTACCCAAACATGGGATCTTATAGTTATGGAATCATATTCCTATTCTCCTTAAAATTTCTGTCATCTAAACACAACCTAAAATTTTTACGTACAAGCGTGACCCAACAATATCTCGGATTCTCGGTCCTCACCACGAGGAGGAATAGATCAATATCATGGGGAAGTTTGTCAATCAATTCTCATTAAGGGACTTCTCAAATTGTTAGTATGAATATTTCCTATTCCTAATTAATGTCTAAAAAACAATTGACAGAAAATGCAAGATCATGTTGGAGTTGCTTTGCATTTATATTTCCATATAACCACGCCCATCAAATCCATTGAAAAATGATTGTACTTGAAACAGAATAGAAATGCAGATTTTGGTATAGAACTCGTCTATCCGTATGTATGCGTGCGTATATGCATGCATCTTAACCGTCCATTTCAAACAAATCGATGGTTCAAATCTTAATTACTCTTTAACCGGTTAAAGAGTAAATAAAATCAGCCATGCACGCGGAAAATCAAATGCTGTAAAAGGAGATTCCACCGGTTATTTCATGATTCACACTTATCATAGCATTCAAGTACCAAGGCTGTATTTGGATCGAGGATATTGGTGGAGCCATGGAGGGCACGGAAACGAGAATTAAAACATAAAACCCCTCCACCAACCTTCAAACTATTCAAGGAAAAGATTTTTTCTTTTGCACCAATCTGCCTTTTTGGAAAAGATTTTTTGCCGTTATAAAATGATAAAAACGTGTGCTTAATTAGTGCACAAGATTTTCGATAAACTGATATGATTACAGAATTTTATGATTCTGCTTCCAAAAAATTATTTTCTCTTCGCTTATAAAAGGAGTTGTTCTCCAATCTTTTATTCACACCGAAGAAAACCATTTTCGTATATAGAGTTCAAAGAGCAACAAAGGTTGAATGTCTTTTGTATTTCTGGTCTTCTTCTGTGTAGGGAAGATCGAGGCAGAAGCTGTATTCTACGATACGACAGCCAATTCCGTTCTGGTAATTTGTTATTTGCAAGCAGATTGTGAGGTAAAAAGTTTTTCTCTATACAGTATTTTCAGTAGATGTGAAAGATATAATAATGATGTTTCTTTATATACACTTCATCCACAACGGCCTCCCCTGCAACTCCATTACTGAACTTGTCTCCAAAAGTAACGGCGTGGTGTCGTTCTCTTGACAAAAAAAAAAAATGGTAGCAGTCACTCGAAAAGTAATAAGCCCATTGTGTGTGTGTGTGTGTGTGTGTATACACTTCCTGGCGTTGGTGCTGCTTCTTGATGGAAATCTCACCTCAACATATAAAGAGTGAGGAAAGGCTTTATACTAGAAGCTGAATCATGAAGTCATCAGGTAATGAAGGTGCAGAAAATAGAGAGGGCGAGGAAGGTGAAATTAACACCTCTCTAAAATCCTAAAATCCTTGTTTTTTTGAATCACCGGCTCTGTGATTTACCAAATGTTTGTTCGACTCTTCAACCATTAATCATTAGATTTTGCTTTCCTTTTCTCTATGTGGAAGTTTTATGTGGCAAAGGTTTTCTGCAAAAAAAAACAACATAAAACTTGCACACATAGAAAAGGAAAGGCGAAATCTGATGATTAATGGTTGACGAGTCGAACAAACCTCTGGTAAATCACTGATCCGATGGTCCAAAAAACAAGGATTTTTGGATTTTAGAGAGGTGCTGATTTCACCTTCCTCGTCCTCTCCATCTTCTTCACCTTCACTGGGTACAGTGAGAAGTCGACCTCGTCGTCACTCGGATCTATTGAGATGTTTGCAAACCCTACCCCTTTGATCAGAGGCGAGACAAACGAGCAGCAATCAAATGGTCATCCCAGCGGTGTGATAATGAAGCAACTTCCAAATGGGCAGCACTTCTCACACTCTCATTTATTGAGCTATGTTGGAGACTTTCATTGTACATGTATCATTTTTTTTCTATTTCACATTTCTTCAAATAGGAATACATAAAGGCCTCGTTCCTCTTGTCAACTTTCTAGACTTCTTGTCTCAAAATTTTCTCTTCTCACCGATTAATCTCAAAAAGCAATGATAAGATAACCAACACTACTTTTGTAGTATTTGGCTTACCAAACAAAAAAAAAATTACGAGAATCACACCCCAAGCTATTGCTTTCGATATTTTTGTTGGTCTAAAATATAAATATAAATGACATTAATCTTGAGAGGGAGTGTATGTCTCATGCTAGGAATCCAACGGATGATAATATAGCATCCATCAATTTAAGAATATTAAAACAATTTTGTAACCAATTTTACTTCCTTTCTTTCCAGATTGAACTGTAATCCTAAATTTCCATGCATGGTATGGTTAGGATTCAGTTTCCTACTTTCCGTAAGACTCCTATTCCAAATACGTAATCAGGAGTCACTTCAATATTCCATTCTCCATAAACAAAATTACTGTCATCCAAACTGAGCCTTAAGATAAAAAAAAATAAAACAAAAGAGTTAATCAAGTGAATCACACATAAAACCGAAAATCAGAGACAGATCATTCTAATGCAACAAAAGCATTTGAACTCCTTTTTCTTTCTTCTTTTCTGTGGAAGAAAGAAACAAGTAGGACTACACGTAGTACAGTATAAATTCAGAGTGCCTCTCAAGTACCAGAGGTCCATTAGTTCAACATAACTAGTGCACTATACATTAACAGGTTTACTTGTAGTATGCCCACTGAACAAAATAAGCCATGCTCCAATCTCCATCCCTGCAAGACTACCACAAACATCGATTCAAAGAATATCCAAATCTTTCTTGTAGTTGTAGACGAAGAAAAAGCCCTTTGTATATTAATTATTTGTGCCAATTGGTAAAGAAAATAACGATCAAAGCCTCTTTAGCAACCATGTAAGCATCCAAACTCGAGACCTCAACAACCCAGGAGTTACAATATAGTCAGGGATGTATCAGTAGAGCAGTAAACAGCAAGGACTAAAACGAATCCATCTATTGGAGCTCAACTCATGTTTCATTGATCACAAGCTCATTTAAAATATTTGCATATAAACCAGACAGTCTTGACTCTTGAGTACTTTTAGAGTAAATTGTTGGGGCCCAGAGTGCCCCCATGGATTTGGTTACACAATGCCACTTTATTGAAGCCCTTCCTAACACCAACTAGTTTTAGGAGAGTTGGTGGAAAAGCAGTCCAACACAATGATCTTTTCTTCCAAGAATGTAGCTGGTTGTGCTTGCCCAATAGTAGGAGACTAGGTAGTAATCTTTTCACCGAGTTTCCTTTTTGTCCAAACAAGGCACACGGATACATGGTCTCTACTATTGAGTTGGCAAATGACGCGTGATATTTTAGGCAAGAATGATAGTGGCTGTGTTTGGTTGGTAGTTTAGTTTAGTTTTGATGATGTAAGCAGGTGTAATGAGTCGAGAGAGAGAGAGAGATGGGGGAAATGATGATGTCAATAAAACCAAAACTAAAACAAAACTCTAAACCGAACAAGGCCAGTATATTCGACATGACCAAGTTTTGAGGGAAAAAATCAAAATCATAAGAACAAACTTACCAACGATGTCATAATTCACAAGCAAGGGAAATCAAACTCAAGATTTCAACCACCAAGGTATTGAAATAGCAAATGGAATGAACATTGTATTCACCAACGTTTAGCATACTCCAATATTTATCATTTGACCAATATACACATCGAGGACTGCAAAACGAAGCAACCTACACAAGCTCGACCCATTATGAGTTCATTCAAGATCAGCTTGTCATGTAAATAAATGCACTTCAAGTAATTATTTAGTCTTTACAGAAGTTAAATACTCACCCAATAGTAGGGGATCGTGTCCCCACCCCACCTATAAGGTAGGTGACCCTACTATGGAGCCGGCACACGCACACATGTGACAACCTGCTCCAGCTGACTTGCTTACTCTTAGCCTAAACATGTGGCTCAAAAGGTTAACCTCAAGGTATCCATCAGTTGCTTGGGTTTCCTTACATATTGAATTAACTTTCCATAGATTTTTTATATGTGATCACACAATCTCCCTCACTTAGGATCGCAACGTCCTCGTTGGACCCCATGTTCCATCACTTCCACCCACCAAAACGATGTGAGTTACCCTTATAAGCACACTGAGCTCCACAAGCTTGTCTTATGTGAACCCACCCAAGCACAACAAGCTCCTCACTTGTCGAGCGGGCCCACCCAACACGTCTCCTTGCAGGACCCGCCTCACACTCTTGCTTGATGCAAGCTCTAATACCACCAATAATCAATGTTACATGGATCCTTCATTTTTGGCTAAAGTATCCATGCCCTATGTTCAACACTCGGATCCTCTAATTGTATGATATTTATAGAAAAAGAATATCAAATTAGCTAGAAAAACGATATTTCTAGACTTTCACATGGACATGAAATAAAAAAACACATTTTTCTTAATTCTTCTTGTTTAAATACATTACTATGTATAATTTACAACATAAAACCTACTCTAATCATGCAATATATACTACAAACAGGTGTTCAGGACGTGTCACTGTACCCGTACCCCGTTGTGGGACACATCCCAGTATCCTAAGATTTAAGTCTAGGAAGGCCCAACACTTGGACATGCACCTGCACCCAATACTCGTACCTGAGTCCATGTAACAAAGCTGATAATGACCAGCTCCAATTTACCTATAACTCTTAGCCTAACCACGTAGCTCAAAAGGTTAACCTCAAAATAACTTTCCATAGTTTTCGATGTGGGATCTCACACATGGTGCTTCACAAATAATTTCTTAAATTGCAGTGTGGTCAAATGGCATTTGTTCTAAATAAGGGTAATGATTGGAGGGATAAATGGGATCCGAACGGATTTCACGGTTTCTTTTTCAGTATTTTATGATCTTGTTTGGTTTGGTTTGGTTTGGTTTAGTTTGGTTTTTGGTTCTTGGGTAATGATTCGAGGGATAACTGGGGGTAATAATTAGCAATAGGGGGTAATGATTGAAGAGAAACGGAAAAAGAAATGAGAATAATAATTAAAAATAAGGGTGATGATCGGATAGAAATGTGAGTAATGATTGGGGAATAATGGAGAAAACCAGTCTTGAAATCCAAAATGAAAGAAAAGTTTTAGTAGGATTTGTTTCCTTTTTGGTTTTCAAAGTCTTCTAGGCTATATAAAGTGATGTGAAGCCCTAGTTTGATAGAGTAGAGTTTACAGAAAATTTATGGAGCTTCGAAGTTTTCTTTTGAGTTGTGCCATGCAATTATAACCCTAGGTGCGATGCCTTTGGGAACCTAGGTGTGATGACTAATTCTAGGAGTAATTCGTAGACCTATCTTCTTCTATTCCTCTCTTTTATTCATGTTTTCCGTTTACACTTAGCCATGTTACTGTTCACGGGTTGTTCACAGCCCTGTTTTGAATCCTTTTTGCCTATTTTGCCAAGCCCTACCCCTATTTCCTCTGTTCAATACAAAAATCCTTAACGTCCCTTGTCTTACATTACTCATCGAAAGAAATCCAATGGCTCATCAAGTGTTGGGTCAAGTAGATGATCAAGATCCAAAGGGCCCGAACCTTTGGATGGAAATTTTGCCGAATTAAGTTTCTGAAGTGTAGGGAAATGGGATTAAATAGGATGAGATCTTGAGCTTGTGAAGCGTGTTACTCTTTAGGCCCTTGGGATTTCCCATGCCTTGATTTTGTTCTCTCTTTCTTTTTCTCCTTTCTACACAAATCCAAAGATTCCAACATACAAATAGGCTATATGACTCCAACAAAAACAGGTGGTTGTGACAACATTTGAAACTGCATTGAAGCAACAGGACCCCTAGCTAGCCAATTGATTATCACTTTCATGGGCCTCTCACACTGACATATTTCACAAGACCAACCTCTAGCCAAGAGCGCCAACTATATCAGCATAACCAGATTGGAAATATGTCTCCAATATAAGTTCGATGATGCCGTTGGCCCTGACTGTATCCCATGGTATCTCCATACCCCCAAATCTGTCACAATTTCATATTTTGTTAAGCAGGGGGTTTATAAGTCCAACTAAACTACTTATCCCACAAAATGGTGGATAAGTTGATAACCAACCGTCCTCGGGATGAAAAGATTACTCCAAAGGATGGTGCCACCCTCCGGAGAAATAATACCAGCTTTATTATCTTCGTCTCTCCATCCGAGAACTAGAGTAATATCCTAGGGAGGTTTGTCAATCAACTACGTTCTCATTAACCGATTTGTCAAATTACTGGTATGAATATTTCTATTCCCAAAGTCTTGAAAGAAAATGCCAGATCATGTTGGAGTCTCTTTGAATTTATTCCCATATAACTACGTCCATCAATTCCATCAAAAAATGATTGTGATTGAAACAGAAGGTCAGAAACTGGATAGAAATGCAGATTTCGGTGAAATATTCAGCTGATAGTTTTGCCAAACCTGAAATTCTGAAGCATCCTTGAAGCTCTTCCAAGCTACCATCTTTGTCCCCTTCTTGATAGAAAAATCAGCCTCATATGTCAATCCATGCTGTAAAAGGAGAATCCATAGATTATTACAACATTCACTAAGTTTTCTCTACATCTTCTCTGTATTCAAGTACCAAGGCTGTATTTGGATCAAGGATACTTGTGGAGCCATGGAGGGCGAGGGAATCAGAAAAGAAAAGATTAAAAAAGCACTTACACCCCCTCATCTATCACTCATTTTCAGAGACACCCACTCATCTTTAAAAGTGACCATCCAGACCCCCTCATCTATCTAACCATATCACTAACCCTCCTTCCGTCCAGATCAGGCTAACTTCGTCAACGGAAGGGCATACAATTATGTAATTGCCCTTTGGTATATCAAGGCAACCCCTTCGTGCCCCCAAGGGGTCCTGTTCTTAGTGGTACAAGGGTTCGAGTGTATCACCTCCACTTTCTTTGAATAAGGACGTGGTTGTATCTAAGGATCATACTGTTAAATCTGATTGTTCTAAACAAATAGATATTGGGAATTCTGATACTACTGAATTGATTACTGGGCGTAGCCAGATTGAAACCCTAAATGCTGAAATTCTTGCCCTAAAATCAGAATTGGCAAGTAAGGTTCTTCTTGAAGCTGTCAAAGGGGTTAAGGGTGCTGTTGGAGATAATTATAAATGGATATATATTTGTTGCCAAAAATTCTTGTCATACGCATATGAATCTCAAGTACCATGCTCCTGTGATCAAGGATGATAGAGTTCTTGTCAACCCCCCTGCTGATACGGAGGTGGATGGTGGGGCTCAACGCATTAGGAGGCCGAGGGGCCATCTGGTGCGCTTAAAGGTTTAGGGAAGGACAAGGACACCAGCACCGACTATGGTGATGAATACGTTGGCGAAGGTTTTGGATTTGGAAAGGAATATAATCTAGAGAGAGAGAGAGAGAGAAAGAGAGAGGAGATGGTGTAATTGACCTGTTTTACCATTTTCCATCCAAATATTGGACGGAACTGCGGTTTAGTAATAAGTTTAGATAGATGAGGGGGTTTCCTTGTTCACTTTTAAAGATGAGGAGGTGTCCCTGACTCCCTAAAAAAGAGTGATAGATGAGGGGGTGTATGTGTTTTTTACCAAAGATTAAAAACATAACGTATTGAAAATGCTAAGTTCTCTGTACTATGTTCCTTTCCATAATAAAATCCCTCCACAAACCAATGATCCAAACCCAGCCTAACGGTAGTGGAGTTCAAAGTTTTCAAAGGCAAAAGCGCAAGGTGAGGCGTGAGCCTCGAGGCGTAAGCAATGTTCTAAAAGAAGGTCCAGAAGGCTGAGTACTCGCCGCCTAGGCGCTAGAAAGACCCTCGCCGACTAGCTCAACTAGACTAACTATCACGACTATCCTGACTAAATGCCTGATTAGGTGCCGAGTACTCAGCCTTGGAAGCTAGAAGGTGCCTTTGGGCGTAAGATTTTTGAGTTTTAATTTTAACTTCAATAAATAATTAAAATTATAAAATCCGCTTCAAACCTAGCAATATCGATATGTTAATACACATGTAATTAAAGTTCACTCACTCTGAAAAGCTAAAGCTACATGCTACCTCTATTCAGTACAACCATTTCTTTGTAAAAATAGCATACCTGTACCATAAGTCAGTGATTTTTCTAGCCACTGTGCATGGATGTCTTTGGTTACCCCTCTCTATTGTGTTATTCGTATAAGGTATCAAATAGGCATTCTTTATCATTTCAAGTAAGGGATCGACTATTGAGAGAGAGTGAAGATCTATAAGCCATGTCGAAAAAGCATATTCCTCACACAAAATGCGTAAAAAGGCACACCTAATGCGAACGCCTCTGGGACAAGGCGTAAGCCTTTGAAGGGTGAAGCCTTATTCGAAAGCCTTGAGGCGTTTTGTCATAGCCTTGCCTTGGGGCGAGCCTCAACTTAGCCTTTGAAAACATTGGTGGAGTTTGGTATACATGGTGGTGGCAGTGAGCCTGGAAACTGGCCAAAAAACCAGAACCTACTCTACTACATAGGCAAATTAGCACCTTGCCTAAGGCCCAACAGAAAAGAACAAACATTTCCAAAGACTCACTGAGTTCGGAATTTTCCCCAACATTGTAGAAAGCCAGCTCTTGATCATTCTCCATTTTTCTTGAATTGTTCTCTCGATCATCATCTGGGTCAGAAATGAGACGAATGTTTTCAACTGGCACACCTTTCATATCAGAAATCATATTCTTCACATCCAAGACCTTGTTCTCTTTGAACACCCTAAGAACTAGAGTTTTTCTTTTAACACCCGTCACATAAATCTTAACGGTCAAAGGCAACATCTCTAAAAGGGAGTTCTCCTTGATGTTACAACTAGCTAAAGTCTTGGAATCCTCAAGTAGCTTGCCTTCAAAAGTTAGATCCTTCCCGCCAGCTACAAAACCCACCATACTCTGAACTATTGCCTTGAGGTCCTGAACAGTGTGCAGGACCTTAACTTTAAGTTTCAGGATATCTCCACTTTGCATTCTCACAGAAACTGACACCACATCTCTTGGGTTGGGAACCAAATAAAGCATTGATGCTGACTGGATACGGAGAGAGGCCAAAGTTCTGTCATCTTCCAGCAGCTCTCCACCATAGAAAAGATTGAATTGTTCTGATGGTATGCCCTCTTCTGTCTGAATCAAGAGTTTAATGTTCTCGACAGTTTCATGAGACTTTGCGTCAAGTTCAAGTGTTTTCTCATTTGATGGTAGGTAGACAAGAATCTTAATCCTGTCTATAGCCTGGAGGTAAAGATCAAGAGTGGAGTTCGTCCCAATACCATAGTCAACCAGCTTGTGGTCATCCTTGAGCTGTTTACCAGTGAAAAAGAGCTCCTGAAGATTTTCTGGAGTGCCTTCCTTCTCATTAAACAATGCCTTCAGTTTTTTAGTTGTCTCCGATCTCTTCACCTTGAAGGCAACTGTTTTGATTACCTTCAAATAAACGTTCATCTGTAACCAAATATGAGAAAGATTTAAAAGTGTTCAAAAGACGCATTGCTAAGAGGGTAGTTGCCAAAACTTTATATTGGTAAAAGCCAAATCTTTAAAGAAGAATCCACAGCATCAAAATGTTAACTTCTCATAATCAACTTATAGCAGCTTTTAAAGCTGTTTTTGGCCTAAAAGCAAAAGTTGTGGCAAACCCATTGGCATAAGCTGCAGAACTTCCTATGTGCAAGGAATCAAAAGTTGTGTTCCATAAGCTTTGCAAACATGCCCTCCAAGAGATAAGATCAAATGGAAACCCTGCTCCTGATGTACAAAAACTACAAAGAAACTTCCTATGTTTCCTAAGAAGGTAGGTATCCAGTTGCGCCACAATATTCATTAGCACCACATATTAATGAGCCACTGAGCCAGCTATTTTAGATGGACTCCAGCAGTGGCAGAAGCAGATTTTTCATGAAAGACTACTAACAATGTTCCCATTTCCATTCTATGCATGGAAAAATATATCTACGGATATGAAATAGAATTTGAGGTTTGATCGATAAATACATTTGAAGTTCAAGGAAACTATGATTTAAGGATTGGGAGGGGGCGCATAAATTTGAAAATAGTATTCCTTTTGATCAACGAAGTCAGTATTATTAGTTATTCGTATAATTTCGATTAGCACCTCAGAGTTGAACTCGTGACCTCCTTTCTCATCGCACCTGGAAAGTGCAACAAACTAGAAAAATTTTAAGGAAAAAAAAAATGCTAGTGAATAGTGCACACTTTTCATTTTAGTTACCCACATCTCTTTCAACCTTCAACAGTACCATCTATTTCACCTATCATCTATTCAAATATTAGTTTGAGAGAGAGAAGGGAGGGAGAGAGAAGAAAATAATAAAAAATGGATAGATGGTGAATAGTTCCTTGGCGAAACTACCTAGGCACTATTTATTGACGTAATTAGAGCATCCTCATCAAGGGAGGCAAATCCCCTTGATGGCTAAGTTGTTGAGTGAAGGGGGGAAAAAACCCCATAATCAGACTCAACAATTTTTTTGTAAATCTACAAAAGTTATAAGTTTACTACAGTAACTCGGTAAATCCTTTGAGACACTGTTCACGGGTTAAAGCAATTCTCTCTCCTGACTTCCTGAATAGAGAGTCTGATTTTGTGATTTTTTTTAAAAGTGACTTGTTAATTTATAAAATGTGTTTTTGAGGTTAAATTTGACCCAATTTTTGTTGAGCTTGATGTGGATGCTCTTACATGGGCATTTATTGAGGCTTTTGGAGGGCTTGCTTTTCATTTCAACTAGGTAAAACAGCTAGATCCTCATTTACCCAACCTGTTGCACTTGTCCTATGTGCACACCTCATGTTGTCGGGCCAAAGACCAATTTTGTTCACCCACCCTAAAAGAAGGAGAACCAAACCCTCCCTCCCACCTCTGCAATACAATTTTTGATAAGGATGACATCATTTCTTGGTGTGATGATGATGATGATGCGGATCACATAGCTGAAGAGTACATGGAAACCCGGCCCCGTCAAAAGCTGCTCGTCTGGAGAAGAATTCCTAGTTTTAGGCATCTTTATGGTTTAGGAAATAATTTTCTTTTAGCAAAAATATTTCCATATTTCTTCTTATTCAAGGCTTCAGCCAAGCCTCCGATTTGTTTCTATTTTTGTTTATTTCCATCATTTTGTTTAGAAGTTGATTTGCGTTTCCTTTTCCCAATTCTAGGGTATTGGGAAGGTTTTCTTTTTACTATATAATCAGCACACGGTAATCATTTTATGGGGATTTTAATTAATAAAAGTTTCATTGAGAGTTCTGACCTCTTATCTTCCCAAATTCTTTGGTATTCCGCTGGATTCAACAAAGTTTTTGATGCCTTTAATCTTGGTATTCTTTGACTAAACAGGTTTAGAGAAGGATTTTGATCTCCAGGTACTCATTGCGACTCAACGGACTTCAAACTCGTTTTAATAGGTTTTATTCCTCATTAGCTTCCGCTACATCAAATGACATCACTTACTTTTTGGTGAGACCTACGTCATTTCAACCAATGAAAGGGAGAGTTTTGTTCACCCTAAATTAAACTCCTTGGCCATCTATATAGAGTATCAAAAGATAGTGAACAGGTTCAAAAAAATAAATAGCCCTCATATAACTATATGGGCGGAGGGACGTTGGGTCAAGTGGGTACAAACGTTAATTAAGCAAAAGTAAGAGTAATGGGGATTAAAAGAACAGAAACAATGGGTAGCGAGAAGTTTACCTCGTCTTCACTCGAATCCATTGAGATGTTTGGAAAACCCTTGTCCTTCGATCAGAGGTCACACAAACGAGCAGCATTCGAATGTTCGTCCAAGCGGTATACAATGGGTAGTGCTCCTTTGTCCTCAAACTCTCATTAGCTTTAACTTTTGCGTCTTAAAAGCCCCGCTCCTTTATCGACTCCCCTCACAAACAAACAAAAAAAAAAAAAAAAAAGAAATTCAAAATCTAATAAAGCTAGGGTAAGAGAAATACTTAAATTATTGTATTTTTGTATTCAGCTTATAGAAGAGAAAAAAAAAACCTATGAGAAACACACTCTTACGTTATTGCTTTCGGTATTTTTGTTAGACTTAAAAGCCAAGCAGGGAAGTTTGTATTTGGCCTGGATGGTGATGGCATTGCAAAGTAGAAGGGTCTTTCTCACAAGTGAGAAGTACGATTCAGCTACAACCGAGACAGTTCGATAATCGGCAAGGTCCAGTTAGTTGATGAGTTTCCTCTCATATAAAGTGGAGGTGCGCTACTTCACAAGGTCGCCTTACGCGACCAACTCCAAGCACGGAAGTTCGGACAATTACTTGATGGTAGGATTCGGGGGGGAAGGTAGCGACTTACCCCTTCGACTTCTAACTGAAATTGCTAAAAAAAAAAAAATTCAATTTGTTGGATTTATGTTATGTATTCATGCAAAAAAAATTGGATTATTTATTGCTTTCAACCAGAATAGTCTAAAAAATACGACTGAAAGTAGCAAAAATCACAACAACAAAAAAAAAGATTTGGAATAACTATCTTTGTGCAAGTGTGATAGCACAAACTTTTTCAAATTTTATACTTTTTTTTCATTCCACTCGTCAAAACAAATAATTATCCCATAAATTTGACGAATAATTAAAATAAAATATCACTGGAGTAAATAACAACAAATTACTTGAGGCCAAACTAACCCTCAACTGCCAACTTAAAAACGAACGGCAGGACTACCAATCTGTGATCTAAGTCGTTTATTTTGTCAATCAATTATTCAAATGGTGAACTCTTACCGGTAAGAGTATGGATTAACCCCAAAACTAAATCATCAATTGCAAAAATGAACGGCACAAATGACGCCATACAAGTTGGCAAAGCTTGTTGTCCAATGTCCGTGAGGGACAGCAAAGCCTTGGAGTCCCTTGAAAACACACATTTAAGGAAAATCTCTTGGGGTGGACTTCACACGGATCACTAGTATGAGAAGGTGAAAAAAATTCCCTTGCATAAATTTCTCCATTACCACACATTATTCACAACCAAACTCAACTGAGAATGAAAATCTTCCTAATGAAAGGACTCATTAAATCACTAGTGTAGTCCTGTATAGTGTTTCTATCTACTTCTTTTCTTTTCTTTTTGTAAATAAATTCCCCTGCAAACAAGTATTTTAAGGGAGTGGAAATCTCATTGCTAGGAATACAATAGATGATGATATAACATCTATTAATTTAAAGAATATTATCCCATAAACAATTTGTATGTTTTCATCAATACTTTGAGAGACGGAGGCTTCTAGAGAGAGAGTCCCCTACCTTCTGGGATCCCTCTTCTCTCCTCTCCTACTTCCATGGTTGAGAAACAATTGAGACTCTCTCCCTAGGAAAGCAAGATTTCCTGATTTCCCCATCATTTTTGGGCTCTAGGAGACCCAGATATGGATTTTCAGGTTTGGATACTAGCTCTTGCCCGGCAATCCTCTTCGGTTTGGTTCAAGCGGCAGCCCCTAAGCTCTCCAGCAGCGCGATGAAGGCATGGAAGTGCAGATTTGGTGGGATCCTGTGCTGCGAGTGTAAGACCATGATTGGTCCTTCACCCACCTCCACGAGAGGAGTGTTGGTCTGACATGATACTAAGCGGCTTCTATATTTATTTTGTTTTGTTGTTTTTTCTATTTTTTGTATTTCGGACAAGTAGAATCCATTTCGTTCCCATTTTAATATAACATGGTTGATCTTCTTCGTCAAATAATAATAATTATATACTTTCTGGTGGGTGGAAATGGAATCCTAAATTTCCATGGGGTGGTGGTTAAGGATACAGTTTCCTATTTTACGTAGAACTCGAATTCCAAATATGTAATTAGAAATCACTTCAATATTCCATTCTCCATAAACAAAATTATTATCATCCAAACCGAGCCTTAAAATAAAAAAACGAGTTCATCAATTGAACCACACATAAAACTGAAAATCAGAGACATCATTCCAAGGCTATATTAGCATTTGACCTCTTTTTCTTCCTTCCTTTTCTGTGGAAGAAAGAAACAAAAAAGTAGGACCACAAGTAGTGCAGCATAAATTCAGAGTGCCATCTTACCAAAGGTTTAGTTCAACATATAAGCAGGTTTACTGGTAGTCTGCCCACTGAACAAAATAAGCCATGCTCCAATCTCCATCCCTGCAAAAACCAACACAATAATCAATTCAACGAATACCCAAATCTTTCGTCTTTTAAAAAAGTTGGAGACAAAGAAAAAGCCCTCCGTCTATTCATTATTCGTGCCAAGTGGTAAAGAAAATAACAATCACAACCTCCTTAGCAACCATGTAAGCATCCAAACCTGAGGGAAACTCGAGACCTCAACAACCAAGGAGTTACAATATAGTATAGGATGCATTAGAGCAGTAAACAGCAAGGGCTAAAACGACTCCATCTATTGGAGCTCAACTCGTGTTTGATTCGTGGCAAGCTCATTTAAACTCAATTTGCGTATAAACCAGACAGTCTCGACTCTTGAGTACTTTCCGAGTAATTGTCTTTTCTTCCAGGAACGCAGCTGGTTGTGCTTGCCCAATGGTAGGAGACTTGGAGGTCATCTGTCCACTGAGTTTCCTTTTTGTCCAAACAAGGGACACGGGTACATGGTCTCTACTATTGAGTTGGCACACAGACGCGTGATATTTTTAGCAAGACTGATAATCTATTCAACATGACCAAGATTTGAGGGAGAAAATCAAAATCATCAGAACAAACTTACCAAAAAAAGCTATTTCGGGTGTGGGGTTTCCTTAGCTCTAGCATTTAGGAACCTTCCTTAAGAACTCTGGCCGATTTACGGGTTTGGATTGACTGACAATCTAAAGAAACAACATTGCCAGTTTGCCACCCTACTGCCAATCTAAAGAAACAACATTGCCAGTTTGCCACCCTAAAACCTCAACATAACCTTGCATTTGACAAAAGATTTGAAACTTGCAATTCATACTCTCCCTTGCACTTGTAAAGAACAATCTAGCATCTCCAGTGAAGTTTTCACATTTTCGGATTCAGACTTAAACTGTTCCTTGAAATAATCTTGAGGTGTGACATTATGTTTGTTCCATTGAACTATTTGGGGCTGGTGGTAGCATTGGGTGTAAATCTGTTTCTGGAAAGTCAGGTCTCCGTGGCATTCTTTCAAACTTTCGTCTAAAGGCGTGGCATCTTTGTTCTGCTTTCGATTACGGTTCCAGATGTTATGATAGAGTAAATTTTCTAAGAAATGTCTCCTCTCAAAAAGATAGTGTTGGCCCAGATAGCAACACAAGAGGGGGGTGAATTGTGTATCTAAAAAAATAACGTGGAATAAAATAAATTAGCTGCAACACCCAATAAAATTAAAATAGGTTCAAGCACACAAACAATGATAGTATGACAGCAAATAAATAGTAGAAAGGAGAGAGAAATCAAACACAGAGATTTATCGTGGTTCGGTCCGTAACTTCACGGCCTAGTCCACTCCCCAAGTGTACAACTCGGGATTTGCTGCACTATCTCCAATAGTAACACTCTCTAGCTTTGCAGGTGCTAGAGAAACCTTTACAACGAGCAATATCCCCAATCACTCCAACTATTTTTGACTCCGGTGTTAGTCACACCTAACCCAACTAGTTTTGACTCCGGTGCTAGTAACACCTAACCGAGTAATTTTTTCTCACACAAAAATCACTCACAAAAGATAAACTCTCACAAGGGTGTACAATCCCTATTACAATGATAGCTCAAATATAGAACACTCAAACTAGTGTAGAATATGCAAGATAAAGCTTCGAGTTGAAAAGTAAAGATGGCACATGTAAATTTTTTCCCGTTGGAGCTCACTATATTGATCTCACCATCAATTTGACTTCACTTTATATGCATGAAAAATGTCCCTGATTAGCTCCACTTCAAATTTTGAATTTCACCAATTCAAAATGTCTTGATACAAACAGCCATAATAGCTTTTTAATTAAACTTCATTAGGCAGATATAATTTGATTCTCAATTGCCTTGATTGACTACACTAGCCATTTGAATTTCCCTTGTATATAATCCCCAGTAATTTCCATTCCTTCACTAGTCGATTGACACAAGTCAGGAAATGATTGATTCATTGCATTATGCCTTAATTGAACCAAAAGATTGCACTAGCCGTTTGAACTCATAAGGCAGCCATAACGATTCCCAATTTGCCGACTTCCCTTGTAAAGCTTCCTGACCATTTTAAATTAAGAGTAGCTTTCCAAAATAAATATAGGAGTAAGATTTGTCCTTAATCTTCTCCCCTTTAAATTTAAATCTTGGCTATTGGAGTAGTGATTTGGAGTAGAATCTCTCTTTATGTGCATTAACCAAAACCTACAAAATAAACAATTAATTCAAATGAGCACCACATATCACAAAATTAATTATATTTCTCATTTAACAAAATATGTTTGTTATCATCAAAATCAATAATGTATTTCTAAGAAAACCTTTGGGCTAACAGATAGTATGAAACCTGTAACACATACGGATATATACCTGTATAACAAACTCTATGAGGGGAGCAAAATGAAATAAACTGGATTTGTTGTCTTTACAACTACCATATTCTTACATCAAACCTGTCAGTCATATATGTATCCAGGCCATTTTAACGTATCAAATAAAACCAACTTGAAGGTGCAAGGTTTCTGTCTTGAAAAGCTACTTCCGCCAAAATGACAATGGTGAAAGGCCTCTTGAAAGGACTTAGATTCATCTTTCAGATATTTGGTACCTATCATTTTTTATTTTTTTTAATGTGAGTTGTAAATCTGTTAGGAATCTTAGAAAACTATGGAAAGCATCAGGGAGTATGGTATCAGTTCCTGATTTATCCTCATTTCCGTCATTTTCTTGATTTCTTAATAGAAGTATACAAGAAGGAACTCTGAGAAGCGCCCTCGTTGTCTTCAAATGGTGAAGTTATGGACATTTCAAGCAAATCATCCACCGAAGGTAGCATTGTTTTTGCTTTCCAATTTTCTTTTCTCTCTCCATTATAAAAGGACATCTTTTTTAGAAGAATGATGCACAAAAAAACATATCCACGCCATATACAGAATGATGTGGCTGAATTTGAACCCACAACATTACATAAAAGAACCATGAAAAAAAGCTTTTTCTAAACTGTCACTACGTCATCACCCATTATATGGTACGGAATTATTAGTTTCGATACTATATGAAATTAATTTTCATTTTTCTGTACCTTTGACATCCAAGTGCAAGGGAATACTTAGATTGGTGAAACCTAATGAAGCAGTATCATAAATAACATGTGAATATGATGAATAACTTCTAGGAATTCAAGGTTCACCACTCCGAGTCTGAGATATTGCAGAAATACAGAAGTCACTGAGTTCCCCAATAGTGAAAGAGATTTTGTTGAAGCAGGGGGGTTATTAGTCCAACTAAACTACTCATCCCATAAAATGATGGATAAGTTGATAGCCAATTCCACCATCCCGAACGCCTTATCCCACAGGATGATGAATGCCTAATTAGCATCACCCTCCGGAGGAATAATACCAACTGGATTATCTCCATCCCTCTATCTGACATTCACAAATAGCCCTCCATATCCTTTTTCAACCATTATCCCACTGCTAACAACAATTTAGTACAACAATCTCATTGTTTAGATAAGCCCATTCAGTATCCAATGGTATGCAAACCCTTTTCCTAGGCCTAAAGTACAAATTTGCACTTTTATCTCATCCCGTCAAACAAGCGTGACCAAACAATTTCTTGGTCCTCAACAGAAGGGGTAAAAAAAAGCGATATCCTGAGGAGGTGTCAATAAGCCAAGTCACATTAAGGGGCCGGTCCAAATCTTTAGTATTATCATTTTCTCTTCCTAACAGCTATGAAATGAAAGATCAAGCTGGAATTGCGTTGCATCTATTCCCATATTACAACATAAATAAATTATGCCTAAAATACACTGGCTGTGTTCGGTTGCACAGTTTAGTTTAGTTTTGATGATATAAGCAAGTGTAATAAGTGGAGAGAGATAAAGAGAAAAGTGAAAAAAGTGATGATGTAATTAAAACTGGAATAGTGCCAAAACTGGGGCAAAACCCCCAAACGAACACAACCAGTCTGTAGTTCAAACACAGTTATTTGTCGGAAACCAAATACAAATGCAGGTTTTGACGTGTAAAAGAGTTATCAATGTTCAGCTGATAATTATACCAAACCTGAAATACTGAAGCATGTTGGAAGCTCTTCCAAGCTACCACCACTGTCTCCTTCTAGATAACAAAATAAGCCAAAGAAAAGCTGTCCTATAAAAGTTGAATCAACCAATTTGTACTACATCATTCACAGGTTTTTTCTCAGTGTTTTCTTTGCCATAGCCTTCAATTCACCAAGGCTGTGTGTGGATCAAGGTTACTGGTGGGGGGCAAGGGAACTGGAGGGGGAAAAAAACCTTAAAAACATGACGTATTTAAAAAGCTAATTGTGAACCACCTAGACAAGCACTAATTTGAATTTTCATTTAAAAAAAAAAAATCAGAAGATGAGTCGAATGGAGCCTAAGTTCTCCATACTATTTCCATTACCTGTAAAATCTCTCCACCAATCCATGATCTAAACCCACCCTATGGGTAGTGGAGTTTGGTATAAATGGTGGTGGCAGTGAGCCCGGAAACCAGGCCCAAAAACCAGAGCCAACTCAACATATAGGCAAATTAGCACCTTGCCTAGGGCTCACCAGAAAAGTACAAACACTGCAAAGACTCACAAACCTAGTGCTGAATATGATCTTCCGAAGATGCATCAGCTCCATAAACTACATGTAGAGTGGCATCTTTCTCAACATTGTAGCTAGCCAAATCTCGATCCTCCTCCAGGAGATATCTACCGAACACAAGATGAAAGTTGTTAACCCACACAGCCAAGCTTCGCTCATCAAGAATCTTTTTCTTCACATCTCTGACCCTGTCCTCTTTGAACACATTAAGAGCTATTGTCTTGCCAGCCAGTTCCTTCACAAAAATCTGAAAGGGAAGACCCGGAAGAGGCAACATCTCTAGGAGTGAGTTCTCCTTGATGTTATAACAAGCTAAAGTCTTTGAATCCTCCACTTGACGTCCTTCATAAGTTAGATTCTGATTGCTGGCCGCAACACCAACCATACTCTGAATTATTGCCCTGACGTCGTGAACTGTGTGCAAGGCCTTGACTTCAAGTTTCAGGATCTCTCCACTTGGCATTTTCACAGAAACCGACATCACATCTCTTGGGTTGAAAACCAAGAAAAGGACCGATTCTGACTGGATATCGAGAGAGGCCAAAGTTTTGTTATCTTCCAGCAGCTTTCCACGAAAGAAAAGAGAGTATTGTTCTGGTAGGATGCCCTTTTTCAACTGAATCAAGATTTTAATGCTCTCGACAGTCTCATGATTTTTTGCTTGAAGTTCAAATGTTCTCTCATTTGATGGTACGAAGACAATAAGCTTCAAATTTTCATCCTTGAGTTGCTTACCAGTGAAAAAGGGCTCCTGAAAAGTTTCTGTTTTGATGACCTTCGAGTACAAATGCATCTGCAACGAAACATAAGAAGAATTGGAAAATGTTCAACAGAAGCATCCCAAAGAGGTCCGAACTCTTATATCGGTAAAAGCTAATTCTTTGCAGCAAATCCAAAAGCATCAAAATCATAACTTCTTGTAATCAGCTTTAAATAGCTTTTAGAGCTGTTTTGGCCCAAAAGGAGAAGTTGTGGTAAACAGACTCACTAACTTCTGGGATGCAAGAAATCAGAATTTGTGTTCCAAAAGCTCTAGCAAACACTCCCTCGACCAGAAACCCACTTTCGATGTATGAAAACTCCGAAGAAACTTCCTATGTCTCTCAGATAAAGACAATAATACTCCAAACTCAGATAATATCTGGTCCCATCAAGCGATACAGTGGGAGCCACAAACCATGTGAGTTTAGAGAATTCTATTTCAGTACAAGACAAAGTACCCCTAGCACTATGTTCCCTCACCCTTTCTCCCTTGCCATTCTGCAGAAAGATATTTGAAAGCGATTCTACAATCTATGTATGCATACACACACACTTGCATGCAGTTACACTCTGATAAACACCTGCACGCAGTTACACTCTGATATCAGCATTGTTACTATCAGTGAGGTTTAAAAGTTTAAGACTGGAAAGAACATCATCCGGATGGAATATCTCTCAGAGCAAACTATTATATAAAGACTGAATTCCAATTTCCGATAAAGTGTGAGGATTTCCAAATAATTACAAAGGGTGATTCGAGGACCTTTCTGAGTTCATGAATTGGTATCATAGTGTCTTGCCGTTGCTACTTTGGATTCAGAAACCCAACTCCGCAGACCAATGCAGACCACCAATTTTGTTTTCTTCATCTCAAATAACTTGGAAAATTTGAGCTCATTTTCCTTTCCTCTCTATCCGTCTAAAACATAAACCTCTCCTGGTTTTTCGTTCCTCTTGAGCTTTTCATCCAAGTTAGGACGATTCAATGGAACTGATCATGTTGTTTTAATGAGAAAACTGAAGCTGCTTTATCTGTCTGGATTTCTTTTTCCAGGATCAAGTCTAAGAAAGGCAATAATTCGAAACCTTCTGATCTGTATAACCTTTTGCTCACTTGCTATCAATCTGCTCTGGATCAGACCTATCCAACAATTTTAAGGATGTTGTTCTTGATTAATTACTTTTGCATGTGGTGTACCATGTTTCCAATCGTATAACCTCTAGCGGAACGTTACCCCGCAATAGAATAGGGTCAAAGTATATGTAAAACAAGGAGAACCGAGCTCCGTGGAGCTGGTAGAACAGCTAAAAATAAAGGGTGTCCCAAAATCATTGCATTGCGATGTTTTCGAAGGAAAACAGAAAACTCATAATGTACCGGTATTGTCATGTGAAGCTAGTTACTTGACAATAGAACAACAGTTAGTAAAAAAAATACTTTCACTAGCCATGAAGCCCTCGAGTAACAGAACCCGAGTTATTGAATGATGTGCTTTCAAATTGTAGGCTAGTATTTTTTGGGTGAACATAAACAAGTTTTCAGTTCCCTCAACTAGGGGAACAAATAAACAGGAGGCGTTTTGGACTAGTTCATAGTTAACAATAAACAGGATGTGTGTACAGTGTTCTTCCTTCCCTTTGTAATGAAGTATAGGTAGACTGAGGTAGAAATATTGTATCCATTACCAAAAAATTGTGAGCTTTTTGTTTCCTACTATTTCCCTAATCCTACTTTCTGGAACTCACATCTGATTCACTAGTAAAAGAAGGTTTGCAGAGCAGCATCCAGAAGAATGGTGGATGGAAAAGAAAGACAGGCTAATCAAACAGTGCATCCCACGGTGTCAAATAGTGCCCAACTGGATCATCCACAATCTATGCATGCAACACCATCTTCTTATTCTTCGTTTTGAAGCTTAGTCCAATCCAAGCTTATAACCAATCAAAGAAATGGGTCCTTTTTTTAATTTTTTGCAATGTTCTGTTTTGTTAACAATAAACAGGATGTGTGTACAGTTTTCTTCCTTCCCTTCGTAATGAAGTATAGGTAGACTGAGGTAGAAATATTGTATCCATTACCAAAAAATTGTGAGCTTTTTGTTTCCTATTATTTCCCTAATCCTACTTTCCGGAACTCACATCTGATTCAATAGTAAAAGAAGGTTTGTGGAGCAGCATGCAGAAGAATGGTGGATGGAAAAGAAAGACAGGCTAATCAAACAGTACATCCCACGGTGTCAAATAGTGCCCAACTGGATCATCCACAATCTATGTATGCCACAATATCTTCTTATTCTTCGTTTTTGAAGCTTAGTCCAATCAAGCTTATAACCAATCAAAGAAATGGGTCCTTTTTTTATTTTTTGCAATGTTTTGTTTTGTTATTGGTTTGACTTTCTGAGTTTTTTTCACCCTTGTATTATTAGGTCGTGATCCTTCTGTTGTTCCCTCTTGAATAAAGTTGAAAATACTCCATACTAATAACTTTTTGTTCTCACATCAAGCAATACAGTTGGATCCACAAACTATGTGAGTAGGAAATTCTACTAGAACAAAATGTAGAACAACAAAAACCCAAATACCAAGTCATTCAAGAATCTCATAATTCACTTATCCTGCAATAGAACAGGATAGTCTGAACAGATTGATGCTATAACGGACTAAAATGAGGATGGGAAAATGCTTCAATAGCAAGATTCAAGTTGCTCAGCTCTAAATTCATAAAGTGACTTTGGCTGAAGAAGTACCTCAATCGAAGTGGTGCCTTGCACGATAGAACCAGATATGTAATGTTGTAAATCCTCATCGCAAGCTATTAAAATCAAATCATTATATGCATCTTTGTACTTGATGTAATAAGTTCCAGCCTCCAGTTTTAGCCTCTTTTCCACTTCTTGCTCTAGCTCTACCAATAGCCATGGCCTAGACAGCTTAAACAATATTGTCAAATACCCATATCTTGCCTTTATCATCACACTATTTGTGTCATCAACTGTAGCCGAGACTTGATTAGAAAGCGTCAGCTTATGAGACTCCAATTGTGAGATTCCCTCTTGATTAACAACCGAAAGAGATCCATTCAGATTTTTTTCCATGCGAGGTGGCCATCTGTGGATACCGTACTCCCGACAAGCACGCTTCAGTGTAGATCGGCCAACTGCAGTAAGAAAGAGTTCAAAAGCTATTATTTTTCAACAAAAGCAACTCCAACCGACATTTTCAATTTGGAGACGCACTATATTTTTTTACTAAGAACACAACGCATGCAGAACACATCAGCATTCGCATTCAGTAACCACAATTCTCTATCTGTTATCGTTTTCCCTTTACTAATGACTGTCCAGGACTTCACAACAGGCCCACAACTATTTCACAGATACATGTAGCCTATTTTCTGAAGGGGAGTGTCAGTGAGAACCGAATCATTAATGGCCGAACCTTTGAGATTCAAATTGAGAACGGTCTAAGAGCATAGGTTCTGACCATTTTAACTAGCCCAAGTATTTTACAAATCTCCCTCTCTAGTTGTTTATTTGTTTCTAAACTTTCCAAGATTTTGAAGTTTGAACATAATGTCATTGTCCTGTATCAAATATCCATATCATTTGATTCATTTCAAGAGTACTGTCTATACTTTTCAATGGCAGTGTCGTACATACACATGGTTTACATGCACTTCCTTCTTATATTATTTTATTGTGTATTTGGTGTTTAGTCTCAAAATATAAAAACTACAGTAAAATTGAGGTCTCCAATTTCGAACTTCGATACAGAGCATGATTGGAGTTTCAAGTTTTCATGCACAGAGTCTATCTATTTGAAAAAAAGACAGATCTAGCACACCGGTAAAACTACCACATTTGGGCATCAAAGTCACTGGTTCAATTCTCTGAAACCGCCCCCTACTTGCAAAGCTAAGACTGCGAATGCAACCTTTCCCAGGGTACGGCCTTTTATGTAGTTGGGGGAAAAAACCAACAAAATTAAGATTTTCATTTCTTGAAGAAGTGCCTTTATGCGTACCTTTGAGATGCTTTGCAGCATCTTTAATAGTCATTTCCTTGGTCAGAAAGATATTTTCCAAAGTAATTGCAATTCTAACTCCAGTAGTTTTCTTGTTTCCTTCTCCTCCTCCTGAGGTCTTTTCCTTCATTTTCCCTTTTTCCAAACACCTGGAATCCAACTGACCCTCCTCCATTTCGCCTAATTCCCCTGTTCCCTCAACCCGAATTCCATCTCCATCATCCCCCGCGGCCCCACCCAAATCAGTGGCCACACTCATATCTGTGGCCCCGCTCAAATCTGTGGCCGCGCTAAAATCTGACGCATCGCTCAAGTACCCAAGTGGCTCTTGATCCTGCTGCGGCAAAATCATCGATTCTCTTGTGGAGAACGAGAACGGCAAATCAAGGTTGTCCGCGAGCTGTTGATCTGGCTGTCGATCTGCCAAGTGTGCAAGTGAAATTACTCGTACCATTCCAACTTCATCATCTTCCGTAGCCCCGCCCAAATCAGTGGCCACACTCATATCTGTGGCCGCGCTAAAATCTGACGCATCGCTCGAGTACCCAAGCAGCTCTTGCCGCTGCTGCGGCAAAATCATCGATTCTCTGGTGTAGCACGGCGCGTCAACGTTGTCCTCGAGCTGTTGATTTGCTGCCAGATACGACAATGAAAATCCACCAGCGTCGTCGTCCGCGAGCCATGAATTTTCATCGAAGTAGATATCCTCGAACAACGTCATCGGTTGTGGGAGAGGCGTCGACAACGGATTGGAAGTCAGGTCAGTCGTCTCCTGGAATTCTCCGACAGTACTGTTTGTAGGCGCAGCCATTGACACAGTCAACAAATTCAACTACTGTAAAAACACTAGGATTGAGAGATTATTCCGCCACAATCAAAAGAACAATTTTGGTCCGAACGTGAAGAGAACACAGAGAACCGAATTCGTTGAATTTGAGTATGACCTCAATTTCCCATATCTTCAAAAAGAAACAGGACAAAACGCAAATAGAAAGGCACGCGGGTTGAGAAGAAACGAAGAGATTGAACTGTAATTTGTTATAAACCCAAGTGAAAAAAGCATCAAAATTTGAGAAACCGTATCCCAATTTGGTCGCGAGGAGGAAATGGAGAACTGAATTCTTTGAATCTGGTTATGACCTCAGTCGCTTGTACATTCAAACATAAACAAGACACAAAAAACAATCGAATTGTGATATCCACCCTTGTTCGGTACCTGGAAAAGAAAATAAAAGGAAAGAGCTAGGAAAGCTAGCGGTTGGGGTGAGGAGAAAAAAAGAATTCAAATGGAGCAATTTACTGTTGGTGGGCCACATCGATGATATAATTAGATATTGTACATTGTCGAATAAGATCTGAGTGATGTTGATAATACTTATTAAGTTGTGATTATCTAATAAATACAACCGGGTAATTGATAAATCTCTACTAACACATGTATTTGCGTTAAGTGGTGCAGACTATTATCAAGTGTAGAGACCATTCAAAGCCTGTTAAGGTTCTATCTATTATGATAGGTTATGATGGAACAAAGACCCATAAATATGCGATTAAGTCCCCACTCCAAACACTAATATATTTTCTCATACCATCATATCGTATGTGAGACTAAGGTCAAGATCAAAAGTAGAGATTTGGAGGTGAAAGACGAATAATCACACACACAAGGTTTTCATCCCCATAGCGATGAGTACGCATTTGTTATTATTTTCTTCAATGATTTAGGGATTGGTCCACTAAGGTGGTTTTTTGAAAACATTAATTTTTCACGATTTTTTATATGATATATTGAGAGAGAAGGACTTATCTCAATTTTATAAAAAAATAATTTTTTGTTAATAAAACACCCCTTAGTATAAGTTCTTGGATTAGGGTTCTTATGAAATCCTCCAGGATTCATCCCACTTTTGACTTTTGTGAAGAGGGTTGGCGCAACCAAGTTCACGATTGATTTGGTCCTTGAACTCTTCGGATTCCAAAAGATTCGAAAAGTCGCAGTAAATGGGACACGAGACAGGCTTTGTTAGACTAGAAGTTATCAGTATACCATATGTGCTGATTATTCTTCTTCTTATAATAAAAATGGAGTAATAGCATGAACCCAATGATGGCTTCTAAGGGTGAAAATCGGTAGGTTCAGTATGATTTTTGAGGTGTTTGGGACCAAATTAATTGGTTTGGAGTGATTTTGTTGGAAATCGATCTTGATTGAAAAAAATAATGAATCGATCGGTTTGGTTTTTCAGTCCGGCGTTAAAATTTGTATAATATACTTATTAAGTTATTATAATACAAGATGCATTGCTTTATACAATTAAAGTATGCATTTTATTAGAGTTGCATGGAATTATTTATAAAATAGGATTTCATTATCTCATTTTATTAGAGTTGTATGGTTTTCGGTCCAAATAGGGGTGGTTTTGGTTTTTTCTGGAAAATCGATGTATTTTGATTTTTTTGGTTTGGTTTTTTTGCCAGATTGGGCCAACCGAACACCGAACCAAATTTTTTATTTTTCAGTCAATTTGGGTCCCATCGGTTTTTTTTTTCCACCCCTAATGGCTTCTACAACTGTCATAGCGACACTTCACGTCATGATGACGGTTGGCTATCGAATTGAATGGGGTGACTATCCCTTCATCTCCTTCACCGCATGTCACTCCACGAGTGGTCCATAGCATGTTGCTTTGGTTCGCACGTATGCCGTTTCGAATTTGAACGGTTGGGGCAACTCAAATTTTCTAACTTTTTCGTAACGAATTAAAGATCTCAATTAGTAGTTTAATCTGGTGCAAAATAAAAAAAATAAAAATAGGCACGAAAGTATTTCAGATTTTTATCTGAAAAAATTTACAACAGCTCGTAAAACACTTAATAGGGTTCGTTTTTTTATAAATAAATAAAAAAAAAGAAACATCAAGAGGGAGAAGGTAAGAGAGGGAGTTAGGGTGGTAATTTTAATGAGGGTATTATGTTATAAGACTCTCCCACCTCTGTTATTAATTAGTACCCCTCTAAGGGTATCAATCTAGGAGGGGTATACTCATATCCCTCCCCAAAAAGTTATCAAGTGGTGAGACTGGGATACCCCTTACCCCTCCCTCTCTCATTCTGTTGAACAAGAAACCAAAAACCGAATTCCATTTTTAATATGATACGAACCTTTGTGATTTCCTTCGGATAAAAAAAATAAAGTACTTTTTTTGTGTATAATTTTTTATTTATTTTTTATCAAATTAAACTACTAATCGAGATCTTTAAATCAATACAAAAAAGTTTGAAAATTTTTATACTTTAGAATTTGACATTGTTGGCTTGCTTTGCAATATGCTTCAGATAAAAACATAAAGTACTTTCACATTAAATTTTTTGCTTTTTTTTGCACCAAATTAAACTACTAATTGAGATTTTTAATTCGATACACAAAGAAATTAAATTTTTCATACTTTAGAATTTGACATTTTTGGAGAATAACATAAAAATTACTAATTAGTTATTATTAGAAAACGTATAATTAGAAAGAAAAAAAAAAAGCAATTTGGTGCAAAAACGTATAAATAATTAGTTAACATATTTATTAGAAAACGTATAATTACTAATTAGTTATTATTAGAAATGTATAAATAAAAAATTATTTATTGAAAAATATAATTATTTTAATTAGTATTGTATTTATGTATTTATTTAATCATAAAATCTAATATGACTATACAAGGGCAAATAAGTCATTTGCCAAGTTTTTACATCAGGCATCCAATTTTATCCTCCTTAATCACAAATTCATCCAAACCACATACTATTTAATCTCTTTCCATAAATATCATATCAATGCGAGTCCACTATTACTAACTAATATCCCTTAGGCTAAGTTTGGCTAAAAAAGTCAACTTAACTTTTTGTTTTGTCTTTATTTGATTTTTTTTTGCATTTGTTAGTTTTGTATCGATTTTGGAGTATTATTGGTTCGTTTTGGCGAGACGAATCCAAAAAGGTAAAAGATTATGATTAGGACTTTCAACTTTTTGAATAAGATCAAAAAAAGTGTAAAAACTCACTTTTTGGCTTATTTTTTTCTTTATTCAAAAAAAATTAAGTTTCGATCATAATTTTATACTTTTTTATTCTTCTCGCCGAGACGAACCAATAATACACAAAAAGTTGATGCAAAACTAAAAAATGCGAAAAAAAATCAAATAAAGACAAAACAAAAAGTCAACCAACTTTTTTGGCCAAAACACACCTTAGTATCTTACTATTTAATTCTATCAAAACTTATTCCGCATCCAATCGGGCCTTAAGGGATGGGTTTTTTTTTTTTGGGTGAACTATAAGTATTTTAAATAATTTATTTCGTGATTTACTACAAAAGCTGTCCAATCCTATCTATCCCACCCTTCACAGTTCTGTAAAATCTTTTAGGGTAAATTACATTGACCTCCCCTAAGCTTACTGACATTTTCACTTACCTCCCCTCTGGTTTTGAAAATTACGTTAACCTCCCTTACTTTACAAACTAATATGCACATACCTCCCTTGCCATTAAAATTGACTTAACGGTGTTAACTTTTAGTGCTAGAAGACTATTATACCCTTCATCATAAATAATTTATGTTATATTGTCATTACATATTTTATGTTAACACATACTGACGAAAAAAAGTAAGATATTAAATTAGACAAACCTTAAAACAGAATACACTATATGTTAAAAAAGAGGGATGAAAATTATTTAAATAAATTAAAAGGAAAAAATACCCTATATATTAAAAAAAGGGATTAAAATTATTTAAATATCTGAAAATTATTTCAAGTTTGTCCAATTTAATATCTTACTCTTTTTTGACAATATGTGTTAACATAAAATATGTAATGATAATGTAACATAAATTGTTTGTGATGAAGGGTAAAATAGTCTTCAAGCACTCAAAGTTAACACCGTTAAGTCAATTTTAACGGCAAGGGAGGTATGTGTATATTGTTTGTAAAGTAAGGGAGGTTAACATAATTTTCAAAACCAGAGGGGAGGTCAGTGAAAATATCAGTAAGCTTAGAGGAGGTCAGTGTAATTTATCCAATCTTTTAATTGAGTATAAAAATTTCAGGCCCACAGTCCAAGGTATGCACCACGAGTGATTTCCTGTGGTGGTTATGAACGACCGTCAAGCGACAAGACCAGTTTGCATTTAAATGGGTTTTGTTAAGGAAAATGCTAACGTGTGCCTAATACATTAAAATTGAAAAAATATATTAAAATGTGTAAAAAAAATGTATAAAAATATATAAAAGTGTATTGAAAAATTTAAAAGGTGTATTGAAGTGTGTTGTTTATATTTTTTTTATATGCTTATCGTGTGTCTAATAGGCACATATTAACAAGACCCTTTATTAATGGAAAGTGAAATCAATCTTCTAAACATTATAAAGTGTGTAAACTAAACTCGAACGCATATTTATAAAAGGATACCCAAGAAAGATCAAAGAACCACTTAGCCATGCTCCATGAGCACCTAGTAATTTTTAAAGCATACCAGTTTTGCATAAAACACACGCACTTGACCACTAGGGAAAAAGAATTAGTTTGTGGAACCGGGGTGTGAAAATCCTTTTTTTGGTTGAATTTCTTGGAGGACGATATCCACAATTTGCTATTATCTTCTCACATGCTACTTTTTTCATCTGTATGTTAAAAATGTTATTTTTTGAATCATTTTATGGTGACACATTATCTGATTCATGACCGTTAATTTACAAAAACATTGATCATATATATATTTATTTTTGCTGAAACATAGCAATCATTGTTGACCCGATCAAAAACACATGAGATAGTACCACAATATGGTTTTTTTTTTTAAAAAATGCTAGGGTACATGAAAAATATTTCGAAAATGGTCCAAGAAAGAAAAATGAACGGTACACCCTACTACTTCTCCTTGTGTAATTAGTTTCTGCACAAAGGGAAGCCACTTATGACATCAAGCAAAAAAACCTAGAGAGACATGTCACCTTATCTCTTATTTGTTTACTGCAATCGGTGGCAGATCCAGGTTTTGAAAGGGCACCTAAGATATCATTCATATAGAATACAAAAGTTAGAATTTTCTAAACCAAAATGCATTTTTCAAGTCATCATTTTGCGAGCCAAACACTTTTTTTTGTTGACGAAGAGAGCATTTAATACCAAAAAATGTACACGTGTTCTAAGAGTGGTCACATTTTGATGGGTAAAGAGGTCTCGCAGGAAACATGAAAGGAAACCCAGAAAACAACCCATAAACTGCATCCAACTATTTCTCATAGGTTAATCATCCATCATCAATAGTCAAACAATAGCCACAGGCTGCTTTGGATAATCCCCCTTTTGAAATTGCTTCCATATACCCCATAGAATAAACCAAATTTACCGAAGGAAAACTTATACACACACAGTAGAGTTGCAAAAGAAATGCCACATTTTCGCTGCTACACAATCATCCCACAAAAACAAAACACGATGTTTTACACACACAGAAATGCACACACCACTCATACAAGAGTTTGGAGTCTGCAATTAACAAGGAGAATACAATCACCTTGCAGTCACATTGAGTATATTTTCCAATGGACTGAATGGAGTATAATGATTTGGAGCTTGGATCCCTTTCACGGGGCGTAAGCAAGCAAGGTGGCATTGTAACTGGTTGCAAATGGGAAGTTTGCTCGCGGGAACTGTACCTTCCTTCTCTCTGGCGACGGGAGCTCCAGTGGGGTCCTACACTCCAAGAAAATCATTTGATTCTTCCATTAGAAAATCATGTGGAAGATGCAAAAAATAGCAAGAAAGAAGATGCAAAGGCAGGTAGAATAATGCATATTGTCCAATATCGATTTTCCAAAGACTGGTCTTTTAAAGGATTTTCTCTCGGTCTGTGCTTGGATCAAGGATTTGCATAGGGATTTTGTCAATGAAAAGAAAAGTTAAGGAAGACACACATTGAAAAGCCAAAGGGATTTGTGCTTGATCAAGATTATTTCAGAAACCAGTGATCCAAACACATCTTAGATTTACTTGTAATGCTGAAACAAGATGGGTTTTTTACGAAATGGCAGTTAGGAAATGATTGGTTACACTGAAGTATTTTAAAGGATGGATGAGCTAAGAATCAAAGATAGTGAGTGAAAGTCTAATAAGTTCGATAGCATACCCCAAGCACAAGAAAAGTGAATGCTTGTTTTTCCGCACCAAGGTGAATTTCAATCAGCTTCCGTAGATCAGCAAGTGTAGCATCTTTCGCAACCTTTAGTGTGGTGATAAACTTCCCCTGATGCTCCTTGGACACCTCCCATTTTACATAAACCTCGACCGTATCACCACTTGGTTCGCTTCTCCCTTGAAAAGAATTGTAATTCTCCTTTGGATCCATTACTATCTCATCAGAGTGCCGGATTTTGTTCACCTGCAATTCTGCCAATTTCAGCTTGTTATCCTCTCCAATTGTCCTCACGGGAGATGAGTGAGGATCATCACGGTCAAACCTCTTTTCGACAGGAACTGGGGTTGTACTGTGCTGAGAAGGAAGCTCTCTATAGTTCCCACAAAGTCTGTGTATGTTTTGGATTCTCATCCGCCTAAAAGAATCCGTATCCTCAGCATTTTCCATTTCACCTCTCAATCCCAAACCTTCATTTTTCTCGTCTGACCTTCTTCTGAAGTAATCGAGATTTTGTAAATTTCTGCCTGACAGATTCGGCATCGTTGCAAAATTGAGACTTGGATTGGGATATATCGTCTTCTCCTCTATTACCTCTTTCTGCACTTCTTCATCCAATGATCTCTCTTTTTCTTCCTCTAGCTCTTCTTCTATTTCTTCTCCCTCCTCAAATACAGTGCTCAAAGATACTTTATTTGCATATGTCAAGGCAAAGACATCATCATGGTCTTCATCATTCACGATATTCACATCCGTAGAATCCCAAAGGCCCATGCTAGGATCATTGGATATAATATTAGGCCTAATATCAGAATATTTCACATCACGAACAATTGGCTCCTGTCTGCCCGTATCCAAATCCATTGATCTAACCAAGTCCATTGATTTCTCCATTCCCGGATCCTCATCAGCGTATATCTCCAACAGCCTTTTTGCCAAGCCACTTCCATTGACTTCAGTGGAGCTGCTAATTTCACCCTTTCTATCTCTTGAAACGCGTAACTCTGACTCAATTTCCTCCAAACGCCGCCTCAGCATTTCAAGCTCCTGTTGCTGTTGCAATACTCTCTCTTCCATCTTTCTCCTCTCCATCTCAACAAATTCGCTCGCCATTTGCTCACATTCTTGTACTTTCTTCTCTAGTTCGCGTTTCAGCATCTGGGTCCGCTCATTCACCTTCAAGTTGATCTCCTCTTCGCTCTTCCCCGTTTCCCTCCCTTCCACTACTGCGAGTTTAGCTCTTAAAGCAGAAACTTCTTCTTCTTTTCTCTTAAGTTCTTTGTGGGCTTCGTTCCGTTCTTTCTCTCTGAGCTTGTTTTCCATTTGTAGCTTGTATATGAACTGGTCCATGGCTGTGATCCTTGATCCTAAAATAACTGCTGAAGATGAATCTTCATTCTTGTCCTTAGCCGGTGTGTGAGGACCACGGACAATGCATTTTGCTTTTGCTCCGTATTCAAGAGTTGAAATTGTCTTGTGCATCTCCTTGGGATCAGGGCTGGCACACAATATCATCAGGATTTTTGATTTGTCATCCTCAAATGAATCCTAAAAGACAAAATCGACCAAAAAATCTCAGAAATCAAGTTAAAAAAGGATCAGAATCACACACGACAACAATAAACAAACAGAAATAACCTGCAAAAGCATAGTTAACTTGCTATCTCTGAAGGGTACATGAGAATCACCATTTGCAATGGACTCTACCACTCTCTTCAGTGCTATATTTCCTTGGTTGATCTTACCGGTCTGAAATTGCAACAGAAAACACATAAAGCAATAATTTCACCTTCCAAAACATGGATTTGCAAAAGAAGCCTTCATGATTTCAACAAAGGCAAATACTACTTTTTCTAAAGATTCTATGTCTACCTGCATTTTTGCTTCCAAACCATTTTGACCAGCTTGTTCAATGTTTTCAGAACCTGCCATGTCTAC
Organism: Vaccinium macrocarpon; assembly: GCA_022606695.1. Classification (NCBI taxonomy): domain Eukaryota; kingdom Viridiplantae; phylum Streptophyta; class Magnoliopsida; order Ericales; family Ericaceae; genus Vaccinium; species Vaccinium macrocarpon. Next base: position 4,292,884 of record CM040173.1, read on the forward strand.
AAGCATCAGCCGTCCTCCCACTGTCGGGACATCAAGGATTATCTGCAAAAGTTCAAGTTCAAAATCAAAGGATTCCACAAAATAGGCAGTATATCCTGGGAGGGAAAAAGAATTAATAGATGCAAACCATGCAGTGGCTTCGAGAGCTTCTCTCATTGCAAAGTGTGCTTTTGACAATCCGTCGCTTCTCAACCTTTTGGATCTCTTTCGATATCTTTGTAGCCTCAGTTCCAGAGATAAACGTTGCATTCTTTGCCTTCTTTCCCATCACTTCCAGCCTTACCTGGAAATGCATAACAAAGGTTTTGAAGCTGCTAACTTAGAGAACGTGTAATCCAATGGCAAACATTAGCATTTTTCCATCGGAAGAGAACATGTTACAAAAATTCACAAAAAATGGTTTAATTGTTTGTGCAAATGTTAGTTAAAGATGCGCATCCTGATAAAGAATGGCGCCTAGGATTCGTTCAATAAGTCATTTGTACTAGTTGAAATCTGTTAGATGGGGAGATTATTCACAAAAAAACACACTAAATGTCAACAAAATTGACATCTGATGTTTCCAAAAAGCAACAAATAGACTAACTCAAAAGTAGCCCCTTAACCGTATCAACTTTCACGGAGAGACTGTACAAACTAAGGGAGGCTGCTTTTAGACCTAACCATCATGAAGCATTGGAACCTTGGGTAAAACAATGAAAAAGGAGATTCACACTTGTTAAGGAAACAAAACACCACATTTCTGCTATTCTTTCATCACAATGAAGAAATCAATATAAATCCTAATCAAATGACAATAGGAATTAAAAAATAAAAAAAAAAGGTCAAATGGTCATATATCTTAATAGTGTCCGGTATCAATTTCAAGCCATGACCATCAAAATTCAAGCTAAGTACTGTATTACTACTAGTCAGTCGCGCACACAAACGCATGCCTATCAAATTCAAACACACATACACAATACTACAAGATCAATAGTACCATACTTAAAACTGAAGATTCAAGTAAGAGAGATTAGTTCTCACCTTGGAGGCATTGCCCTTAGACCACCCAAAACTCAAACCTACACCATTATTCGTCGACAACAGATCATATATCTCCTCATTATATATCTCCAACACAGAGACTTGAACAAATGTTCCAACTCCAGCACACTGATCATCAGTTCCTCCATCCCCTTCGCCCAATATGTCTTTCAAAGACCTGTACACGATCCCCGGCTGCTTCACACACCCAAACATCGTATGGCTCTTCCCCGACCCTGTTGGACCATACATCATTATAGTACATTTATCCCCCAATTTAACACCTTTAATTCTTGACTCAACGAATTTCTTGTAAAACTGATCAAGATCCTCTTCTTCGGACAATGAGACCCCATCAAGACTAAAATCTCGATAACCGATTTCCGTTCTGAGACGAAGAGAGTGAAGGTCCGAGTTGATCTTGAATACAGGTTCGGGCTTGTCTTTTCGGTCTGGGTAATCGCGGATTCGGCCTATTACTTCCACTGGATGCTCTGCTGGTTGTGGGTTTTCTCTGGCTATGGCATTAGGGTTTGGCGAGGGTTTTGACATGTTGAAATTTAAGCGGTTCTTGGAGTGGGGTGTTTTTGAATTATGCATATGGGTTTGATTTGATTTGGAAGAAGGTGTATGAGCCGTTTGGGTAGACTTAGAGGCAGGTGTGGGGGCCATTAAAGAAACCCAGAAAGAATATACACAGAATCTGTGGTGTAATCACAGAGAAGATGAATGACTGGAGTGATCAAGTGATCTGAAATGAATTGATCCGAAGATTTCCTGAATATTTCTCCAAGATAATTAAAGATTTGATTTTCGAAATCTGGGTTCTTGAAAGCTGAATTTGAGGAGAGAGAAGCTGACTTGAGGGTTGAGAAATTGAGAAATGTTCAGAAAGGTGAAAATGGAAGAAAGAAATTGAGAGAATTTAGGGTTTTTGATTTCTGAAGTTTTTTTGAAATAAAATGTACTAGCCGTTACGAATCCAACGTCTTTATTATCTGGCACTTTGCCCGCATCAGAGCCGATCTGTTATCATTTACGTGTTCACCTAATTGGGCCGGCCCGACTAAGGGGATGATCCATCAGTCAATTCTTTTTTTCCGGAAAATGTATCCATCTTTATATTCTTAAATCATGGGAAAAGGAATAACGGTAGCTTAATCTGATAACTAAATTAATAGAAATAGAAGTCTGTTTTTCAGTTTTTTTTTCCCTAAAATAAGCCACTCGGCTAATTTTATTGTCTTTTTTTTTTGTTATTTTCTCTTCAATTTTTTGTGGATTAATAGTTCGTCTCGACGAGAGAAATCGGAAAAATAAAAATTATGATCCAAACTTATAATCTACAAAAACTTAACGTGGAACTAACTAATGTGAATTTTTTTTAGTAAAGACAAAAAGATCATTCCAATGGCTTATTAAGCCAAACTAGATCAGCTAAACATTGCTCAAATGCATAATAGTAAGAGCATCTCCGACCCTTACTCAAATATTTATTTAAATTTAAGTAAAATTTAGATTTTTAAAAATTCACCGTCCACCACCACTAATCCTGCTCCTCACCATTGTCCTTCGCTACTAAAAAAAAAAAAAAGATCTCTTGATTTTGTACAAGAAAGGGTAACAGACTCGAGGTGATTTTTGTGGTTTTTTACTGAGATTATTTAATATGAATTTGGTTAAGGGATGGGGATGCTTTAAGGAACTTTGGATGTGTATCTTGCATCTTACCCTAATGGTAAAGGATTTTTTTTCGGATGCCTCTCTGGTTTGGTTACTATTTTCAAATAATTTTTAAAAATTGTTTCTAAAAACAAAACTCTAGTTTTCACATCTTCCTCATTTTTCATAACTTAGTGGAGTATGAATTAAGCAAAGTTGAAAAACTATTTTTGTGTTTTCAAAACAGTAATTCGTTTACCGAAAAAAAAAAAAAAAACAGTAAATTCCAAACAAGTTCCTTAGAACGAGTTTTTTAAATTATCAGTCACAATAATATTTCGTAATTTTTGGAAAACAAAACAAATGAGAAAAACCAATCCAATCATTTCACCTTGGCTGGTTTCCAGTCCTAACCTAAGCCAGGAATAGGGCTTTCTCAGCTGCAGGCTGAACCTTGCACTCAATTTAGTATTTTGAAATGAATAAATATAACCAATGCTCTACCTTTAATTTCTGATTCTGATATAAAAGTATTAACTTCAAAGGGTGGAAAATGGAAAGTATTCAAGTGAACAGACATCAGGTCTTGAACAAAAGGAAAAAAAAAAAAAAAAGAAACATCAGTTTGCTTCAAATGGCTATAATATGATTTCATTATACAGGTGATTGTGCCCTGTTTCACCCTCCACGTGAATACAAGTTTCAGAAAGAAAAAATTACAGTTATACTAATGCAGTAGCTCTCTTTATACCTGACATTTACAAGCCAAAAAAAGTATCATCCTCCTTGTAACTTTACACATGCGTGCGCACTCAAACCATGCATAGGAAGAGAGGGAGAGTTACATGATAAACTTTTGAGTCGTGACTGCGGCTAAAAGCTTACGCGATCACAAAAACTCTAAGCTCACTCCGATCACCTCTAGTGATACGCAAATCAGAGTCAACATAAGTAACTTCAAATTCCCCACTTCCTGTGTTTGACGGTGGCCTGAAGTTATCTGGAATCCGAGGTATCTCCAATGGAGGTAGCTGTGATAAATTGCCAGTAGCCTTCACGGTTGTTTTCTCAAATATTATCTTCACCTTGGAAGATCCTATGAGAAAGGAGCACTCCTCAGTAAAAACAAATGCAGTGCAATAAGTAAAAATGATGCAAGAGATTCACATGCGAATTCAAATGACGAAATTCTAGTATTACTGACCTATGAGTTCAAATTTGTGGGCTAAGGTGGCAGTCACTTCAATGGGAGGAATAGGCCACAGAGTGCCCAATTCGAGCTCCACTATGTTGTCAAAATCCTTGCTTAAAACGTCAATCCTTTGAAATACCTGACCAAAGCAGCATATAGTACAGGCGAGGTTAGAACTCAGACTGCAAGCAGGTTTAATGAATCAATAGGCATCCTGAGCATGTAGAAATCATCTCAAAAACAAGTTTGGTAATATTTCGTTTACAATTGTTGGTATATTCATGTGCTTGAAACAGCACAAGGAAAAGTTCAAACACACCCATCGTTTTCAGTTTTGCTCCAAACATATTATTGGTGTTTCACGAAGAATGATTGTTTTGAAGAACTATGGGAGTTTACCAATCAACTTACTTGTGTGACCCGAAAGATGGAGACAGATGGTGAAGAACCAAGAAGAGTGTAGCTCCTGGCTCACCCCAGGAGGAACCCATTTTGATATGGGCCCTCCACCACCAAGCAAGTATGATATTTACAAAACAATGCTTAAGAATCACATGTTTTGGTTTAACATTCAATTTGAACAAGTGAATACATGAAAATAGATTGACTAAGCTAAATCTATATCCCTAGTTTCCCTGTCATTTTCCCAACCTTTGGTTCCCATTAAAAATCCATAGTCCAAACACAGCCTTGAGCTATACTGCTATAGAATACAGGGGAAGTTCATGTGCACCTGGCCAAGAGTAATCGGAAGTAGCCTTCTAGTGGGGGGCCCAGGTCGGCTCCCACCAAGAGTACGAGATGAGAATGCACTACTATATATCAGTCTCCATCTTCCTTGTAGTTTATCAAGATCATCAGAAAGATCGACACGTCCTCCAGCAGCTTCCAGCTCCTTGGCAGCAGCATCTGCTTTTTGTAGATCATCTTCACTTGCAGCAAGACCTCTGTTTAGCCCGGAAGCAGCACTCTGCAATTGACCAAGACAACCATGTTGAGAAAATATCTTCTTGTAAAATTACAAGCAAACATAGCATTCAGGTTGTGCTTTTCAGCAAATTTCAAAGATATATGCGTCTATGCTGATTATCTAAGCTCTGCAAGTAGGGAAGAGAATCTTTGCCATAATGTTTACCTCTGTCTTAGGGTAATTTTTTGTAATGCCAATGTTGCAGATATTTTGAGATCTTGAACAAAATAAAAACAACAGAAAAAGAAGGGAAAGCCAACAGGAAAGACCAAAAAGGTAATACAGGCACTTCGGAGATGATGAAAATGTGTGTGGTACGGATATAGCTCCCCTCGTAGGATAAGGTGAAGGTTAGATTCCATTTATATGCCATCTTGAGCTGTCTTAGATGATTAATTTTAACGATGGAGATCAGCTATACTGCTCTTCTGCTCCAGACTACCATGTTAACAAGGAAACCAGTGCACTATCATTCGAAGAAGTATCCAACGTTCAAACCTGATAGAGTATATGGATGCCCGAAGAAAATGACAACCAGAAAACATCAACATGACAGAAGAATCAATACGTTCAATACCAAGTCCCTTAGGTAAATACTGATTTCCCAATCTTCCTAGCCTTGAACTAAAAATTCGCGCACAAACAAATTCACAGGCAATAGTAAGCCAGCATCGAACTTGTAGCTTCCTCATCCCAACATTTGCAAAGCTATGCCCAGTTTCAATAAATGTTCATTTGTTTTTCTGGTCAGTCACTATGCTTATTAAACAACAAACTACATGGTACAGTAAAAACTGATACTTTCATTGTGGTAAAAACTGCTACTTTCATTATGGTTCCAGATCCTATCAGAGCCTTTACAAGCAATAACGTCAGCAACCTCGATACAAGTACACTCACAAATCATGCTTTCATGGCCATATCAGTTCTTTAATCCAGTACAAGCTTAGGAGGAATTGAGTTCTATGGCTTGAGATGCTACTGCCATGTGGCAATTAGAAAATGAAAATCTCTACTCTAAAACAGAATATATGTTTGTTCGTGCACCTTGTTAAATTCAGCCTGTTTATCTGTCCAGGTGCAATACATGCTTGCATGTGTAAGCTTATTATACATCGGCGGACAAATTTCTTAACATTAAGTCTTGGGAGTTGGGACGTTACTCGTTAGGTGATTTAACATCTCCAATCCAAGCATTTCAGTCTAGCACAAGCCTCGGTCCGAACTCCGAGATATCACAAATCGATATTGCCATTTGCAACTACAAGTTTGCTTTGTCACATATCAGCTTTTTATATAATCAAAGCCCAAATCTTCAATTTTTCATTTCCTTTCTTCAAAGCTTGGCCATATATTTATATAGAGGTTTATATGTATTGAACATAATTAGCTAGTTTCCTGGCAAAGAATACAGCAAAAACCAAAAACTAGCTTTTTTAAACCTAACAGGCATCAATTATAGCCTAATAGTGATAGAATCATTCCCTATATAGTCCACGAAAAATAAATTAAAAAATTGGAATTCAAGGTCGAATTAAACCCCATATAAATGATCTTCCCAAACTAAACGAAACCCATCACGAGAAATAAAAAATAAAGATAAGTCAAATAAAGCCCAAGAAAGTAATCTTTCTCAATCAAACCAAACCCATTACAGGAAGTTGAAATAGTACCAGTAATTTGAGCTTCAGAGATGAAACAAGCCCAGGTTTCGGTAATTCGAACCCAAAAGCTGACGGCGGCTGCGGCGGCGGCGGCGGAGGGTCAACAACGGATACTTCACTAGCGGCCAATATACGAAATGGGTTTCGCTTGGATTTGCTCACAATTTGGAGATTTTGAATTGGGGGAATTTTGCTGGAAAGCAAAGGTTGAGATGTTGATCCTAAGCAAGGGCGAGAGAGGAGAGTTGGGGAGTGAATAAGAAGAGGAATATTAGTAGTACTAGAAGCCATGGGTGCAGCTGCTGGTACTAGGAAAAAATGGAGAAATGGGTGTCTATCTTCGTTTTGAATGGATGGTCTGTTGTTTTTATAGATTTTGATTGAAAAATTTAATCCCAATTTGCAATTTTAATGGTTCCACGGAGAGCGTGGAGAACCCAGTGGAACCACCAGCTTAAGGCGTGATTGACATCTAAAGTCAACCAGTCAAAGGTTATTTTGGGGCAATATTCCACCGACCCTTTTTATACCATCAACTACGGTGCCAATCCATAAAAAAAAATCTAACCGACAGAATTCTGACCGACAGAATAGTAGTACAGTACTAGATTGTGACAAATCCCGGAATACATGCAATGCAGTGTAGAGTATTCAAGAGATCTATTGCGTAAACTAACTTGTCGAAAAGATGTAAAAATTACGAGTATATGAAAGCGGAAAAAATATGGTTATATATATATATATATATATATATATAAGTTTTGCACATAAAATGTACAAAAATATTTTTATTTGGGCCCACTCTGGGTCCCATGTGGATGACCGGAGCCGTTCATATTTTTCAAAATAATATTTTCTTTTACCTTGAAAAAAATTAGTTCTATCTGATACTAGCAAATGCTCCATCCATTTGTCCAATTTTGGGTTTGTGGACGGCCCACGGAGCTGGTTTAGTTTTGCATTTGGAAAGATTGTAATTGTTAGAGTCGCCACCCAGATTTGAAGTCCGAACCTGAGAAACCGATTAAAATGTGACTCGTTTACCCATTGGAAAAGATTTTACCAATCATAACGGAATCAAAGATTTCTCGAATTCGGGGGTTTGGTTACGAGAGGGGAAGGGTTTTACGGCATCCCTCTCGCCCGGTCCATGAACCGGTCTCTACTCAACATTTTGTGGGATTTTGAAAATATTTGAAATTTGATTTATCCACATAAATGGGGAATTGGGGATAGGAATCACATAACAACAATATATACATAAAAGATGCGAATCTACAGTGGATGCTTGTGCACGTGATCTACATGGGTGATGATGATAACAATAAATAAAATTACTACAAATATTCATAGAAGTAAATAACAACAGAAACCGTACTTCGACACAAGAGATTATAGAACATAAGATACTAATTTACAACCTGGATCCCAGAATAGGGGTTGGTGGCCGAAGGGTGATGGGCAGCTGTTTTCAAAACCGATTTGAGCACTCAAGACTCGTGGATTGAGCACTCAAACCAGTTTCTGGCTTATGTGAGTTTGACCCTTTTTACAGCTTCTTTTCTCATTCTTTACAAGATCAAACATTAATAAAACAATTTTCATGGAGATTCAAGTGAAAACAGGTGGTTTGATCTCTTAAAGAATGATGAAAAGAGGAGAATCACCACAAATTAATAAAGGAAATACTTGTAAATGAAAGAGAGAGAGGGATTCAGATCATAAGCACATAAATAACAACTCACACACACCTTCTAGTTAATTTACGACGATACTCTACAAGAAAAAGACATAACATCAAACCGTTTCAAGAAACGACTTGGTATTTCGAGGTTAGAGGCTTGGCGCTTCAACCCCTACTGGACTACGCAGATTTTTGAAAGTGTTTTGTTTGGTTGTTTTAGACCTTGTAAGCCTAATTCAAGTACAGAAAAGCTTGTTTGAGCCTACTGGTCTTCCTCAGAATGACCAAAACAGTGAGGTTTTCACATGTTTAACTACCTTTTAACTTGATTGAAAGCTTGAACTTGATTTTGGGCTTGGGGGTGGACGATTGTGGATGTTTGGTTAGTATTCTGGATGGGTGAAACAGTGTGTGAGGTTGATTGATGAACAAAGGTCGAATTTAGAGTTTGAAGGGTGGTTTTTGCCAATGGTTTAGATGATGAATGGATGGTTTTCTAGAGAGAGAGAGAAGTTGGTTTTGAAAGGCAGTAAGGGGGCTGGAGTGTGTGAATTGGTAACCTGGAAACCAGTGGGCAATTGCTGGTTTTTATAGGGAGTGAGTGGTAGGGAAGAAAGGAGAGAGAGGAAGTGGGCTTGTATTTGGAAGTGGGTTAGGGGTAGATTTAAGGGTTGATTTAGGGTAGTGTAGGATGTATTATACGTATAGAAGACGTATACAAACGTTTAGACGCTCCCCCTGCATGAAATCTCATGATGAGATCTTTCTGGGGTCATTTAGGATCGAGTTGTTGGCAAAGCTCGTAGGTTTGGCGCTCAAATCGTAAACTTGGGCTTCGATGTGCTTTCCCCGGGGTTGGCCTTCCAGGTTCTTGGTGGCAAATTGATGATTTGGCTTGGTTCAACAATGTTTGGGTTGGTTTAGGTTGGTTTGATTGCTTGGGTGGTGTTTGGTTGATTTTAATCAAGTTCAAGCCATTCTCACAAGTTTCGGGTAGTCATGATTGGTCTGTTTCATCATCGGGAATGCTCGAGCGCATCCCGGGTTCAAAATCGGGGTGTCTACAGGGTTCAAAATAAAAAAAATGGATAAACGGACAGAGCCTTTAACTATATTCGATTAAGCTGATTTTTCACCAGAGTACAATAAAATATTATTTTGAAGAATATGAATGACTCTGCTCATTTATGTTGAACCCGAAATAGTCCAAAATCAATTGATTTGTACATTTTATGTGCAAAAAATTATGTACCCCTAGCATTGTCCATATGTAAAGTGTTTTTATGTGTGTGTGTGTGGAGGAGAGAGAAAATGCATTAATCAAACTAATCATTACAAGATAGAAAGTGTATTGAAAAGTATAAAAATTAACTTCGAGTATTTGTTTTCCTATCTTTTTCTCATCTTATTGACAGCCCACTAGGCTATCATCACCGGTACCTTTGAAATAAAACCAATTTTCAATATGTTTTTGTAATTTAAGAAATTTAAAAATTTAAATTTTGGAGGCAAAGTTGAGTTTTGGTCACAAATTGAATGAAATTTGAAACATTAAGATAGAAATGAAGAATTGTGATTGGATGGTGTGTGGATAGATAGTGACATTCCAAAAACACCGAAATAAAATTACTTAACGTAGAAATTTGATTCTTACTAATCATATTCTTATTCTTAATCAAGCAAATTCCCAAGAATTTGATTCTAAGCAATCATATTCATATTCGTACTCAATATTCCGATCATTCAAGCATAGTCTAAGGTAGTTTTTGTATTCATAGACTACATGTTTTCAAATCAACAAATTTTTTTTTTACATATATCAACTAATTTGATAACTTTGAGTAAAATACAAAAGTAACCAAAAAATACTGTAATGTAAAATCACCCTAAATCATCGGGGTGGGCTTTATTGTGTCAAACCATGAATGATGTGTGGGTATGAGATAAGTCATTCGAGCTCAAACTCATCTGACCTCTTCAAACCCCATCCAAACGAGCTCCAAGGGGTTTGACGAGCTTATATGAAAGCATTAAGTGCTCTTTCTATGTAGTCACATGTTCAATTCTCACATAAGCCAAATATTTCAAACCTTGGGCCACTATAGGTTTGTCCATCATTAACTTCAAAACCTCCAAATTAGTTGAGATACGGCAAATTGATCCGAATATTCGTTTATCAAAAAGAAGAAAGAAATAAAAATAAAGCAAAGTGTGAAACTTGAGTATACTTAAATGCACTAGAGGTCGAGGCACATGATATGCATGTGCACGAGAGAGAGAGAGAGAGAGAGAGAGAGAGAGAGAGACAGAGAGAGAGATTAGTGTATGGCAGTGACTTGGGAGAGGGACGTGACCTGAGAGAGGGACATTGGTGGGCTTATTTACCTTTTTGGTCCCAAATGTATTTGCGAGTGGCCAATTGGGTCCCCAAAGTATAAAGTTGTCCAATTTAATCTCGAATGTTTAAAATGTGCATCGATTTAATCCCCAACCTTAACTCCATTCACTTCCTCTGTCAAAATGGAGGGCAGAATGGTATTTCACCTCTGAAACATTCATAAAAAATAAAAAAAACCTGTGAACACTTGGGTTAATCTCTCTCTTTCTCTCTCAAACCCATAAAAAAAAAAAAAGAAAAAAAAAGAGAGGAGATGAAACCCAGTTCCATTCCGACAAATCTCCCAACCTCTCCTTTCCCTCTCAACATTCCATCTCTTAATCTGCAAGCAAATGGACGATCAGATGTGTGCTTCTTGAACTCTCTTTTTTCTTCTGTTTTAAGTTTTATCATTGTACCATGGGAAGTTCACGCTTGAAAATCCATAACGTATGTGGAACAAAAATCTAGTCCCATGTAGAGCCAAATGCTGAGAAAATGATATGCAGCCAAATTCGGCATGTGCAATTAATTAGGCTATCTATGTATCACTGAAAGCAAGAATTAATGCATCTACGACGTTTGACAAGGATAACAAATCGTATCGGCTATAAGCAATGCTAAAAAGATCAGGGAAAAAAGAAAGAAAGAAAAGAAACTCGAAGACCTCGATGTGGGCGAGGTAGATGAAGGGGAGGATCAGAGCTAGGGTTATTTTGCTGAAGACTTCTCTGTAGGAGGGGATAATCTTGTAGGACTCCAGGTAGATGCCAAAGACACGTAGGAATTGTATTTCTTCTTTTTGTCTGTCCATGGTGGTGGTTAATTGGCTTGATGATCAATGTATATAGAGAGATGTATGGAGTGGTGAGGAAGAGGGCAGGCGGCTGGGGGAGATGATGGGGAGGTAAGTGGTAAATACTCAAAGTGCCCTCCATTTTGACAGAGATGGTGGATGGAGTTAGAGTTAGGGAACAAATCGGCACACATTTTATACATTGAGGATTAAATTGGACAACTTTATACATTGAGGACTAAATTGACCACTCACTAATACATTAAAGACTAAAAAGGTAAATAAGAGTGATTGTCAATTTCATCTTTTATTAACCCCTAGGTAGTTAAAAAGGCAATTGGTTTGGAAAAAAACATGTGCATCAAGGGCCACCATATGATTGTTAAGAGGGCAATTTAGGTATGGTAAAAATGTGAGCTAACGTTGATCCACATTAAAATGATGCTCTCCCTTTATGTATTAGATAGATAGAATAGATATGTGACTCTCTCAGTGTTTGGGATGTTGATTTTCTTTTTTTATTAAATTGAAAGAAATATGTATATGTATATAATCGACAGAAAAGAGTTGGGTTCCTCTTCTATAACTCTTTCAAATAGTTCAATTTTGAATACTCAAAATTGAAACAATATTTTATCGATTTAAATATTTTTATGAGATTCATTACCTGTGAGAATGCCAATGTCTCGACCATACAGACAGTTTGGTCAAGGTTTTGAATACTTGCAGGGTTACTGTTTTTCTTAATTGTTAGGTTGTGTTCGATTGCCTTCTTAACTAGAAAATTTTTCGGCAAAAGAGCAAGCAATGGGGTCCACCCCCAGCTAATAACTTTTCAAAGTCTGGGGCTTTGTACTAAAGCTTTCTATTACACGATGGGTTTTGGGGATAAGAGAGAGGGAGAGTGGACAATTTCATTGTACAGTGAATTTTGGAGTGAATGAGCGGTGAGGGGGCCCATGGGCTCAATTTTGTCTGTCAAAAAGTAAAGTGGGTACAGAGAAGAAGGGATGGGCTGGGGCCCGTGTCAGAAGGGATGAGCTAGGGCAGTTGTTTGGCTGGTTTTCAATGTGTCAGACATGGCCCCCATTGGTTACTTTTTCTGAAAATTTTTGGCTAAGAAGTCAACCGAACAAAGTAAATAAAAGAAAGACTTTCCCTAAGTATTTTTGTATGGTTGGTGCCACACAATATGGAATTGAAATAAAATTAAAAGGATTGGGTACCAATTTAAAGCAAACATGATACGCACCCAAAATTTTGGTTACTCCCTCCATTTTTTAAAAAAAAGTAGTGTATTTCATTTTGGACTATTCCTAAATAAGTGTGATGTTGAAAAGTCAGTGAGTAAAAGTTGGTGCATTTTCTATTTTGCCTTTAAAAATAGATTCCTATTTGAAAAGTTAGTAGATATATATAGTTCAATGCTGATATCTCCATCAAGGGCAATAGTGAAAAATGATGTAAAATTTGATGTGAAAGGTGTAATAACTGTGCTTTCTTAATAAATTAGAACTACAAAACTTAAACCGGGTACTGTACAGTGTTTTTTTAGGGCGTCTTGGTTAAAAGTCCCGATTACTGGTTGCAAATCTTAATTAATCCATCATAAGTTTTTCCAGGCCCTTCAGTCCTTGCGTAAAACTTACTTCCTATGAAAGTGAGTGCACCCTAAAACCCAACGAAACCACTAAAATCCAATGAAAATGTCTAAATCACTAAAACCTTATGAAAGTTAGTGCACCCTAAAACTCTATGAATGTGCCTAAATTCTAGGTACCCTATAAAAGTGCGTAAAACGTAGGGTACACTATGAAAATGCATAAACCCTAAACTCTAGGGTACTCCAAAAAAAGTGTATAAGCCGCTAAAATCTTATGATAGGAAAGTGCACCCCAATGGCATCTCTAGTGCACTACTTAAAGGAGCTCCCTAACTAGTTACCTTAGAAAAACTCAAAAAATGGTCTTTAGTGCACAAAAATTGATTCCCTAAAATCCTATGTGGCACCCCTCACTACCTAAAGTGCCCTAAGTGACTACCTAAATTTGGGGAGAGAGAGATATAGAGAGAGAATGGAAAGAGGATAGAGAGAATAACTTTAAGGAGAGAGAAAAAGGAAAGACTTAAACTTAATGAACATTTTTAGGAAGTCTCATTAAAGTTCATTTCTCCTTAACTAGCTAACTAAGGCCTAATTTGGCTAAAAAGTGGATTATGGTTTTTTTATTTTTTTGGTTTCGTATTTATTCAATTTTTTTTTTTTGTATTTGTTAGAGCATCACTAGTAGTATACTCAAATACAAAAATATTCAAAGATGAGTATTTTGATACACAAAATAGGCTCACGATGGTATTTGGATAAATACTCAAAGTTAACAACATTTGTTACAAATACTCAACTTTTGGCATTTGAATACTCAAAACTACCAATCTTTCTCAATAACCAAACCTCAATAACCAAATTTTGGGGATCACAACCTATCAAAAATTCCAAAGTCTCTCTCCATTTTTCAAATACTTAATTCAAAACTCAATTTTTTTTTTCACTCTCTCAAAAATTGAAATTATCGATTTTTAATCTTTACCAAAATATGTTCAAGATTGATCTCATTTTAAACATATTGTGAATATCTTTTAAATGGTACTAATATTATAAAAATATACATGTACAAAATTAAAGTTGTGCCCTTTTTATGAATAAAAATACAGTGAATAGTACTTTTTCAATTATGGACACAAATGAACCATTGTAGAAGGGTAGCTACTCAAATTTATAAACTCATTAAATGAATACTCAAAATGTGATGTGACAATATTTGAGTATCCATATTTGAGTATACCACTAGTGATGCTCTTAGTTTCGAGTCAAGATTTTGTGGTTTCTGGATTCCTCTCGGCGAGACGAATGTAACAAGTATAAACTTATGGTTAAACTAAATATTTTTTTAAATAAAGCTGAAATACTTGGATTATTGGCCAATAATCCAAGTATTTCGGTTTTATTAAAAAAAAAAATTGAGCTTTGATCATAATTTTATAGTTGTTAGATTCATCTCGCCGAGAGGAATTCAGAAACCACAAAATCTTGACGCGAAACTAACAAATGCAAAAAAAAAAAAGAATAAAGACGAAACCAAAAAACCACAATCCACTTTTTAGCCAAATTAGGCCTAAGTTTTTAGCAAAAAAAATAGTCACACATGTGCTTAGGTATACACTTTAGCAAATATTTTTTTTAAAGAAATGTCTTAAAGATCTTTCTAAACCCATATAAAAGTGGTAAAAACTTAAACTTTTAAAGATATCGTGAAAGTATTTAAACATAAAAAAAAAAATGAATGGAAAAAAAAAGAGGAGAGAGAAAGTGGGACATGTGGAGTACCTGGGCCGTTGGTGGGGAGTTCACTGCCTGAGAGTTTTTCTTTGGGAAATACTAACGGGTGTCATAGTGCTTGGTAAGTTAAAATCTAAAAAATTACAATTTTAAAGATCTTTTCATGCTTTAAAATACATCTTTTAAGTTAGACTTTAACAGTTTAACGTAAGTGTACTTTTAAAGTATATTTTTTTTACAAGTGAGACCACAAAAATATACTTTTTGCATCATTAACAGGTGCATTATGACACCCATTAGTATGACTGTTCTTCTTTACCTGACAAATACTCCTACAATTTCTCAAGGACAAAGGTTAGCGACAAGAGGGTCACGACTATTTTTGTCAAGTTTTGGATCTTAAACTCTAAAAAAAAATGTATTAATGTCCTTCTCAGCTTACATGAACTTAGGCTGGGTTAAATGCGTTATTAAGGCTTGGTTTGGGTGAATTGAAAAAACTAGTTTTTTGGTTTTGTCCTTATTCAAAATTTTTTTGCATTTGTTGGTTTTCGATCGATTTTTTGTGGTTTTTTGCAGGCATGCCGACGAGAGGAATCTAAAAGTATAAAATTATTAGTCAAACTTAAAGTTTTTTTGTGAATAAAGGCGAAAAATAATCCCAAAACCCAGATTTTTGGATTATTTTTCGTCTTTATTCACAAAACTTTAAGTTGGACATATAATTTTATACTTTTTAGATTCCTCTCGTCGAGATAAGCCAAAAAACCACAAAATAATCAACCGAAAACTAACAAATGCAAATTTTTTTTGAATGAGGACAAAACTAAATAATCCAAAAATCCAATTTTGACAATTCACCCAAACCAAGCGTAAATCCCATTTGTGGACTTAACCAATTGCCCGATTTTTTTAAGTCAACTTGGGTATTTTAAGGCTAAGTTCTCCAATAAATTTTATCAACATTTGATAAAATTCATCCTTTGATTTTATCCATCCATGAAGACATGTGATAAAACCTATGAATTTTTGCATTTACGAATGAATAAAATTAAGGGGTTGACTTTATCAAAATCTTGATAAAATCCATGAGAGAATAACTCCTAAGAGCATCCTTATCAGCCTCAGCAAATTTTAGATCAAATTTAACCCCAAAATTTTTTTTTTTTATATTTTAGCAAGTCACTTTTTAAAAAACTCACAGAATTAGGCTCTTTATTCTAACCCACGAAGGTAGAAACAACAATATAAGGCTAACCCATGAATAGTAAAAAAAGCAAAAATATAAGGCTTAACCAATGAATAGTGACTCGCTGGGGAAGTAAAGACACCGTAGCAATTATATTTTGACCCAAGAAATTTGGCGAGGTTGATTTTCTTGTATTTATTGCACTTCTACTCGATAATTTAGGCTATTTAGCTCCAAAACCAAAGTAGCTAGGCTGATGGGATACCTTAAGGGCAACTTCAATCCACCTCCATTCCTCCAAAATGGAGGGTGGATGTGACACATTGAGGGAAAATTTTGTAATTTATATTCACTTTTTTTTTATTTTTTGTACTTTTTGGGAGAATCTTGGAGGGACCCACTGTCCTTTTTAGAGATTTAGTCCTCTAAAACTATTTTGATCCTCCAAATATCGATAACCAAATCTCATTTTGTTCTCCTTTTCCTATTTTTGGAGGATGGGTCCCTCCTAAAAAGTACAAAAATTAAAGAAAAGTAGGCATTAATTACAAAATCTCCCTTCAATGTGTCACATCCACCCTCCATTTTGGAGGAATGGAGGTGGATTGAAGTTGCCCTAATAACACTCCATTCCAAAAAAAAAATGGTATTCTCCTTTAGTGGGTGAAACACATGACTGTCACGTGCTGCTAACATCGGAGAAAACGACCCACGAGAGGCGCAACCTCAAAATTTTCAAATCCAAAACACAAATCAAACCCAATTTCCACTTTCCCGCCCAAAACTCCCCATGCCTTCCCCTTTACCTTTCCCAATCCTAACACTGTATTCCAATCCAAAACCCAAAAATACCTCATACCCACATAAGAACTTCTACAAAATCACACAAACATATACATACAGAAGAGATGTCAACTCCATCAATCCGCCGCCTAAAAGAATACGCCCCCGCCGGCGGCGGAGGGACAGTCCTGGCGGCTACGGCGACAAAACCCACCAAAACCCTGACCCCAATCTCAACCTTAGATGCCCTAAAGAGATCAGCCGGAAAAGAAAACCCTAGACCCACTTCCAGGGCACGTGCCTCGTTGGCAACGAATACGGCGCAGAAGCCGGCGATAAGGCCAATGCCTCGAATCGACAAGTCGACTTCGTCGGTGCCAAAAGGTAGGTGCTCTAGTCCTTTTGAATTCAATAGGGTTTTGTCTGATTTGCGAAAGGATAGGGTATCTAGGGTTTCGGCGACTGGAGGGCAGACCGAGCGGCGGTCGGTCTCGAGTGGTCGGAAGAGCGTGAATGGGGTTGGGGATTCTGAGCGAAGTCAGATAAAGAAGGGTTCTTTGAGAGATTCGGACGCGAAATCGAGCGGGGGAAGGGAGAGTCGGATTAGGATTTTAAGCGAATGGAGGAATTCAGTGATCAGTGCGGTGGATAATGAGAGAAACGGCGAGATTTCTGAGAGAATTCAGCAACAGAAGGGTTCTTTGGGAGAATCGAATGCGAAATCTAGTGGAGGAAGTGAGAATCGGCATAGGGTTTTAACCGAACGGAGAAATTCAGTGGTTAGTGAGGTGGGTAATGAGAGAAAAGGTGAGATTTCTGAGCAAGGTGAATCAAATTGTAAAGTTAGTGAAGTAGTTAAAATTAGTGTTCTTGAGAGAATTAGGCAACAGAAGGGTGGCTTGAAAGATCTAAATGTGAAATCAAGTGAAGGAAGTGAGAATGGAGCTAGGGTTTTGAAGGAATGCGTTAATTCAGTGAATGATGAGGTGGGTATGGAGAAAAGTAGTAAAGATCATAAGAAATGTGAGCTGTCTACGGAAGGGAGTGAAGAAACTAGGGTTAGGGTTTCAGAGGAATTGAAAGGATATGTTGATTTGAACCCGCTTCTGGTAAAGTCATGCTTAGGTGGTCGCGATTCTAAGAGTAATATAGATGCGGGTTTGAAAGTCATAAATGGTTCAAGAGTTTACGAGGAATCAAAGTCTAAATATTGTGCCGTGCCAAAATCTGTGAGTGGTGTTGACTTGGTTGTGAAAGAATTGGGCGGAAAACGTCAAAATAGTTCAAGAGGCTCAGAGATCTCGAAGCCAAAGAGTTCTGTCGAACAATGTACAGTTGGTGGGAGCATAAAAAAATATCCAAGCAGGCTTCATGAGAAGCTTGCCTTTTTGGAAGGAAAGGTGAAGAGGATTGCATCTGACATTAAGAAGACGAAAGAGATGTTGGATATGAATAATCCGGATGCATCAAAAGTGATACTTTCTGATATTCAAGAGAAAATCTCAGGAATTGAGAAGGCGATGGAGAGTGTAAATGGTGTTGATGGAAAGATAGGTGTACCCAAAGCTACTGAAACTGGTGATGTTTTGAGTAAAAGTTCGGATAAGAGCGAAAACAAGGAAATGGATCATTTGAAAAGTTCTGTAAAAGGGTTGAATTCTAAAGACCTGGAGGCAAGACTTTTTCCTCATCAAATGTTAATTAGAGACAGGACATCGTTGAAAGTGCCATCAAATCATCAGACTGATCTTGTCGAATCTAGCATTGTATCGAAGCCTGAAGAGAAGTTGTCAAAGCCTGAAGAGAAGTTGTTGGGCTCCAATGATGAAAACTCCATTGCATTGGAATTCTTGGCTTCCCTGAACAAGGAGCAATCTAAGATTACAATGAGGGGTGAAATTGGTGGTGTGGAATTCACTGATGTTCAAGAAACAGATTGTGTTGTTAATTCAGCAGCACAAGATTCTTTCAAAACGGCCAGTGGAGAAGGGAGTGTTGCCATGATTCTCACAACAGATGAAAAACTGGATGAGTTTGATGATGATCAAGAGAATAGACCAGCAATGAGAGTTGAAGAAGAGACTGATGATAGTTTGATTTATCAGCTACATGAAATTGGTCAAAAGACCACGACAGGAGGGTGGTTTGTATATGAGGGAGAAGCTGTTCTTCTTGCTCATGGTGACGGCTCTTGTTCTTTCTATGATATCATTAATTGTGAGGTGGGGCAGCTATTTTCCTAATACACTTATCACAATTGCTATTGTAGATAGCTGTATGCTTTTACTTCCTAAATTTACTTTTATATCAAATTTGTAAGTAGTAGTTAACATAAATTTATCTTTGATAAGTGCAAGATAGTACTTTAACGTTCTCAAATTATCAAATGATATCTGCACATGATGCATTCTGCTGCATGCTTTTTATTGATATGATCATTTACATTATGGCTCCGTTTGGTTAGATGTCATTTCCTTTTTTTTTTTTTTGGTAAGTTGGAAATTTTCCAAATGAAGGAACTTGGCATTATTACTGAATGAGATTATCTGATATTCAGGGCCGTAACTATGGATTTTGATATTGTGTTTGGGAGCTTTATCATGAGTTTAGAATAACATGCCTTTTTAGCTATAGCATCTAGTCTGCCTTTTATTCTAATTACTCAACCCACCTATGTGTCTTTACCTATTTTATTTGTTGTTGAGTTGGAATTATATTGATTCATTCGTAGTCCGAATTTATTCAAACAGAACCCCGAGCTTTACATTGGTTTACTTGTTGAGTCATACTGATCTATTCTTTGATGTTTTCCTTTGTCCTTGTGTCTTGGATTATTCCCTTTGATCGAACATGTAAGTATTATCCCATAAGAACAACATCACAAGAATGCTATTTCTACAAAGCCCAGCCATTTACTGATGTTATACCATCCTTTCAGGAGAAAGCTGAATACAAGCCCCCTGTGGAAGTCTCACCTAATCTATGGAGGGATTGTTGGATAATTCGTGCCCCTGGTGCAGACGGGTGTTCTGGAAGGTATGTTGTGGCTGCTTCTGCTGGCAATACCTTGGATTCAGGGTTTTGCTCATGGGACTTCTATAGCAAAGATGTGAAAGCCTTCCATACTGAGGAACGCGCTGCTAATTATTCACGAACAGCACTTGCTCCCCTACCAAATAACACAACATATAGAAGAAACACTCTGTCTTCGGTTATTGCCCCAGAAAACCACCAATGGTGGTATAGGCCTTGTGGGCCACTTATCGTCTCAACTGCCAGCTGTCAGAAGGCGGTTAGAGTGTATGATATACGTGATGGTGAGGAGATTATGAAATGGGAGTTGCAGAAGCCTGTTTTGGCAATGAATTACTCCAGTCCTCTGCAATGGAGAAACAGAGGGAAAGTGGTCGTAGCAGAGGCCGAAAGTATCTCTCTATGGGATGTAAGCTCGCTAGATTCTCAAGCTCTACTTTCTGTTTCTTCTTGCGGCTGGAAGGTGACTGCACTTCATGTGAATAACACTGATGCTGAACCAGGGGGAGTAAGACAAAGGTAAATCTTTTAGGAGTACTTTCTTTTTGCTTGTGTTTTCTCCTGGTTTCTTTTACTCTTGGCTTATGGTTGGTTCACTTGTCTATTTCCTTTGCTCCACCATTGCTTGGTCATCAATTTATTCAAGCTCAAACTTGTGGCGGTTTAAGGCCATCTCCTGCTCAAACTTGTACTTTGATTTGGGCAGAACTTTGAGTGACTTTGAGCAAAAGCTCTATTTGATATGATGCACTCTAATGGGTAAACACATATTAAACATATATCTAAATAAAAAGCTTCACTAATGGCCCGGTAGTAAATTGAAATCACAAAGGTACCATGAAAATTTGGAATAAAAAAAGAATTGATCGATAATTCAGAGTCTGCCTTTGTTCAAGTAAAAAATTAATGCACAACGCATAGATCATATGAGTTTCAACTAACAGACCATAGTAGATTTTAAGTTTTCTTACTCAAAGTTTAGCGGTGGTATGGGTAAAAGGCAAGGACTGAAAAATGCCCTAAACAAAATTGGATATTATTTGTCTCATGATTGTCACTGCATTTCTATTTTCATCTCCTTAGCTTTATTTTATTACAGTGATGCTAGCATTGATTGGTAACCAAATATTAGTCCATACTTCTATTGTTGCAAAATTTGGCACATGTATCGGAGAGTTCTACCGATGCTCTCATACCAGACCTAATGTTGTGCATTCATGAAATCCAGAGTAAGTTCATCTGAAGCAGAAGGAAATGATGGAGTCTTCTGCACCCCTGATTCAATCAACGTACTAGATTTCCGCAATCCATCAGGCATAGGTCTCAAGATATCCAAACTTGGTGTCAATGCACAGTCCGTTTTCTCACGGGGAGATTCCATTTTTCTTGGCTGCAATAATGCCAGGTCTTCGGGAATGAAGCAACCCTGTACTCAGGTGCAACATTTTTCGTTGCGCAAACAGCAGCTTTTTGGCACTTACTCACTGCCAGAATCCAATGCTCACTCCCACTGCACTGCCTTAACGCAAGTCTGGGGAAATTCAAACCATGTCATGGGAGTTTGTGGATTGGGACTGTTTGTTTTTGATGCATCAGACAATGATGGATTGCATCAGTCTCTCTCCACAGATTGCGGTAACTTGCAGGAGGTTAGAGAAGTTATTGGACCGGATGACTTGTATTCTCCTTCTTTTGATTATTCAGGGAACCGTGCTCTCCTTATATCAAGAGATCGTCCGGCTTTGTGGAGGTACTTATCACAATCATGATTTATCCTTGAAGGCTTGTTTAACTTATTCGCTCTAAATGGTGAACTATAAGCGTGGTTAGTGCTGCAGCAGCTGCTGTTTATGTTATGTTCGATGTAGGATCTAGTATGCTGTGTGAAAGTTTAAAATAATTTTGCGTTGTGCTGTTTATCCTAGTAGGGAGTTCGTTTATTTGTAATAAGAACAAGGGATGTGCATTATGTTTATTATGGAGTGTAATTGTCTTGCTTAGTATCATAGTAGTGAGGATTTAACTTCAATGAATCTCATAAAACACATGTCTCTTGCCCCTAATTCGACTTCACTAAATCTCTTAAAGTGGTATGGAGGTCGAACACAAAATGACTTTCTTTGAAAAATGAAAAATGAAAGTTCTTGATCTAATCGATAGCCCAGAAAAGAGTTTTTGGAATGCTTTCATTTTGCTTGCCAAAAAGCTCAAGGGCATTGGCAGTGAAATTCTCTAACTTTCTGCCTTTCATTTAGTTTCAGCAGAACACTTGTTCTTCATCACAAGTTCTACTTGGTAAAAGAATTTTTTCCATTCCACTTATTTCTGCTGCAATCTCTTATGCATGTCTATTGATGTGAACTGCTGAATAGAGAGAGCTACATCAATCAAAATCTACTGGCAGTGCTTTTAGTGGGTGTTTGGCATATATTATTTTGTCAGATTATAGACACTAGGGATTGTAGATTATAGAGTTCGGATTATGAAAAGCTCATAATCAGAATCTACAAAAGTGTTTGGCAGAAGTGTGAAAAATAGTTATGCAATGTGGAGTGTTTGAAAGTATAATCAAGATTGTTGATTGTGGGTGGACATTTAACCATAATACCCTAGCCAGTTTGTCACTTTATGTGAACATATATGACATTACTATTTTCTTTGAAACAATAAATCTTAAGGAAAAATTGAATTATTACCCACTAAAAATATACTTATTATGCATAACAAAATTATCTCTTCATAACATTATTTCCGCACAATGTTCCCTCCATTATCTAGTAAAAAAACCACTCTCTAAGCTAGACCATCTCCATGAATTACCTTCAATGTAGGAGCATTCTCATCAGCCTCAACAAATTTTGGATCAAATTGAACTACAAAAACACCTTTTACAATTTAGTAAGCCATTTTATCAAAAACTCAAAAAAATCAGACTCTCTATCTAAATTTTACTTTATTAAACTATTTCCCTCAAATCTATAAAAAAAAAATTCTCCCTAAAAGGCTAAAATGTTCCCTCAGTGCAGTGAGTGGACCCCCCCTTTAGTCATTTCAATGTCCCCCCAACAAAGACTAGCCACGTGTTCAACCCTCTTCCCCTCCCACTCTCTTTTCTGCCCATTTCTGACGCATCCGAAGAAAAAAAATAAAAAAGGCTAACCCATGAATAGTGACTCGTTGGGGAAGTAAAGACATTATAGCAATTATATTTTGACCCAAAGTAGTGGCGAGGCTGATTTTCTTGCATTTCTTGCACATCTACTCGGTAGTTTAGCTTCAAAGCCAAAGTAACAATCCTGATGAGGATGCTCTAATAGGGTGCTTTTGATGTGTGAAGTGGTTGACAAATGTATAACATTGTTAAAATAGTGGGTGGGTTTGTAAATACTCCAGTTAAAAAGGTTGAGGATAAAATATCAATAAAATTTTCATAATCTAGAACCAGAATCCAAAATTAGCCTTGAAACCACTTTTGAGATTGTGCCTCTTTCTCTTTGTTTTGAGAATCCATTATGTTAGAATCCAATGTCAGAATCCCTACAAAATACTTCTATAATCCATAAACACAATCCAGAATCAGAGCCTAAAATATGTGCCAAGCACCCTCTTAAAACCCCCATAAGCTAGAAGGGCAAAGATATGCAAAGTTGATCCACAAGTGCCAACATGAGGGGATTGGGAAATAAGTTTACAAACACAAAATAGGGTATTTTTTTTTTTAATAATCAGAAACAAGCACAAAATGTACCCCATCCTGGACTTTAAAACCCACTGGGCAGTGGCTAAAAATTGAGAGTAGCAAATGCTTTTCTGTTTCCCTCTGTGGCACAATAGTGGGCGTATCAATTTTGTGGCACTTTTTTTTGTTGATGTCAATAAGTGAGGAGCATTGTTTCAACAGCAAATAATACTTTTTTTTTTCTTTTCTTTTTCAGAAAGGGAGCAGACTCCAACAAAAAGTTAAAAAAAAACTCCTAGATGGGACAAACCCATAAGCATCCAAAGGCCAAGCCAAGAACAACGAGGCTAAAAAAATAAACAAATGACTTACTCCAAACAACACCTAATGGCCTAAGCCCAAACTGGGCATACCATACCAAATAAAACAAATAAGCCCAAACACAAGCCCAATGAGCCTCAAAACCCTAAGAAACCCTAAACGTAACATTAAACTTCAATGCAAAGTACAATCTGCCGTCACCCCAACTCTGGCAGCCATCAAATCAGACAGCACCACCAACAACCGATCAACCATCACCCGAAGCACCACCAAGTCGTCATTGGTCACCCAATCAGAGAGACAAGCAAATTGCAAACCAACAAGTTGCCGCAAAAGCACACCAAGCCGTTAGGCAAGACTCGGATCATCCAACAATGAAAACGGGGGCGGCCATCGCCGACCATGCCACGGATCAGCCTGATACCACCTAGCCGTTAGGCTAAGAACTGATTTACCAAAGAGAAAAAACTGGCGGGGTAGCAGACGGAGCCACAACTACGGGCTCTTTCTAGACGGCTAAATTGTGGGGTATGTTAGATGTGGTAGATTTAAAAGTTTACTCTCTGACGGGTAAACAAGTGGTATCCCTTGTAATTTGTGTACTGAATATTGGTTATAATAGAGTAAATCCATAGAATTGACGTGGGTTAGAGTACAGGAAAAAGTAGATTGTCTCAGTATACTCTTGATGCAATGCCGATCTCTGGAGAAGTTGCTGCCTTTATTTTTATTTATTTATTTTTTATTATTCGTTAATCTTAATCTTCTCTATCCTAGGGGATTTGGGAAGAGAGATGAGTGCTTACGATAATCGAACGCTGCCCATGTGCATAAGAGTATAAGAGAGACATCAACTGCACTTCACTCCACTTGCATCGCCTTTATTTTATATTAACGTGGGGCACATACTTTGCATATGCTCAATACCCATCAACATGCTATTACAAAGTTTTATTTGCGATTCGAACATTGCATATATGGTTTTGTTAAAAAAAAAAAAAATCACTATTTCTGTTGATTAAGAAGACCATTTCCTCGATAAGGATCGGCATCCTCATATTTTAGTGAATTTCTTTGCCCCCCTAAACTTGATAAATATCCCTATTGTTCCAATTTCTCTAATAAACTAACGTGAGTCGTCTCTATATATTTTAACGTTGGATCTCACATATTCATTATTTAGTATTTTCAATCGCTCTCATTATCAATCTCAATTGCGTCCATCAATTTGTTTGTGTTTAGTATCAAATGATATTTTTTTTAAGTCTAGCGGCGTTAAGCAGAAATTAATATTCTATCAATTTGTTCGTGGTTAGTATCAAATGATATTTTTTTAAGTCTAGCGGCGTTAAGCAGAAATTAATATTCTATCAATTTGTTCGTGGTTAGTATCAAATGATATTTTTTTAAGTCTAGCGGTGTTAAGCAGAAATTAATATTCTATCAATTTGTTCGTGGTCAGTATCAAATGATATTTTTTTTAAGTCTAGCGGCGTAAAGCAGAAATTAATATCCTATATTTCCACAAAGCTTGAAGAAATATAGGTTAACTAAATGTGGTGTGTCTCAGTACTATTATACTCATTTTAATTTTAAAATATACATCGGTTGATCTACCACATAGCCTATCCCATTTAATATTGCGAGTCCTTAAAAGCCTGAATAATTTTCTGCAATGAATCCCACTACTATTACACTTGTTTAATTTCAAATTATAATTTATTAATGTAGATCCCACATTGTCTGTTTCATTTATTAGAAAAAGGTTATAATTGTCTTCTTATCTACCTGCAAGAGATACTTCAACTCCCGCTTTCATTTTTTAGTAGTAAGGGGCTATTTGATAAACCTGAAAATTGAAAATTAAGTACTGAAAACTTAATGCTAAATTTATTAAGCAAATAAGCTATTTGATGTGTAGTGGATCTTAAGTACTTACACAAATAAGTTTTTTGATTTGTACAAGGAGCTAAAGTATTAAATTCACTATTTTTTTAAATTTGCCTTTCATATATTCATATTGGAATGCGTAAATAAATAAAAAATTAAATTTATCAAAATAATAAAAATATGCAGAGTATCGACAAGATGGTGGTATATCAGTGGTGTTAAATTCACTAATTTTCTTACTTTGTCTTTCATATATTCATGCAGGAATGCAAAAATAAAATTAATAAATGAAATTTTTTTACAAAATAATAAAAATATGCATAATATTGGCAAGATGGTAATATAGCAATGGTGATGGTTGTGATGGCGGTATAGCAGTTATAGTGGTAGTGATTGTGGAGTGGTGGCATCGTGGTGGTAAGGGAGTGATGGTGGGAGTAGCGGTGGTGCCATGATAATGTAGTGGTGGCAGTGGTTGTGGGAGAAGCGGAGTGGTGGTCATAGTGGTGATGGTGGTGGTGGGAGTGGAAGGGTGCGGTGGCAAAGTGATATTGTTAGTGGTGGTAGTAGTGGTAGGAGTCCCAGTGGTGGTGGTGGGATGGTGAGAGTGGCAGAGTGTCAGTTATGGAAGTGCGAGTGGTGGTGGTAGTTGTGGTGGGAGTGAAAGAGCGGTGGTGGTATAATTGCGGCAATGGTGGTGGGAATGGTAATGATGGTGGTGTGTGTGTGTGTGTGGTGGTGTAGTGGCGGCGGCAACGGATATTTTGCAGTGGTAGTGGGAGTGACGGTCCATAGTGGTGGTGGTAGTTACTAACGGAGTGATGGTCATGGGGGTGTGAGTGATTGTGGTGGAGGTAGTTGTGGTGTGAGTGACGAAATGGTGGTGGTAGTGGTAGTTGTGGTGGGAGTGAAAGAGCGGTGGTGATATTATGGCGGCAATGGTGGTGGGAGTGGTGGTGTGGTAATGATGGTGGTGTGTGTGGTGGTGGTGTAGTGGCGGTGGCAGCGGATATTCTGTAGTGGTAGTGGGAGTGACGGTCCATAGTGGTGGTGGTAGTTGTGGTGTGAGTGACGAAATGGTGGTGGTGATAGGAGCGGGAGCAGTGGCGTAGTGTATGCAGTAGAAGATTGTTTGTGGTAGCAGTAGAATGGTGATGGTAGTGGCGAGTAGTGGTAATGGTGATGATGGTGGTGGAGACGGTGGTAGGGTAATGGTGATGATGGTGGTGGAGACGGTGGTAGTGGTAAAGTAGTGAAAATGGTGTTGTTGGTAGTGTGGGGATGGGAGTAATAATTGTGGTTGTGTGATAGGTAGGGGTGACGAAAAAAATAATCGAAGAAAAACATTAAGTTCAGTCAAAATTAAGGAAAACACTATATTTAATCAAAGCTACTTAATTTTTATCAACATTTTAACTTACCTTTTAAGTGTCACTTAATCTTTTAAATAATATAAAATGTGATTATCAAACCTACTTAGTTACTTATTAGTTATTAATTAATTCATTCAGTTTTAAACAATCTGAGTTATCAAATAAGGCCGAAAATATCATCTTAAAATGTGAATTTGTTGATGGGTAAATTTGTAGTGAAGACGTTGACTACGTTTGACTAGCTAGAGGATAAAAAATTATGGGTTAATAAGGCCAGCTTTTGTTTGTTTCCCCCTTTTGTTGTTGTTGTTGTTGTTATCTCTATTCAATATTTTCTTCACATTTATTTGTTTTGCATTAAGTTTTGTATGTATAGAAAAAAATAAGCCAAAAGAAATCATTAATTATCACTTTTCTAATTTATATCATTAATTATCACTTTTCTAATTTATCTCGTCAAGACAAATTAATAATCCATAAAAATTTGCCACAAAATTAACAAATGCGGAGATAAAGAGAGCCAAATGTGTAAGTCAAACCAGGGCCTCCTGTTGCAAATATGCATTACGTTTGATTGGATATGGAAATACTCTCTCCGTCTCCAAATTTTGGTCCCTCGTCCAATTCTAACCGGATAAAAAACAAGGTATAACTTTTAATTGGTAATGAATTTTATATTCAATATGGATCTTGTTTAATAGATCTCAATTAATTCTATAAAACAATGTTTTCGAAATCATATAAAACAATGTATATTACAAGATATAATCAATTGAAAAGTGGCACGAACTCCCAAAAGGAACAAATAAATGGGGACGGAGGGAGTATACGTCTGATAATTTATCAGACTTCTTCAAACCAACCTTTCCACGTGGATTGTCATTGACCTAATTTTTTTTTATGTTTGGTTTATTATCAGGAAATTTTCAAGTACTGCAAGAGCACAAGATTTATTTATTTATTTATGGTTAAATTTAGCTGAAATGTTTAGGAAATAACACCCCCATCGGTTGTTTTTTTCTAATGATTGCATACTATGAAGCACCTGTCGGGTGATTTTTGGAGTAAATGTGGTTGCTCAGTGACAAGCATTGTTGGTTCATTTTTCAAGTGTTTTCTCAGTGACAAGCACCCATTGGCAGGTCCAAGATTAGTTTTATTATCTGGGAATTTTCAAGTACTGTGAGAGAACAAGATAATATCCTTTTCTTCTAAATTTTAACCGAGCTGAAATGTTTGGGAAGTTACAAAAAAAGGTTTGTGTTATAGCCTGGAAATTTCCAAGTACTTTTTCAAAATTACGAGGAAATTTGATAAAAACATAGCTGAATTGTTTAGGAGGTTACAAAAAGATTTGGGTCATTATCAGGAGATTTCCCTATAGTCTTGCGAGAGTAAATAAAAAATACCAGTATTTTCTTTTTGAAAAGGTGCAAATTACTTGAAAAACCTCAGAGTTTCACTCGTATAACAAAATAAATCCTACATTTGCAATTGTGATATTTTAAACTCTATAATGTTTTTCCGGGCAGAATGTAAGGGCTCCGTTAGGTCTCCATCAACGAAGATTGCTTT
Organism: Vaccinium macrocarpon; assembly: GCA_022606695.1. NCBI lineage: Eukaryota > Viridiplantae > Streptophyta > Magnoliopsida > Ericales > Ericaceae > Vaccinium > Vaccinium macrocarpon. The sequence goes on from CM040173.1 coordinate 4,321,435, forward strand.
CAATTATGGTTCTTCCTGATGAGAGTGCACATCACAATATTCGACCTGTATAAATTTTCTTATTTTTAGAGCTTTTTTCAAGTTTGATTTTTGCGTTTTTTTTTTTATACCTTTGTTTATCCCTCTTGTCGAGATTGACCGACTATTCAATAAAATACAATCAAAAGTCTCAATTAAAAAAAAACAAACAAAAAGTTAAAGGAAAACTATAACAACCAAAAACTAATTGCTATCAGCACCAGATTATGCCAATTCCCAAATGCTTAATTTATGTCCAAATCAAACAACTTTAAGGATGCATGCGGCCATACACAGGGACAAATACAAATAGATAACCAAAGAATTCCTTCCATATGTATCCCGTTCCACTAAAATTAAACAGTTTTGTTTAAACTCAAAAATTATTTTTTTTCACTAACAAAAAACCACTTAGTTTTTTTCCAAAACTAGACAAACAAAAAACTAGTTAGTGGAATAAGTTAGTTTTTTTACAAAACTGAAAAATCAAAAAATCAAAAAACTAGTTAGTGGAACAAGTTAGTTTTTGTGCAAAACTAAAATATCCAAAAAAACCAAAAAACTAAAAAACCAAGTTAGTGGAACACCCCATAGTCTCCAATGACGGAGGCTTAACGGACGTGCACGAAAAGAAACTACGAGGGTTTAAAATGTGACAATTGAAAGTATAGATCTATTTTGTTACTCGGGTGAAAATCTTCTTTTTGGTTTTTCCAATTAATTTACAACATGGTCGAAATGCCATTTTGCAAAATCACAAGACCGAAACTTCACCAATAGAGACCGAATAGAAAAGCCATGTCTGAGATCGTTATATTCCCAATTTCTGTTATAGTCGTACCCTCCCATTTCCCCCGGAACAGAAGTTTTTGCTGTTCTAGTGTGTGTGTGTGTGAGAGAGAGAGAGAGAGGGCTGAGATTGATCACACCATGTCTGAGATCGTCAAAGAAGGTTGGAACAAGTATCTGGAACAACTGCAACTCCACCCCCTCAGAACCAAGGTCTGTCCCACAAATATGAACAGACTTGCATTTATTTCTCTCTTTATTTCTTTAATTTTTTTGGGGATCACATTTCTCTCTTCTTATTGTTCTATTGCATGTTTATGTTGTTAGATGTGATTGTTCGGTTGTTTTCTGAAATGGGTTTAGGCAATTACTTCCGGATGTTTGATTGGAAGCAGTGACATAATCGCTCAGAAGATCACTGGAGCCAAAAGACTCCAATTTAAAAGAATACTTCTGTTAATGGTATTGTTTCAGATTCCTGGTCCTTTCTGATTTTCTTGGTATTTTTTGATTTGGGTTGAAGTCAACTATTGTTGCATATGCTTTGCTGAGGAACTTAGTGGTGTGGTAGGGCTGTTAAATGAGTCAAGCTACTCGAGATCGACTTGTATTTGGTTAAATCGGCTTGTTTCATACGTAAATCAAGTTTGGACACATTTTTGAAGCTTCAGCTTTGACAACCACTACTTGGTCAATGGCTTGACTTGTGATCGGTTATGTTAAAACTCGTTTGAGATTTGCCAGACTGATAAACAACAAAGTTTGAATTCTTTTATGAAGCACGCAAAGTTTCCAAAGCATGCTTGAATTACCCCCTACTCTATTCTACTAGGCTCATTTACGGCCATAGATAGTGGTTTCTAGGTTTGATTGTTACGTACCCATTGTGAGCTTGGAATTTGGGAGTTCTTTGCAGCTCTATGGACTTATATACTCGGGACCATTCGGGCACTTCTTTCACAAGTTGATGGACAGGATCTTCAAAGGAAAGAAAGGCAACACAACTGTTGCAAAGAAGGTACACAATTTCAATCAAACAAATGCTTCTTTGACCATATGTTCGTGCACTTCCACAGATACATGCCAATCGAGGCATTTTTGCAGTTCTAAGATGAATAGCCTCTCATCAAGCCTTGTTAATCCAAAGAGGATTGAGAGAATGATACATGCTTTTTGTTTTGCTCCATTCAGGTGGTGCTGGAACAGTTGAGCTCTTCTCCTTGGAACAATATTCTTTTCATGATGTACTATGGATTGGTAGTCGAAGGTATGAAGTAGTTGAAGTGATTACTTGGGACGGGAAACTATTGCTTTGCAGTCATTTGTTATTATCATTTGTTTCATTTAGTTACGAGTGAATTCATAGTTTGTTATTTGAAACATGGGTTCTCTGGGAATTACTCAATTTTCTCTCATTACACAAATTAAAATTGCCACATATCGTTCTGCTATGGAGGTGCCTTACTAAATAGACTAATTGCTAACTTTTCTGAGGTTTTTCACTGCTTCGTTTTTGTCTTGTGATGAGTTTTCTTGTCTTTTTGGGGAACTACTACACGTTGATCTACAACCCTAATCCCACATTGGAAAGAACAAAGACTAATCTTCTGCTTTGGAAGGAAATTATTATTTTGGATTTGGCGAAGGATTTGACATCTCGAAATGTATCTGTCTGTATTCTTGGATGCTGTTGTAGTTCTTTTCTAGTATTATTTAAGGCATCATCTTCAAGAGCAGAAGAAATGAACACCAGGACAACTTTAAACGAGGGATTACTTTGTCGGTCTGCAGATTGATTAGTTCTTGATGCATTATTTTGAGATTCTTAATGCACGCCCTAATATTGAAACTGCCAATTGACTTTTTATTTCCATAATCTTTCCAACCCAAAAAAAAAAAAAAACGAAAGACCAAAAAAAATGTAGCAGGAAAGCACTAATTAATTGAAAAAGAACTAGAAAATAACCTATAAAGCCCTCTCCTGCACAAACAGAGGCTTAATTTTAGCCATAGTTTTACACTTTTACTTTTACACATAAATTAGTCCCCAGAATGGAAAACACTTGTTTGTGATTCAAATTGTTGTACAAGAAATGCTGCCCTCCATCAACATTGCAATGATCACGATCACCGTATTTTCTCTGAGGTAAAGTTAGAGCATGATCTTTTTTGTGCTTTGCAGGAAGACCCTGGGGTTTAGTTAAGAATAAAGTTCGAAATGACTACCCCTCCATACAGTTGACTGCATGGAAGGTATGGTACATAATAAGTTATTTGATAAACTGGAGCTTTTGTTTGCCTATGTTGTCAAGTATAATAATTCACAGGGTGATTGATTTGCAGTTTTGGCCTATAGTTGGTTGGATCAATTACCAGTATGTGCCTATACAGTTCCGCGTACTTTTCCAAAGCTTCGTTGGCTCGTGCTGGTGGGTACATCTTATTTCCTTCATTTTTCTCTCTTCGCTCTTCCCTTTTATACTTCAGACCTTCTCAGCATGATATGCATCACGTTGCTAGTATAGAAATGCGTTCACTCTTTTATTGAATGAATTGGAGACGAAAACTTATTTTAGTAAATCTAAATAATACTGTAAATATTTTGGGCATAAGGCTAGATTTGTTGAATTCCTTGGATCAATTCCTTCTCAAACACAGCCTAAAGGTAGTTCCGGCAAAGAAAGTTGGAGATAGGTATGGTCCGTTAAATGCTTGATTAGAATCATAAAGTTTCGCAAGATGAAATGCGAAACCTCCAGTAAGGTCACCTTGGCCCCCTACTAGTGTGGGCACTATTAAAGCAGAGGCAAAGTCCTGTATGGACTGACCCAACAGAAGAACTGATAGCATGCGGGTGGGAGTCGAAACCTGACCAAAGCCTTCTGGGGGCCCATGGTTGAAAGTTGATTAGCACTGTGCTAACCCTTTGGGGTTAATGCTAACATGAATATATCTGTTACGACCACTGCGAAAATCTTGAATATGAGTCGTATAATGCTATTACATATTTGCGTCATGTAATCTAAATCTACGAAAGTGATGTATTGCAGGATTTGTTAAAATATCTTCTTGTCTACGCTTTTTAAATTTAGCAGTGCATGGGTGGGCTATTTATAACTTACTTTTTGTATATTTGCTGATTTCAGGGCTATCTTTCTGAATCTGAGAGCAAGATCTGTTGCCATTAAGAAGGCCTAGAATGGAGAAAGACCTTCTCCCTCCTTCCATTTTCGGATTTCCGTTTTATTTTAAAACTGTTTGTCATGTTATTTGAATCCCGTCCAATTTTTTTCCCAAATAATGTTTATGGTTACTTTCCTTTCCTCTGCAGTTTGGGATTTGTGTGTTTTTTTTTTTTTTCACATTAGATTAGAAACAAGTAACACTCGTTTCACTAAGGGTTTTTTTTTTCCCTTCATTTTTATTGGCTTATTGGTGATTTTTTTTTCTATAATATATTGTGAGAGAATGACTTGTCTTGAAATTTGAAAAAACTAGTTTTTTTTTTACTTTTTTAAAACTGCCTTACAATCACATTTATTTTTCTACAGTTTTATATTATTCGTGTCACACCTAGGGATGGGCATAGAGGCGGATTAGGGCCGGATGGTTTTATCTTTTTCCCCGAACCCCTTCCTCATTTGGTCATTCCCGTCTATGCCCTAATCTCCGAGGGGGCTTTGTTTTCATTCTCTATCCCCACTCCAAATGAGCAACTGAGATAACCCTAATACAATTACAATGAGAGCCCGAGATGTTTGGAATGAATTTAGTGAGATCCCAGAATTCCACAAGTCATGAAAAGATCTTTAAGTATTGGGAACTAGGTATCGCTATTATATATGCCTTTTTTTCAATTGTATTTGTTCGAATTCGGTAGCGTGTATTATCTCTCATCAATAAAGTTGTCACACATTGTCCCTCCAGTGGATATCATTCCCCTCCTCGAAGCAGATATGAGGGGGCTGGCGTATGAGAGAATCTAGTTTAGTTTTGCTGTTTGTTGTTTTCTCTATGTACCAAAAAAAATAAAGTTCTTAAGCTCCCTAAAAAAACAAAAACGCATATGATTATGTCACACACACACACATATATATAAGACAAGTCCACATACAAAATTTGATTTTGTCCAACTAATTCCTCGAGTACATGAACTCTCCTCGTCCCGTATATACCAAGTCCTTGGGTTCGGAGTCCTGTGGCTCCTATTATGGCCGTCGAACTTGGCAATTAATGATCTGGATTTGCAATTGCTCTTATCCAAGAAATCTTTCTTACCAGTAAAAGAATAATTGTTAAGTCATTGAAAATATTTTTGCCCGGCCACGATTTGGGGCTACAACCCTGTAGTGTTTCGAGTTGCTATAGGGCTCCCGAAACCGTATTATTGGGCCTAAACCCCGGGTTGCAACCTCAAAGGAGAACAGAAACTGAAGTTAATAAGTGGTCCGCTATTGGGGAATCGAATGACGACCTTTTTAGGAAAAATCTAAAATTCTGGCCGTTTGGAACTGTTTATTTTTTCAGAAAATGTTGAGCACATTATAAGTAAAAAAAATTATGATCATTGGAGATCGGTAGACACACAATTGAGACAAATTTGTATTGCAGTGTATTCTCCAAAAGATATGAGCCATCCATACAACTAATATCCGAACATGTGGCTATCAATATGCAATTAATTTGATTTGTTCTACTCAACATTTGTCAAATTACGGTTCCGATCCCAAATACAGATTATAGAAGGTCTACAGTTAAGGTCACTATAGAGATGTAAGGACTTGAGTCACTACGGATACCCAAAATCCTTACCAACAAGGCAAAATAAATGTAGGTCAATACTTTTCCTTTCACATTTGGTACATCCATTAATGTGGATAATAGGAAAATATGGTAAGCCCTTTATAGCAACTTCAATCCATCTCTATTTCTACAAAATAGAGAATGGATGTGACACGTTGAAAAGAAATTTTGTAATTAATGTCATCTTTTCTTCACTTTTTGTATTTTTTGGGAGAATCTTGGAGGGGCACATCCTACTTTTTGTACTTTAACCCATTTTTATTCCTCCAAAATAAGATTTGGTTCTCTATATTTGGAGGATCAAAATAGTTTTGGAGGACCAAATCTCTAAAAAAGACAGTGGGCCCCTCCAAGATTCTCCCAAAAAGTACAAAAAGTGAAGAAAAGATAATATTAATTACAAAATCTCCCTTTAATGTGTCACATTCATTCTCCATATTGAAAAAATAGAGATGGGTTGAAGTTGCTCTAACCGAGACTTATTAAGTAAAAAACAAAACAAAAATTCTGAAAATGACCCAGTCCTTCCTATTAATCTTGCACAAAGAAGCTTGAGTTTTACAAGAAGTTCCAGGCAACACAACCTATCTAGGTCAACACAATGGAGTGGGCTCAATTGAGGATCTCTCTCTTCGTCGTCGTTTTAGTAACAACAGTTGGTTAGTCTCTCTGTTTCTTGTTTTGATTCTATCGGTTATCAAATTGCGTAAACAACGGACTCATAATTAATATGAACATGGTTACAGATATTGCATACTCCCGTATCATGGATCCCACAAATGCAGTAATAGCCTAAGTTCTACTATTCCGGCTAAATATACTGCATTTGTGGGACCTAATGAGTTGGGATATGCGGTATCGCAGGTTTTCGGTCTCTATGCTTCATCTTGTTAATACTCACTCCGTCCCAATTTTATAGTTCATCGTTCTATCTTAACTGGATAAAAAACGATTATATTTTTCAATCAGTAATATATTTTATATGCAATATGAATCTTGTTTGATATATTTTGATTTAATCTACTAAACAAAATGTTCAAAATCACTTAAAACATTGTATATTATAAGATATAACACTTTGAAAAGTGGCACGAACTCCCAAAAGAGACTATAAAATTGAGACGGAGGGAGTATTTCACATTACTTAACAATGCTGTAAACATCTACTTTTGTTTACAGGCTTCATACCATCAAAGGTACCAACAGCAGAAGCAGAAGCACAAATGTGGCTACTGCCCTCTTGCAACATCCCTTCGGATTGCCCTAAGGGGTTGTGTGGTGGAAGACTCCCGTACTGTGTCGACCATCTCTGTAGATGCAATGATCCTCCGGTTGACCTAAAAGCTGGTTAGCCTCACCCCCCGTCCTCGGTCCTCCGTATCTGTTTCTTGTTTTGAGACTTTCACATAATTCTAACCATCGTCAATGCATTGAGATTGCGTGACCGATGGACTCACTTGCTGTGGTTACAGATATTGTTATTCCTCATTGTGGGTCCCACAAACACTGTAATAACCTAAGTTCAACTATTTTGCTCCGTTTTGGGGACCTACGTATCGAGTTTGAACATGCGGCGTAGCAAGTTTTCGGCCTCTATATTGCATCATGATTTTATTACACATATGTACTATTGTTTACAGGCTTCGGACAATCAAAGGTACCAACAGCAGAAGCAGTAAGTTGGCCCTATTGCAAAATCGACACGGATTGCACGGGATGGTGTGGAAAAGCCCCTGCTTACTGTGTCAACCAAGTCTGCCAATGCTTTCCTCCCAAAAATTTGCTGCATCGGTAGAACAAGCCAGTCATTAAAGAATTATCAAAGGCTCAAAAGTTTGTCTGTGAAATGAAAATTAAATTTACCTTATGGAAAATCGCTTATATGTGTAATAATTTGATGACTAAAGACGTAATTTTTCGTTTACCTTTTGGGGAATTTGTCATGTGAATGTAACAAATTGTTATCTATTTTTATGTGTGTTTTTTTCCCGAGGAAGAACTATAATAATTGGCTTACAAACAGATATGGGTTGGTGCTGTCCCCTTGGATGCAACAAATCTGAACCGTCTGCTGCTGAACAAATCTGAACCATCCATGACCGATCACAGATGGCTGAGACCGGCCTAGCATCTATGCTATCTTGAAGAGAGATTACCATCACCCGTTCCCAAACAAACGCTTACCTCTAAATTCATCCCAAAAATGTTAGGATACATGGTAAGTTTCTCCAAAAGTGTCCAGGAAAGAGAAATAAACGGTTTAAATTCACACTCAATGAACGGTTTTGATTCACAATTAGGAAAATATAAACTTTTTATTTATCTTTCCCGAACAATTTCAGGGAAAGTTTTTATCTATCCTACTGATCCTTCTTTTGTTCTAATTCTGATGTAACACAAACGCAAGTTGTTATGGTGAAACAAATTAGAAAGCTTTTATTCAAACGTTACCAATATACTCCGTTTGTCCCAAAAAGTTTGGCCCACTTTTCTTTTTTGGATATTTCAAAATATAGGATCAATTTAAAATTTTCAACAAAAAAAAGTCGGTAAATTTCATTTATGCCCTTGAGATGCTTTTAACAATTAAAACAATGAGACCAAAAGAAGAATAATTGAGATGATGACAGAAACTTAAGTATTGTCTTGTGGAAGCAGAAACCCAAGAGCAAATGTGCCGAGAAACACAGCATTACGAGAATCGAGAATAAGGAAGGAAAGGTGGTTCCATCATTCCTTTCTCTCTACCTCTCTAGCTGTCAATTGAGGAAATCAAACCCAAGAGACGTTTAAAGTTTAAAGTGCATTTCAAAATTTTGAAAAAGTTCTCTGATTATATTGACAGTAAGATTTTTCGCTTTTTGGAAAACAATTTAAATTCAAAACTTGATTAACTCCTATTTTATTAGAGTTAACTAATGAAGGACAAACTAAAAAAATTATAAGTTTTCGGTAACATTGTGTATTGTACATAAAATTTTGACATTTATGAGTAGGTCAAACTTTTTGAGATAGAGGGAATATTTTATTTATGTTGCTTTAGGCTTAGTTTGCCAAAAGATTTTAGCAACTCATTTGCTAAAATCATGGTTGATTTTAGCAAATGAGTTGAGTTGCTAAAATCATGGAAATTTCAAAGCACAAAATTAAGTGGTTCCGTGTATCGTTTTTCGATTTTTTCGCACCAAATTAAAGTATTCCTAGAGTACTTTAACTTGGTGCGAAAAAATTTGAAAAATGATAAATGGAACCACTTAATTTTGTCATTTGAAATTTCTGTGATTTTAGCAACTCAACTCATTTGCTAAAATCATTAATTATTTTTAGCAACCTCAAAGGAATTTCCAAATATACTTTCTGACACTCCTCTCCTTCCTCCACAGATCTGTTCGTCCTCCTCTCTCTGAACGCCTCCATCTGGTTCAATAGAGTGAAGACTTGAAGATCGAAAGGGTTGGTTGAGATCCTCTGGCGAATAAGTCGCTAGATCCAGCGCGGTGGCATCTAACGACACCTTTTCTGCTGGGGTTCAGTTTTTACTTTTCAGTTTTTGTTTTGTTAGTTTTAGGTTTTACCCCATTTTGGTGGTTGTTTGTTCCGCTTGGGTGTTGTTTTACCTCCCTGTGTGGAGTGTTTTTCAGATTGCATCTGTGCTTTATGCTTAGGATTGAGCTGAGTTTTCCGTTGAGATTCTCTACATCTAGATCTTGAAAGGACTCTATGCCTGCATGTAGTGTTGGTCTGCCTTGGTAGGTGTGTCTTGGGTCGGTCAACCTGTAGTGCTTTGTAGCCGTGCTCATGTCATATGCTACTAGTTGTTTTGGATCATTCCTAGATTAGATGATGTAATCTTTCTGCCTTCAAGTTTTGAATGAGAACTTGACGTTTAAAAAAAAAAGTGTGGTAACTTTAAAAATTAAGGACAAATTAATTTCACATCGGAAAAATAAAATCCGAATCCAGTCGTGTTTACAAGAGAGGGTCACACCCACCAAACCAATTTATGCTTAAAGGTTCCATTCGAAACTTTTTATGATGATGTAATAACAAAAATGATAGATACACACCCTCTTAACCACTCCCAACCACACTCCTCTCACATGTGTGGTGGGGCTTACCCGGTAGGTCCCAGTGGACTCACCACACATGTGAGAGAGGGTATGGTGGAGAGTGTTTGAGAGTGTGTATATCTATCATTGTTCATGTAATAACAAGGGCAACTAAAATTCTGAGAAAACTTCAATGATCATCTTTCTGGAGAAAATTTTGGGTGCCAGTTGGACCACATGGCCATAGATACTTTGCACGCATTTTGGCTATCCAAAAATATTTTAGATGGTTCGAATTTAAAAGATGAAAAGAGGAGAGAGGGAGGGAGAAATTTGGATTGTCCAAAATACTTGTGGACGGCTGAGATGAGCACTCGGACACCACTGTGCGAGTGTGCGGTTTCCTATTTGCACCAAAAATTCCCACGTTTTTGGGTTTTCAAAATAAAAGGGAAGTGTTATTAGCACTCATCTTTTCTCTATCGATACTCCATTTTTTTGACTTTATTTGGTAAACTTACTCTTCCACTTTATATGTAAAGACAAAAAAAGAGTGTCGATAGAGAAAAAAGGAAGTGTCAATATCAATTCCCAAGTAAAATTATAGAAAGGAGATATTCTTTTGATTCGGATTGGGAAAGATGGAAAAACAATAAACTTAAGGGAAAATTTCAAAAAAACCCCAAACTTTGCCCTCAATATCAAACATACTCCCAAACTTTAAATTTTTTCAATCATACTCCCAAACTTTCATTCCGTAATAAAAATCGTTCCCGCCGTTTGGATTTGTGAACTCACTAACGGGAAATGCTGAATTGGATTTCAACAGACCCAAAAAACCGTTAAGTGACACAAAACAACGTCGTTTTGGGCCTTGAATTTTTTATTTTTTTATAAAAAAAACCCTCTCTTCTTCCCCTCTAATTCTCACAGGGGAAAGAAAGAGAGAGAGAGGTGGATCCTCTGAAATGTTTGGATCCACACCGCCACCCGTGTGAGACCACCCCATTCCACCTCAAATCTCACTACGACGTCTCTAAATGTGCAGCCCATTGGCACACTGTGAACTACTGTGAGGCCTACAGTCTCTTTGCCTACAACGGGATCCTCTTTAACCACGAATCCATCCATGCGGCATGGCGAGAACTTTGTAACGTTTTAACCACGAATCAATCCCCGGATCAAGATTGGGCTGTAGAGCAAACTCTTTTTAGAAATTTGCAGGTAGCGGGAGATTGGGGGTTTGTCGGAGACTACATGGAGGCCATGTGGGTGATGCAACAGCAGAAGAAGCCAGATGACTAGGCGACGAAGGAGGCCCACAAGGTGGAGGAGTTTCTTGGGGTGGCGTTTGGGTATGTCGGGTTGAATTGGAAAGACCACGTGGTGATTGACAAGCGGAATTTCCAGCCGGCGGAGGTTGATCTTGATCCGGGTTAGTGATTGAAAATGGTTGTGTTCAGATTTTAGAGAGAGAGAAGAGAAAGATTGGGGGTGTTGCTTGGAGAAGACCGCCACTTACCGGAGGTGTCTCCGCCCCTCTCTCTTTCCCTCTTTCTTCCCTATGAGAATTAGAGGAGGAAGAAGAGGGTTACTTTTTTTTTAAGGCCCAAGACGACGTCGTGTTGGGCTATTTAACGGTTTTTCAGGTCCGTTAACATCCAACTCAGCATTTCCCGTTAGTGAGCTCATGGATGCAAACGGTGGGAGCAATTTTGATTATGGAATGAAAGTTTGGGAGTACGATTGAAAAAATTTAAAGTTTGGGAGTATTTTTGATAATGAAGGCAAAGTTTGGGGTTTTTTTTGAAATTTTCCCTAAACTTAAACAAAATGAAATAATGCATGAGATGGTATGGGAGAAGCTCTAGAGAGACAAAGAGACAGGGGGTGAGAAGTGTGGGAGAAGCCTCACTCTAGCTCTTGGTGGCTGCCCATTCCCCCTCCTCGCTGCCCTCTCCCATCTTCTTCCTCCTTCTCCTTTCCTTTATTGCAGCCCTTTGGTTTCCGGCAACCCCCCATGACGGTAGATCTTCTCTCCTTGAAGCTTTGGATGGCCGAAAACTTGATTTTTGGGCAAGGGGGAGCCGGATCTGGGGATTCCAGATCCGGACTTCCATCATTAGTTGCGGCGTGACAACTCTAGCGGATGCTTCAACGACTTTTATGTTTTTGTATTTTTAGTATTTTCTTTGTTTCTTTTGCTCTTTTTTTCCGATTTGGTAGATTGTATGAGGGCTTTATTTTGTGAAACCGGATCCTCTACCCCCCTTTCCCTGCCCCCCTCCTCTGCCCCCATTTTTAGCGGTCAAAATTTCACTCGGCAATGGACGGTGCAGATCAAAAGTGCCGGCATGAAATCCGGATCGTTGGTTGCCGAGATCGACGGTTGAGAAATTGGGGGCAGAGGAGGAGGGCAGGGAAGGGGGCAGAGGATCTTCCATGTTATTTTGTTGGGTTGAATGTCGATTCTTTCTGGCCAAAAAAAAAAAAGAAATAATTAAAGGATGGAAAAGGAAGTGATTTGGAATTTCATTTTATTTGGTGACGGTTCAAAATCACCCCATAAGATTTTCTTGGATAAAATAAAGGATTGGAAAGAGAAACAGAAAAACGTTAACTCGAACCTAACCAAATCTTCTTATAACGCTGACTAAACCCAGTAATCAAATTCAGAACATGAATCCCGCCCTCAAATTTCGGTTCTGAAAGCTTCAAACCAAATCAACCGGGAACGGTAATGCATTAGCCGAAAATTTTAGAAGTGAGTAAAATAACCGTCAAACCGCGAATCCATTCTAAATCAATTTAAACCAAAGGGCTTCTTGTAAGATTCCAGCAAGAGAGATCATTCTTTACATCGCTGGGCCAGTGTACAATCTCTCTTTTCCACCTCACTTTCGTGGGCCTCATCGTTAATTAAATGTTGATCTGAACTGTTCATCTTGTAAGGCCCGCAAAGTACTTCATCCTTGTAAAAAATCATTTTGATCGGACATCGACATGCATATCAAAATTTGAATTTTGTTTTATAAAATGGGTGGTTAGATTTTAAAGTTAAGTTATCCTTGACCATAAATTTCGCCAAACGAAATTAAAATTTTCATATATCTATTGATGTCTGATCAAAATAATTTTTTGCATGAAAACAATACTATTTGGGCCTTACAAGATGAACGATTCAAATTAAAATAGTAAACTCACTGTGGGACTCACATATAACGGTGGGGAAAAATGAGAGTTTTACATTGACGATGAAAAAATATTTTTTCTTCCAGTAAAATCTTATTTCCTGTAATATTCAAAGTATCATGTTTTGAGGAAAAACTCATCATAGCATGGAAATTAGAGATGTGAATCCCAAAAGTTTTCTGATAATTTATAGCATTATTTTTTTGCCTTTTCGCCTTTTTTCACAAGTTCCGATGGACGCTAATCTGACGACTCAATTTCCTTCCGAATAGCAACAGTAGAGCTATTGATCAAAAAAAAAAAGAAAAGCAACAGTAGAGCTGGATTCAGGCTTTGTTCTCCAGTAGATTTTAGGTACATAAAATTTCACATTTTATGACACTTTAATTTCAACACATAAAATGTAAAAGTCATTTTATGAGATTTTCATAAAATCTATAGGAAATCTACTACATTTTATCAATTGCGAAAATAAATCCATTTTATCACTTCTCCATAAAATACTTATTTTATGAGATTTTCATAAAATCTACTGAAGAACAAGGCCTTAAAAATTAATTACGGCTCAAATTCTTCGACAATCATAATTCCTTCTCTAGGTTTTAATATCTAGCATTATACGTGCAATTTGTATGTCTATGTGAGTGTGTGCAATGGGAGAGAATTTTAATTTTTTTTTTTTGGCGCAACAAAAGTTAGCATTTTAATATACACATCCATAATAACACTATTTTTACAATACAAAAATGATTACTTTTTGGAACTGGGAGTAGCACGTGCCACCTCGATCGCCCCCCTCTTACCGTCCATGCTTGAGTGTGTGTGTATATATTATGTTAAATGCTTCACATTTGTTTCAAGTTCGAGGATTGACCAATCTAGAGTGTAAAACTCAATGTAGATTATTGGATCAGTAACTTGCTTTTGATTCACAAGTCATATCACATGGCTCAAAATACTTAAACTCAAGGTACTAGTAATATTTTAGAAGATTCCTTACATATCTAAGATCACCCATGTATAGATGTGGGATGATGTGTTACAATCTCTCCAACTTTATACTCTCGCATCATCGCAATCTTAAGTACTAGAGTCACCATAGCTTTAACTAGGTCTTTTCTCTAGCTAGTAGTCAGAGTCTAGCTTTACCCGGGTCTTTTTCTTTCCTGATCCCACACGGTCGTGTACACAAATTGATTTGACACCACCTATAACACTTTATGTTAACCACTGCTCAAGGACCTTGATTTTGATTTATAAGCCATATTTTATGGCCCAAAATGCTTAAGTCCAATATGTATATGGAGAAATCTCATCTCATTTATATTAAGTAATTAATGATAGCAAGAACGGAAGTTAATAAGTGGTCCAATACTAGCTCGAGTCAGACCATTTTAGAAAAGCTTGTAAATTCTCGCAATTTGAGATACTTTTATATGGTATAAAAAAAAAGTCTGACATAAATTATATTGACCGTGCATTTAATTGCCAACTCAACAAAAACAAGTGTAGGTAATTAGTACTTTTCCTTACCTATAGCAAGTTCATATTCATATACATGGTAAGCCCATTATTGAAATCTATTAAGTTGGAGTAAAGCAACAAAAGAAAAATGTCTTTCATATTACCCAGTCCTTCCCTATAAATATTGCTCAAAGAAACTTGAGTTTCACCAGTGACCTTATTGTTACAAAACAAGTTTTGGGCTACACAACCAATCTAGCTATCTCAACACAATGGATAGGGCTCAATTGAGATTGTCTATCTTTGTCATCTTTTTAGTAACTGCAATTGGTTAGTCTACTCCCCCTCTCTCTCCACTTCTGTCTTCACTCTCTCCACTTCTGTCTCCAAATCCCTTTGTGTTGTGTTTCGAGATTTTCACATGATTCTAACCGTTGCAAATGCATTGAGATTGTGTGACAAATATGTATATTCAAAGGGTTTACGGTTACCATGAAAATACATTTTCTATGACTTTGGCTACAAATACATGTAATCATACGTTTCGGGTCCCACAAATGCAATAATAGCCTACTTTCAACTAGTCCGGCTGCATATTAGTGTATTTGTGGGACCTACCGAGATTGAGCATGCGTGTCGCAGGTAGTGGTGACTCAAAGAATTTTTTTTAGGATGGTCATTTAGAGTAACTTAAATGCTATCAATTCTAATAATCAATAAATAAATAACTGAATAAATTGGTATTTTCACACAAAGCTCTCGGTTTTTCATATTATTTTTTGCCTTTTTGACCTAATATTTAAACTTTCAACCTTCAATTGCTTCTCTGAACTGTAAATTTTATCTATTCTTTCAACAACATGGCTTTGGATTGGGTAGTGGACTATTTAGGTGTTCAAATTTAAATGAGTTTTGTCTTCAAAGTTTGATTGAATAGGGTATTCAAATAATGAACTAACCTTGAAATAGATGAAATATCAAGTGTAGGAAAAATAGTTTAGAAATGAACACCCTTGGCTCAATGTAGTGCTACCATAGATTTTAAAACTCGTTAGACACTCCACGGGCGGTCAGGCACCTTTCTAGGCTTCTAGCTTCCAGGGCTGAGTATTCGACGCCTAGTCGGACTAGTCGGTGAGGGGCCTTCTAGTGCATAGACGGCGAGTACTTAGCCTTCCAAACCTTCTTTTAGGACACTGGTGCTGCACTAGAAAATGATACATGTGTACTTTTGTTTACAGGCTTCATACCATCAAAGGTACCAACAGCAGAAGCAGTAATGTGGCCCTATTGCAAAATCGACAGGGATTGCTCGGGATGGTGTGGAAAAGCCCCTGCTTACTGTGTCAACCAAGTCTGCCAATGCTTTCCTCCCAAAACAGCACAAATGTGGCAGCTACCATACTGCAACATCCCTTCAGATTGTCCGAGAGGGTGGTGTGGAAGATCAGACACGTACTGTGTAAAACATCGCTGCCAATGCAATCATTTCAAAAAATTTGCTCCAGTTGACCTAAACAAAGACTCTCGTCTGAAGAACTAGCCATTCCCTAAAGAATTATGTAAACAATAATTTTGTCCCCTTAAAAAGTTGGTTCCGCAAAGACTCTGCATCTGAAGAACTAGCCATTCCCTAAAGAATTATGTAAGACAATAATTTTGTCTCCTTAAAAAGTTGGTTCCGTAAAAGAGACCAATAATTTGGGATGAAGAGAGTATTAAGTTTTAATAATGGCTTATAGCCTAGTCTTTATATGGTTGTACTACTTGGCTGTCAAATGGAAACTATGGGGTTCGAGTCCATAAAGAGAGATCGAATCCCCTTTCTTGTTTAACTCACTAATTAACTTGTCCATGCACTAACCTTGTTGATGTAAATCCTATGAAAAAAAATTTAGTGGCTATTAATTACATAAGGAACCTAGAGGTAACTAATTTTTTTTCTAAGACGTCTATAAGTGGAAGGAAAATGCTAACATCCACCCTTAGGGTGGAGGATAATATGGTATTGATATCACAAAAAAATTGTATTGATATCTATAAAAAAAACTAGAGAAATTTAATTAGCCATCCTCTTTCAATAATATGCTTAGGATGCCACCCTATAGCTTTTGAATCTTTATGATTCAATCCTGTAATTTGAATTTTGACCATTATGCCCCTATTATGTATTTTATTAATCTATTATATTATATTAGTATATAATATGTAATAGTAGTTTATGGTCCCGGGAAGATTTACGTCCTATTTTAGCGTTAGTTAATGACAATCAGTTATAAATGCTTCTAATCTGGGCAAAGCAATCACAGTGGTCATATTTCCTTTCCTTGATTCTTGCTTGAATTCGATCCCCTTTCCTTAGCGTGAGGAATGATGCTCATTCCCAAATTAAAAAGGATGATCCCGAAAAACATGCACTATTATCTCATCTTATTTCCATATTAAAAGGCAGCAATCTCTATTCTTTTTTGAACAGGAAAGGTAACGAATAAGAGAATCCATTAGACACCATTATCTCACCCTTTCTCTCTCTCTCTCTCTCTCTCTCTCTCTCTCTCAACATGGGCGTCTGCCACTCTGAGAATTCATCAACCAAGTGGAAATTTCTCCCACCGAGAAAGACATGGATTTCATCTTTCTGACATTGAGAGAAAAGCAAGAGAAGCTAAGAATTCATGTGAATCGGTTAGAAAAGTTTAATCGGCAACAAAAAACCCATTTGTCCTAAGTACCCGCCGAACTTCGGAATCGATTGATCTCGATGGCAACGGAAAAATGCAACGAGTAACCTTTCAATCTCGTTTGAATATTGTAATCTTTTGTTTTGCTTTGTATGGTGGTGGGGGATTCCGGATCTTGTTATAGCGGTGTTGTTTTTTTCGATTTAATGGTGATTTTTATCCTATTCAAAGCTGCTTTTTCTTTGATACAAAGTAAAATGATAACTCAATAAACCATATTCATGTGTCCTTTAAAAATGGTTATTCCATACAATGAATATGATTTATTGATTTTATCATTTTGGTGATTTGAAACATTAAAAATGGTAAATCAATAAACCATGCTCATTGTATGAAATAAACTATTAACGTGAACATGGTTTATTAATTTTTCATATTGGGTGATTTATAATACAATAAAAGATGGTTTACCATTGTTTACCATTTCGGCACTTCAGTGATTTGGCAAAGTAAACATGATAAATCAATACATGATTCAACCATTTTTTCATGTGGTTTTATTATGGTACATTAATTAACTATGTTTTTTTATGGTTTTGGTTTGTGTTGTGGTTTTATGGTGCATTAATTTACCATGTGTTTTCATGGTTTGTTATGATTTTTTTGTGGTGCATTAATCTATGATGTTTTATGGTTTTTATGTGCAATCCGGTGAAATCAATTTCTCATGACTATGTTTTTAGGTTAAAATGTCATGATTATTTATTTTCAATTTTGCTTTGAGATTTTAGGTGAGAAAATTGGTATAAAATTAGAAAAGAGAGAGAGATTAATGAAAGATTAGGGGAGAGAAATATTAGGAAAATTAGGAGAGAAATATTAGGAAAATTGGGAGAGAGAAAGGGTATTTTGGGGTTTATTTGAATTTCAAGATGGAATCATAAATATTCAAATCTCATAGGATGGAATCATAATAATATTTTTTGTACAGGATGCTTAATTAAATCTCCCAAAAAACTATATTAATATACATAATGTGTATTAATATTCAATTTTTTTGTCATTACGTGCGTACACCCATTAGGATTTTCTTGGATAAAAAGAAGGATTGGAAAGAGTAACTGAAAGGGAAACCACATTAAAGGGTTCTTTGGGTTAATTATTCACCGATTTTTTAGAACAGTCTTTTTTGTTGTTTTCTTTTACTAATTTTTGTAGGCTTTGGATGTAATTTTCACGTCACATCTTTCAAGGAGAACGGCATAACTTTAAAAATGTAGCCCAAAGTTTCAAATAACTAGCCAAAGACGATACTATGGGCACTAAAAAATTCAATACATGATTGATTTGGTTATAACATTAGCCAAAAATTGGACCAAACCAACCTGATTTCACTCTTAAATTTAGGATGTGTTTGGAACTGGAGGGAAAGAAAATGAAAAGATGGGGATATCTTACTTGAATTTGGTTGAGAAAAATCTCAGTAACACTTCGGCCATGTCAATCGAAACAAAAATGACGTGAAAATTAACTTTTTTTTACAACTTTTCTACTAGTAGTATTCAGTTAGCAATAATCCACACCTTCAAAAAACTACTTACCTGCAAAATTAATTATCAACAAATCCCACCAAGGAAGTAAATTTAATTTCCTTTCCTTCACCACATCAGTTTCTCCGAGAGTACATTTTTCACATAACATTTCTGATAACGTGAATAATATTTTGGCAAAAATAATCCAAATGGATTAATTTTTTTTGTCTTTATTATTATTGTTGTTGTTGTTGTTGTTGTTGTTATTATTAGCATTGATTAATTTTGCATTGAGATTTTATGGATTATTGGTTCGTCTCAACAAAAAAATCTAAAAATTCAGAAATTATTATCAATTAAAAATTTCATTAAAAATTAAAAATTATTATCAATTAAAAATTTCACTAAAGAAAAAACTAATTCAAATTTTGTGGATTATTGTATTATTTGTCTTTATTTACAAAAATTTTATCTCGGTTAATACTTTTTATTCTTTAGATTCCTCAAACTAACAATCCAAAGAAAATCAACACAAAATTAACAAATGCAAATTTTTTTAAATAAAAACAAAAAATTAATATATTTGGATTATTTTTACCAAAACACTACAAATTTGTTGGAGCAGACGAAAAAAGAAGGCTTTATCTTAATTTTCTCGTACTTTCCTGTTTCATTGTTTTTCCCCACTTTTGTTTCTCTTTCCCAACTTCTAATCCGACTCCTCAATTCCCTTCCGAATAGCAGCAGTAGAGCTGGGGCCAATTAACAGTTTTACGGTGTTTATTTTTCAAACTTTATTAATTAAAATGTGTCTTTTTCAACTTTTTTAACAAAAATACGTGAAAACGTGTTTATGAATCACGCTTTCTTAATAACGTGTTTGATAAACACGTTTTCAGGGTTGGGAAAAAAACCAAAAACATGCACGCTTTGTTAAAGCGTGTTTCCCAAACGCGCGTTCTGTATGGTCCGAAAAAACGTGTTTCCCAAACGTGTTTCTGAGACGGTAATGGCATTTTGTATGGTCCGAAAAAACGGTGAAGGCTTATCCGGAGTGTTTTAGGAGTAAATCCACCGGATTCTCCAGATTTGAGGTTCTGAGACGTCCTCAACGGCTGTCGCCGGAGTTTTCTGAAATCTGGAAACTGGTTAATGTGGTCGCAGATGTGAAAGGGGGTCCGATGAGGGATGGGGAAGATGGCACTGGGATCTGATGTTGGGAGTCTTGCGGATTCAAAGGGTACCAGATGATTGAAGAAGAAGTCGAGACTTCGAGTACGTCTGCTCAAAATTAAAAACGAGTTACAGTCACTTTGTCTTCTGTAAACACTATTGCGTAAAACGGTTAATGGGCCTAGAGCTGGATTCAAAGATTTACTACCCAGTTTCCGGCGATCATAATTCCTTCCCCAGGTTTTTGCTTTCTCCCTCTCTACCTTCACGGATACATGGGTCGTGTGCAATTTGTATGTATACCTTCAATTTATTTGTCTATGTTAGTGTATGTGCAGTGGGAGAGAATAGAAATTACGGGTTTGAAAGAAAACAAATTTGGGTTGCATTAGAATTTCTCGTAAGGGTTTTTTGTTCACTTCCCCGTCTGTTGATTGTTAGTAAGTGTTGACACTCAACTTGTTTACAACAAAGTTTGAGCTCTAGGTTTAGTCAAGGTGGGAGCATGCTGGTTTGGACATATTATTATTAAGAAATAAAACCGAAGTGTGAACTCCTATATGTTGATTTGCTGCTGTTATTTAGGTATTAATCCCTTTTACAAACTGTGGTTTGTTATAACTCGAGAATTTTTGAACAAGATATGAAACTTGGGTGCTTAAGCAGTGTTTCTCCTTCCAAAAACTAGTTTGAAGTGGTGAAAAATAGAGCTTTTGGGTGTATATTCTTTTTTCCATCTGGGTATTTTTGTTCTTCTCTTTATGAGCTAGGATCAATACCATGATTTGTTCTTTCCCTTTTTCCATTCCTTTTGCACGTCAGGGGTATTAGTGTTTTATATTTCCTCTTCCATGTTAACTGGAAAGGAACAATCTTTAGCTTCCTTGCCTTTGGTTTAAGCTTTTCTTGCCATTCGCTGTGCAATTCCCGTTTTGCTAATTCCTTTCTCCGTTCTTGTTTAGGCAATAGGCATTGAAGCTCAAGATGAGCAGAGAACATCATTTGAATAGTCCAATCCTCCCGGGGAGAAGTTAAACACTATATGCACGTTTATGTATATGTTTTGTCTATCTCTGCCATGTTGTATCCTTATTTTTTTCCCTTTTTCTCTTTCAATGTGTCTGTATTTGCATACGGAAGAGGTATATTAGCTGGAATTTAAAAGGTGAAAATTGTGACTATCTGTAGTATGTATATTTAGCTTTTGTTCCCTTTTGTATGCAAATCAATCCAAACAAAACCAAACCGAGCCTTTTGTCCCAATTAATTGGGGTCGGGTACATGAATCCTGTTTTTCCATTTAGCTATCAAGGGCTACATGTTCACTGAGATTTAGAGTACACATACCCTGTTGTATCCATGAATCACCTTTTTTTCTTTTTCTTTTTTCATGTTTTCAAAGTTCCATGTTGATGCATCTTTGTTGTGCAATATTGTTTACGTGGTAGGTGACCTTTCTGTTTGGAGGGTTATTTTCTTTGTTTAGATAAATCTTTTGTGACATGGGAGACCTATCAAATTTTTCAGCATAAAGTCATCTGCATGAAAGATCTTGAACTTTCTCATCGTTTGGTTGAAGGCATATCACTCCTACTTCAGCATAGACTGATTAGTGGTTGCACGTCTCACTGGTTGTAACACTACTTTTCTTCTGTAATTCTGTTCGTAGAGGTTTAGATTAATTTGTTTGTTTTGTCTGATGGAAACATTGGATGCAGCAATAATAGAATGTGTTGATTGGTAGAAAAAGGAGAAGCTAAAGGTAACCATAGTGAAATGGAGTATTTCAGACATTGTGCTGATGAAATGTTCACAAAGGTCGATCAGGTAAGATCAATTGCTGGAGTAGAAACGTATGTGATTTGGACTGCTGCAAGCCTGCAACTAACTTATATAGGACATTAATCCTTTGTATCTTTTGGTCATATACTACAGTTATTATTGCCATGGAAACCACGCTGTCCACTCTTCTATTTATTTTGCAGCTTGAGCAAAGATTGAATGAAGTAGAACAGTACTTCTACAATGCCAGTAAGAAGCAATTGAATACTTCAAAAGGTAACTCAATTGTCAGGGACAAAAGTAAGAATTCTAATTATAAGAAGCGGCAGCAAGATGCATCACATAGAGAAGCAGCTGCTACAAAGAGAATGCAAGAGCTCATGCGCCGGTTTGGCACAATATTACGTCAGGCAATCACCAATGATTTTCTTTTCCCTTTATAGTCCTTATAATATGGACTTTTGTGTTGAACTGCAGCAGGTCAAACATAATCCTAGATCTAGATGTAGATCTAGGAATATGTTTCCACCTTCTGTCTCACTTTTTAAATTCAGAATGAAATTTATAACTTCCAGTGTCCCCTCTATAGGCAATTGGTTTTTCGTCAGTTTTTCTGGGTATAACTATGAGATAATGAATCTATCCTTTCTTGGTGTTTCTAACTTACGCTAATTGAATAGGCCCAGACAGCAAATTCTTTTGCTAACGTGCTTGATATTTTATATATGACTTGTTATGTGTGTGTAACGCTTTCATTTACGGTAGAGAAATTTTTTGGGGTCTTTGAACATTAATTATCTATTCCTGGATCTTTCTCGCTAAAATGCGGTATTTTAATCTGAACAATCCTAATAGCTTATTTATTAGGTAAGAAAAAGTTGTCCTGAACTTTCTTAAGAATATGACATCCATTACTGGATTGAGGGAGTGAGTTGCCAAAATTTTCACTGTTTGCACCTCTGTGAAGAAACTAGAAGAAGGATTATAACTTCCTCCCTTATGAAGAATGAGTGATAGGGCTGTAAAATCAATATCCCGAAGGTGTACACATGGATTAGGCAATATGTTTAGGCAGTGAGATCTCCCTGCATCTTTTAGAACATGAAATCGTGTCTATATTTTTCATGGTGTAGTTGACAACTTATGAAAAAGTTGCTGCATAAGCCATACTTTAAAGCTCATGAATTTACCTTAGTTGCCAATTTGTTACCTCCGTCCCATAAAGTTGTATCACTTTGAAACTACGTGCAATTTTCAAGCTAAAAAATAACGTGCTTACGAAAATAATTTTTTAGTCAATATGGATCTTGTTTAATAGATCTCATCGAGAACTTTTATACGATGCAAAAAAAAATTCAAAAATTATTTTGGTAAATACATTATTTTTTAGTTTGAAAATTGCACGTAGTTTCATAGTGATACAACTTTATGGGACGGAGGGAGTATGAATTATCTGCTTCATGTACCAGATAAAATTTACATGAGGTTTGGCCTCATTCAAAAGTTTCACTTGTTGAGTAAATTCTGTACGATCCTCAAACTCATTTGATAGATATTACCAATAAAACTCTTGGAATCGATTAGAGAACTACTACTTTTTGGATGCTGATTTTGACAAATCGGTTACCTATTTCCTCCCGAAAATGTATTGCCTATGCTTTCTCTCGTACTGCTCCTGAACTGTTTTTCTTCTGGTCCGTAAACTGAATACATGTTATTAATTCTTACCAAATGATCTGATGATTAAATCGGCAACAAATGTCAAGTCTCTTTGGTATTTTGCTTCAGAAGTTGCATCATGAGTCTCTTCTTTGATTTGCAGATCACCCAACACAAGTCTGCGGGACCATTTCTGCAGCCTGTAGATGCAGCAGGCCATTGTTTGCACGATTACTTTAAGGTATAGCCTTTTCCCCTATGCTTTTGGTTCAATATACCAAGTCATACATGCCCTTAAATATATATACAACAATCGTTCTATACTTGTGGAACTCTTTTTTTTTTTGGGTAAATATTGTGGAACTCTTATTGCTACAACAATAGTGGGCCTTTTCATTTCCCGTTCTATTTCCTATTTGGGATGTTGTCAGTATTTTTGTTCATTAATGTTGTATCCCAGGTGATTGAAAAACCAATGGACTTCAGTACCATAAAGAGCAAAATGGATGCCAAGGATGGTACTGGATACAAGAGTGTCCGGGAGATATGTGCTGATGTGAGGTTGATATTTGAAAATGCAATGAAGTATAACGAGGAACGAGATGATGTCCATTCGATGGCAAAAACTTTGATGGCAAAATTTGAGGAGAAGTGGCAGCAACTCTTGCCAAAAGTTGAGGAAGAGGAGGTAAATTTGCTACCCCAGGAGTTGATGCTTATTGGTTCTTGAAATGATCCTGGAAGATATTATCTTTTGTACTTGTAATTCATTGGTTAAGTTCAGGAAAAACGACGAAATGAGGAGGTAGCTGAGGCCCAGTTTGATGTGCAGCTTGCTCAAGAAGCTGAGCATGTCAAAATGGCAAGAGATTTGAGCAATGAGGTAGTACTAAAGGGAAATCTTGTCAAAAGAATTTTCTTACAATTTCAGTTGGTTCTGATGTTCTATGTGCTTGAGTTGGGAGATGATTTTTGTTTTTGGATGTTTTTTCCAGCTTGATGAAGCTGTACTGTATCTGGATGAACTCAGAGAATTGGTACTCCAGAACTGCAGGTTCATCTTCATACTATTGCTTCAACATTTGGACTCTGCAGAGTCCCATATCTAATGATCATTCTGAAATGACTTTAGTGCACTGATCAAAACGCGTCTTCAAACATATATACAAGTCCAAGTCCAAGTGATGTGTGTGTTTTGCTTGTCTAGTTGGCAGACATTATGGTTTCCAAAATTTGCTTTCAAAATCTTAAGCTTTCTTTTCTCCCTTACTGTTCGTTCTCTTGCCACCCCGGCTGAGAATGTGTATGTTTCTTTGAATTCTTCACCATCACAAACTTACTTCTGCTCGGCCTGTTATTTGGGACCTTATTAATGTGGCATTGTAGGTCTTATGAGGGATCATGGAGCTGCTATTCCACATTAACACATCAACAGGGCTTGTTTGGGTGCTGTTGGAAGATCCATAGGAAACAAAAGAAACTGAAAGGAGAGACGAGATCTTTTCGTAATGTGGACCTAAGTTTCTACACAAATTGAAGTCCAAATATTATCCCCCAGAGTTCTTTAGTGATATGTCGGTGTGATTTGTGTTCCTTGATGCAATATTATACTTTGTCGAAAATACTAATTCTGATGTGTTATCTCAGAAGGATATCTAGTGAAGAAAAAAGAAGACTTGGGACTGCTCTCACCCATCTGTGTCCTGATGATCTCAACAAAGCATTACTAATCGTCGCTCAAAATAACCCAAATTTCCAAGCAACAACGGAAGAGGTTGAGCTTGACATTGATGCCCAGGTTATCCTCTTTCTTTCACAATTTCCGTAAAGCATTTCTCCATCCAAAATTCCAAATCACACGAAATTGTTCTGATTCTTACATAGATTTTCCAAGCAAAAACGAAATAAAAGCAAAATGGAACTATTTATACATGTTAGTAATTTTTGTGAGTAACCGATAAAAAATTGACTTATTTGACAATAATATGCATTTGCTTTTCATATTCATAACCAACCAAACCCAAAAATAAAACCTAGATTTGACACATTTTTCTTTTCGTATCTTTTCCATTTCCTTTTTGTTTTCACCCGAATCCAAGACCAAAACATCTTCCATGACAATCTATTGATAATGATGTGTACCTTTGCCAGAGTGAAACCACATTGTGGAGGTTGAAGTTTTTTGTTAAGGAAGCGCTGCAGGTCACACCAAGTATGGGCGACAACGAAAGCAACGACCACTGCAACGATAATGACAAACGGAAGAGAGAGATTTGTGATGCTTTGCAAAGACTTCTCAGAAAAAGAGTAAGAAGCTTCCCTAGCATATCTTAGAGGGTTTGTTCACCCAGAATCGGGGATCCTGTTTTCAACCGTCCAGATTTCATACATTATCTTACATTTGGGATACTTATTTTATCTGTAAGATAATCTAGATTGTTGAAAACAATTTGGACGGTCGAAATCCCGCCCTACAATCCTGTGAGGGGGGGGAGTGCCCTATAGGGTTGTATGAAACTTATTTTATTTATAGATAATCTGGACTGTTGAAAACACTTTGGGAGGTCCAGATCCCGTCCTACAACCCCGTAGGGAACTCCTCCCTATATAGAATCCCTGGATCCTTGTTCACCCTCTTATTACCTCTTTGGCTCTCTCCTATTGGTTGAGGTAGTGTGGATCCCATAAAAAGTGATCTCATCCTCGCCAAAAAAGTGTATTGCAAAGGTGAGACCACAAAATTGCACTCGGGTCTGTTTGTTGCAAGTGTTGCTTCCGAGTAGTAATTTTCTACCCAGCTTATTTAAGTACTCCTAAGTTTTTTGGGGAACTCAAGCTGGATGGAAGCTGTACAATCCCCCCATATCTACAAAAGTTTTAAGCAGATTTTTCAAGCTAGAACAAAACCAGAGAAGCATCCAGCTTGTAGTCTTTGCGCAGTCGCGGTTCCATAAACTTCTAATATTGATTCACGAAATAATCTTTCTAGTAGTCCCGTAAAAAATCAGCTTGAGACCCATAATATTATGGCTTTATTCTTTTTCTTTGGTCCCTACGTGTGACTTTGTATCCAATCGCG
Organism: Vaccinium macrocarpon; assembly: GCA_022606695.1. Classification (NCBI taxonomy): domain Eukaryota; kingdom Viridiplantae; phylum Streptophyta; class Magnoliopsida; order Ericales; family Ericaceae; genus Vaccinium; species Vaccinium macrocarpon. Next base: position 4,347,656 of record CM040173.1, read on the forward strand.
GTGTTACGCTACAAGAGAACTGCAAATTCAATTAAATACAAGAATACTATTGTCACCTCATTTTTTGGGGAAAGATTCATTGTGAAAGTTGGGGAATAATATCATTTTCCCTGTACGAATACTGCTTATCTATTTCAAAAAAATCAATCCTTAAAAGTAGAATTGAGCTTTAAAGTGCTTTAAATTAGTATTTCAACCTCAAAAGGATTGGGATGAAAGAATTGAATCAAGAAACCGAGGTTTTCAGTTGCTTTAGCATCTTGGACTTTTCTCTCAAAAGAGACGAAAAGGAATTTGAGAAGTTCGAGCCCTAGTGAAAGAATATATGTAGACAAATTTGGATATACAGGGAAAAATAAAGTTGGGTTCGGATTCTCTCCCGTCTGAGTTATGGATCGGACGAGATAGTCAAAATCTGACCATTCATTGGTAGAAACAATGGTTTGGATTTATTCATAAAGTCTTACCGGTAACAGTTTTTGAATAATTCAAACTATTAATTGCAACAAAGGGTCGGTCTAAATTTGGACTATCCGGTCCAATTCAACTTAAGAACCTGAGATGTATTTCGGTAAAGTTACATATCATAGTGTAAGAAAGTGGAGTTTGAGAATCATACTCCACTTCAAGAATAAAAGAGAGATCAGATGGATCCCAATTTAAGTGGTTGATAGAGGAGGCCATTGCTTGGAAAACTGGAAATTCTAAATCCATTCATCTAGTGGTGGACGCAAGATTTTTATTGCGGAATCAAATTATGTGTATTTATAAATTAACAATAAAATATTATGATTATATATTACTCCCTCCGTTCCATAATATTGGTCCCTTACGAAATTATGTGCAATTTTTAAACTAAAAAATAATGTACTTATGAACATAATTTGTTTACCAATATGGATCTTATTTAATAGATCTCATTGTGAACTTTTAAACGGTGCAAAAAAAATTAAAAAATTATTTTATATATGCGTTATTTTTTAGTTTGAAAATTACACGTAGTTTCGTAGGGGATCAATATTATGGAATAGAGGGAGTAGTATAACACTTTTTTGAGAGGACTTTTCTTCATAATTTTTACAAGCAAAATCTAAAATATAGTTGTAGAAAATTTGAAATAATTGGGGAGTGTACAGGTCACATGGACCCGAACTCTCGCTTGCACCCCTTAAGTCCGCCCCAGCATTGACCACAACTCATCAAACCTCATTTCAACATTGATTTCTTTTTTCTTTCTTTTCTCCTATCTATTTTTTTTTTTTATTTGTAATTTTTAACCATCCTTCTTCTATCCTTCGTGCTGTTTTAAACCATTTTTCTTTTGCGATAATTGTAAAGAATGACATTGTCCTTTTGTAATGAATGTTAGGGCTGTACTCGAGCTAGCTCCAGCTCTTGATAAAATAAATATTCTTAGAAAAGAAAACTCTTTTTTAAATCTATGTTGTTAAAGGACCCAAGTAACTTGTGCTCAAGCTCATTTGCAATCGTAACATTTTTTTATTTTTCGTAACTTTTCAGTACTATGATTCATCACATTTTGGTGTGTTTTGTAAATTTTATAAACAAAATAGTAACTTTTATATATAAAAAAAATTGTAACTTTTGTAGGGGTTTGTTTGATAATCAAACTAAGATTGAAAAAGTTGTCGCTATGCTTGTTCATCATATAATGTCTAAAATATTTCAAATTATTCGAAGTCTAAAATATTTCAAATTATTCGAAATCAGATTGTGATGGCTTGATTAAATATTGTTTGAGATCTCCTTACGTGTGACACAAGTCACGAAAATATTTGTGTAGCTTGTTAAGTTTTTATACTAGCTTGAAAATTCATTGCTTGGCTCGTTTTGCTTGTTTATCGGCCCTGTGTGATGGGGATACATTTTTTTTTTGTTTTGTTATTTTGACTCTCACATTAGGTCAACAATGACAAAAATAAAAAAAAGACATTCCGCAGCTCAAAAGGTGGCATTAACATATTTCAAAATGCATGAACAATGGAAAATCCTCTTTAAAAAAAAAGAAAGAAAATCTTTTAACAGAATACAAAAGGGTTGGATATAGCTGTCATTCCAAAAGAAAAATCATTCCTTGACGCAACAACCAAACATGGTAAAAACTCATGCTTTCAATCAAATTGTTTCCTAGTTCTTTTGATAACTTGAAGGAATCCGAATTTTCGATTAATTTCTCGGGAACCAATTCTGTTGTCTACTAGCTACAAATCCATTATTAAGTGTTCCTTCGAGGACATCCTAATCCAGTATAGACTACCTCACAAGATTTAAGCACTTGGAAAATTTCAAACTTAAAATTCAAGAGTGAAAGCAGAACCCTAAATTTCCTTCATTGACCAGTGATTACCCAACGCTTGTGTTTTGACTTTAATGAAGTTGTTGCAAAGGCTAATCTTTCATTCCATTTGGGCGCTTTTGGGATCTTGTAGTGCGGCATTGCTGTTGATCACGAATCAACAGTTTAGATTTCATCTCAGCCAGGGACGGAGCTAGAATTTTATCTTTGTGGTGGCGAAAAGATGTACTAAAAAAATTAAAAACAAAATGCATTATGAGGATGAAAGATTAAAAAAATCTAGTGGTGGCGAGTCCATATAATTCAGGGATAAAAATTTGTTTTCTACATAATAACTACATTTTTTGAAAAACCTTGTAGTGATGGCCGCCACCAATTGTCCCCTCTTGGCTCCATCCTTGTATAATTTAAGCCGTTCATTGTTGAGATAAAATCCGAGCGAGTTGTTGATTACCGAGATCAACGGCACTCTATAGTATCCCCATATCCCCAATGGGGTGGCATTAAGTTATAAGGATGATTTATTTAAAATGAGAATTGATATTGACACTCCCTATTTTGACATTGGCATTTATTTATTTATTTATTTTGTCTCCATTAGGTAAAGTTATTAAAATCACTCTTGTATGTTGAAAGCAAAATAAAATTGTAATTATAAAATATAAAGGTGATTCAGTAATTTCACCTAATAAAGACAAAATGAGAGTTTCAATATCAATTTTATAATATAGAACATGTGTTTGGTCCTACACTAGAATTGCAAAGGAAGAGGATTGTTTATTTAGTGATCTTTGGACACCGCCAAATTGTGCCCAAATGTCTTTTATTCATCACATATTTCTTTGCGATCCATTATATTCAAGCTGGGTTCCACATAAATTTGTGGAAAATAAAAGGTGATGGAGCAACACGTAGAGTGCGGAAGACCACCAGATAATTTTTCTTCCATTAATAGACTTCCCGTGCTTCTGTTTATGCACGCAACTTTTTACACGGGGGTCTCTCGCCAATGCCGGGCCCCTTGTGATGATCTGTCCAATCATTTTGTGTAGGCTTGTAGCTCTCAGTATATAAACAAAAATGATAAGTCTACAACAAACAACTCTAACAAGTCTCCAACACATTTACATAATGTGTGGATTCTACACGTGTGTGTTAGAGGTGTGGCGATCCACACACCATATGAGTGTGTTAAAAACTTTTGTTGTATATGTACCATTGTTGTATAAAAAATGTAAAATGTTCTGAATTATGCACTCTCGTGATTTTACAATATTTTTGTACTCCCTTTGTTTCAAATTGTTTGTCCAATTTAGACTTACGTACCGCTTAAAAAATCGTTTATACATACATATATATATATATATATATATATATATATATATATATATATATATATATATATATATATATATATATATATAAATCTTCTAGTCCAAATCATCTCGAGAATAAGAAAACATGATTTTTTTTGTTTTGCAAATTATTTTTGGAAAATCCAAACCATCCAATTTGTTCAGAAAGTGTTTTCAAGGGTTGACGCGGGAAATCTTCAAAAAAAAACCGAGAAGGGCTTGATCCAAGTTCACAAAAACTGTATTTTTACAGTTTTGCAAAAATTGCTTGGATCAAGCCCTTCCCGATATTTTTTTTTGAAGATTTTTCGTGGGATCCCTTGAAAATACCTTCTGAACACATTGGACGGATCGGATTGTGAAAAAAAATTCTCGGATCATGGAGGTCCGGAAGTCCGAATTCCGAACTAGAAGTGGAACCTATATACTCCCTCCGTCCCAATTTTATAATCCATTTTGGGAGTTTGTGCCACTTTTCAAAGTGTTATATCTTATGATCTACAATGTTTTAGGTGATTTTGAACACTTTATTTTTTAGATTAAATCAATATCTATCAAACAAGATCTATATTGCATATAAAATATATTACCGATTGAAAGATATAATCATTTTTTTATCCGGTTAGAATAGAACGATGGACTATAAAATTGGGACAGAGGGTGTATATATATATATATATATACACACTGGTGATCCAGTCAAGAATCCCAGATTGCAGGTTTTTTGGTGTTTTGAAGGTTTTAAAAATTGTTTTTGCACAATCAAACTGTCCAATGTGTTTAAAATGTGTTTGCAAGAGTCCTCGCGAGAAATCATTAAAAAAAATGACTGGGAAGGGTTTAAACCGAGCAGTTTTTCACAAAAATAGTACATATACAGTTTTATGAAAAACTGCCTGGATCAAGCCATTTTTGGTATTTTTTTTGGATGACTTCTCGCTTGGACCATTGTAAACACGTTTTAAACACATTGGACGGTTCAGATCATGAAAATTTGGTCCGAACTTAGGGATTCCGGACTAGATCGGGACACTCTCTCTCTCTCTCTCTCTCTCTCTCTCTATATATATATATATATATATATATATATATATATATACCATGGGGCTCTAATCCGGGATCCCGAATTAAAGCATTTGTGGTGTTTTCTTTGTTTTGCAAATTGTTTTGGAAAAATCTGAGCCGTCCAATGTGTTCAAAATGTGTTTTCCAAGGTTCATGTGGGAAATCTTCAACAAAAAAAAATTACTGGGAAGGGCTTGATCCAAGCAGTTTTTTCATAAAACTATAAAAAAATACCAGGAAAGGCTTGATCTAAGCAGTTTTTCGCAAAAACTGTGCATTTACAGTTTTGAGAAAAATTGTTTGGATCAAGCCTTTCCCGGTATTTTTTTTTTGAAAATTTCACGCGTAGACCATTGAAAAGACCTTCTGAACATATTGGACGACTCGAATCGTAAAAAAAAAAAGTTCGAATCATGGAGGTTCAGAGGTCCTGATTTCGAACTAGATACATATCTCATAATTTATTATTTGTTAATAACTTAATTTTTTTTATTTAATAGAAGTAATTGAAATCTATCAAATAATTACAAATATGAGATTAACATGACATAAATAAATAATTACAAATTTAAAATATAAATATTTTTAAACTCCATAATAGTAGTAAAAGTGGATTAACAGTATAACATGAAAATGATTTTAATGATAACACTCACTGAAAGTGGTTGGGAAGTTCTGATTTTGGATTTATTACAAATTTTTGCATAAATTATTAGCAGAGTGATTAAACCTGTAAACAATAAACAATGCGAGATTCGTAATGGACCCTTGCCTTTCACAAAAATGATCAATTATTTTACAATGCTCTTTCCTCTCATAAAAGTGTACAGATTCTATTTACAACTATGTTGTCACTCACCGCACACTTTTGTGAGGACAATACTTGGGGTTCCGAAGGATATTGTATAGAGAATGTACATAGCGGTCTGCGAGACTTATTTTTGTGTCTCGCACGAATAAGTTCAAACCAATTAATAAATTTAAAATAATTTTTCCAATGTCCTTCCAAAAAATCAGGTCAATTAAATATGCGTAAGTAGTGATCCAAAATCTCAATTTCTCATTTAAAAGTCAGGATCTTGAATTATGAGAAATTGAGATTTTGGATCACCCACTCTTAGACATATCTAATTGAGCTGATTTTATTAAGGGACACTCGAAAAAAATATTTAAAAAATATTAAACAATTTGGATTATTTTAAAATTATTAAACAATTTGAATCCAAAAGTGCGCTTCGCAGGCCACTATGTACATTCTCGGTATAATTCCTTTGTTACCTATATTTTATCGATTTTGTAAAAGAAAAGGAGTATTGCTCTTGGAACATGTAGTAATCCCTCCAGAAGAAAACAGGGCCAATTAACCTGACCAAACCATGAGAAACATTTGTGGGCTCTTCCAAGTCCATTTTGAGAATTCTAACCATTCACAACTTCGAGCTTGTCGATAACATTAATAAAGTAAAAAATCAAGTTAATCGGGCACCAGTTGGTGGTGTTTTAAGTTGCATTTGTCTTGAAACTAATGGGTTACATGGGTTTCAATTTGGTGTTGTCATATTGCTAGGTTCTAAAACAAACGTGTTTTGAAATCATATCAAACGATATCCGATTAACTTGATTTTTAATATAATTACTATTCTTGACAAACTCTTTAATACAGACTGTTTGGATCATCAAAATAGGTCTGGAAAGAGCTCACAAATAGGCCAAATGAATGGTCTAGTTCATTTTCATAGACCAGGGAGGAGCTGATTCCGCTGGGGACAATCCTCTCCAAGTGGAAATTGTCCAATCTAGCTCCCACAACAAATAGATCGGACAATTATTGAAGTTGTCACAAATTTAAAATTCACAAAACTATCTTACTTGGAGAGCAGCCCAATCCAAAAAAAAAAAAAATACTCCCTCGGTCCCATAAAGTTTTATCACTACGTGCAATTTTCAAGATAAAAAATAACGTGATTATATACGAAAATAATTTTTTAGTCAATATGGATCTTGTTTAATAGATCTAATCGAGAACTTTTATACGATGCAAAAAAAATTCAAAAATTATTTTGGTAAATGCATTATTTTTTAGCTTGAAAAATGCACGTAGTTTCGTAGTGATCAAACTTTATGGGACGGAAGGAGTAATAATAATAGAACTGGGGTCCTGTAGTGAGGGGCCTCACTATATGCATGCAGTGAAATTGTTCGGCCGTCCGATCAACGATCAACATTCTGGATCGTCTTTCACTTTAAAAACTCACTTTTACATTTATTGCAATTTTAATTTATTCGGACCATTAATTGCAGATCAGACGGCTAAGAGAGCTTGTTACACACATATAGTAAGACCTCTCACTACATGCCCCGGAATCTGAAAAAAAGAAAAATGGGGCTCGATTCAATTGCAAGACCAGAGACTAGAAGGAGAAGGTCTGGAGTCAGCCATTGGATTGGATGGTCAAAGGAGATTAATTAACTCTTGTTGTATTTTAGACAGAAGAACTGATCAAAGACTTTAATTTTTTAAATAAGTCAAAGCCAATAAATGCAAAGCGTGGAGCAATTTATAACTGCAAACACTCTGTTTGGAGATCTTAAATTTGTGGACCAATTTTTAAATGAGGAAGAATAAGAGCCCCAAATATATAGGGCTCCTGTATATATATGAAGACATAATTATTTCTCTATCAGTTTCATTTTGATAGTCCAATTTGGTTTCTAATGCAATTTTAAATTATTAATATCTTTCAATCTATAATGATTTGCATATGTAATATAGATCTCATATGATAGATCTTAATTAGTTCTATTATACAAAAAAATTAAAATCTTAGAAAATGTTGTAGACTGAAAGATTTTAACAATAATTACATTGGAAATAGAACTAGACTATCAAAATGGGACGGAAAGAGTACATTTGTAGCTAAAAGTGCTAGATAGAGTAATGTTCAAATAATTGTTTTGGCGTGTTGTAATGGTTATTTGTTTTTGGATGACTATACATTTAAATTGATAAATATTTTGTAATTATTTTTTAAATTTTTTTTATGAAGATTGTGTTGAAAATTTCATTACGTAAAATATATAGAGGCTTCAGCTATATTGAGTCCATTTCAGGCATCTAAAAATGTAGTCGTAGTAATTTGTATTAGTATTGTTCTATAGTGGGTTAAGGACTTGAAATTTATAAGGTTTTTTTCATTTCTAACTTACATGATACTCCCTCCGTCCCATTTTAAATGTCCACCTTTTAATTTTGGGATGTCCCCAAATAAGTGTCTACTTTTTATAAATAACCATCAAAACATATCAAACTTTCAATTTTACCCTTAAAAAGTATTTTTTTTATTCTTAATTGATTTGATTGTTTTTTATATTCATATCATTCTTAAATTGACACGATATCTTTCAACATATAATATTTTTCATGATTTTGAAATTTTTTTATAATAGAATTAATTGAAATCTATCAAACAACTTCAATATTACATATTTTTTGAGATCTATATTGAAGGATATAAGCAATTTAAATACATTTAATTGACTTTACAGGTATTAAAGTTATTTTTGAAAATTTAGAGTACAATTTTAAGTTTTCTTAAAAACTCAATTTATTGTAAAAAAAATTTAAATTGAGACGAAAAGAGTAATATCAATTATTTAAAAAGTTTTAAATATTCAACTCTCAAAATTAATCAAGTGGCTTGCAAAATGGTATAGACACTTATTAAAAGTACAACGGTACCCTATCGAAGAAGAATGATCGGAGAGGGAGTTCTTCAGGGGGAGTGGGCCCACGCCCCGACTGTAGTCTGTAGTACTGTTTTCCTACAACTTTCATAGAGTACTACCTTAATTCGCCGCCGTTTAGGAGATGACGAAATTAAATGCATCAAAGCATCTCATTACGCTCAACAAAAATTGGGTCAAATTTAAGTAAGTCACTTTTTTAAAAATCACAAAATCAGACTCTATTTTCAAGAAGTCAAGAAGGAGAATTACTTTAACCCGTGAACAGTGCCTCAAAAAATTTACCAAGTTACTGTAGCAAAATTATAACTTTTACAAATTTACAAAAAAATTGTTGAATCTGATTTTGAAGATTTTTTCTTTCTTTCACTCAACAATTTAGCCATCAAGATATGAGGATGCTCTCACAAAGTTCACATTTACATACCATGCCCCATGCATCCCACATGCTCAACCCAACCCTCCTACCACTCAAACCCTGCACACCTGGACTTGGAGTTGTTGTCGTGCATCCCATGCACAACAATTGTTATGAACATTCAGACCGTCAGTTATTCAGATGGACGATTTAGATTTTATCTCGACACTTTTGCATTTGAATCATTCGTTGTTATGCGTGCAAGATGAAATCTGAGTTGTCCATCTGAGTAACAGACAGCTCGGATACGCACAAAACTTGCTGTGCACAGGGCTACACAGAAACAACCCTAGATCCCTGCACACCCCATGAGCTAAAAAGTACAACCTCTGCCCAAAAATTATAGTCTATTTTGAGAGGTCGTGTCACTTTTCAATGCAATATATTTTAAAATTTATAATGTTTTATATAATTTTAAATTTTTTATTTTAGATTTAATTGATATCTATTAAACACGACTCATATTGCATATGAATGTATTACCGATTAAAAGATATAATTAATTTTTTATCTAGTTAGAATCAACAAGAGATAGATTTTTTGGACTAGGCCTTGTACTCCAATAGATTTTAGTTCGATTTTATGAAAATCTCATAAAATGAACATTTTATAGAGATGTGATAAAATAAAATTGTTTTACCAACTGATAAAATGTAATAGTTTTCTTATAGATTTTAAGATGATTTTATGAAAATCTCATAAAATGACTTTTACATTTTATGTGATGAAATTGGAGTGATAAATGTGAAATTTCATGCACCTAAAATCTATTAGAGAACAAGGCCCTAGTACTTTACACTAATCTTGGTCCCCAAATGCGCAGCTGATTATAAGTAGATCGGTGACACTAAAAGTTAACAGATCGCTGGTTACGCACGTACACGCATGAAAGTAATTCTACGGCTTCATTTTTCTTTCCTCAACGTTTTCAGCGAAAGTTTTCGGGAACCTGCTACTTCTCATTTAATTTTCTTCTGTACAAACTTTTCAAAATGCAAAGTCCAAAATCATGTTGTGCGACATGCAAATAGAGATGCGACAGGCAAGCACCTCTCTCTCTCTCTCTCTCTCTCTGCGACAATACACAGACGTACACATATATAGGTATATATGTATCGTTTGATGTAATTGAAATCCAAACACATTCCCCATATGAAAACATACTCCAGTATATACAGTATCAAAGAAAATCAAGTCTTCTTTTTTACTTTTTTTGTTTGTTTGTTAAACAGCAAAGAAGAATAACATCTTTCAACGGAATGCATACAAAGACTGTACAAGTGCTATTCCACGAGATCACATATTCCATTTCAACATTACAAGCCAAGGAACCATTGAGATTTACCTGATCAGTCCATTTCAAGATTTGAAATTTGTTGAGATGCTCGCAAGCTAATCGGGACATCCTATCATAAAAAAAGACTAAGGCATCACAATGGAGACACAGACATATCCCAACGAGGTTGGCTCCAAGCCTTCGACATTCATATGCTAGCCAACAGTGGTTGGCAAGGAGTCAAACACAATCAAAGCAAAAAACACAACAATGTATTACATGAGAATCAAAACCCAGACAATTAGGATAATTAAGCATGTCAGTTTGAAGGCAACAAAGCATGCATACAATCATGATTCATACAACCAACAAAGGCAACAGGAAACAAACCGAAAGGAGAGAGAGAGAGAGAGAGAGAGAGAGGTATTAATAAGAAGATTTGCCAGATTCTAACAACATTCTGCTCAGTGAGTACTGTGCCAAAGCGTAAGCAAGTTTTATACAGATTTTTAGAGAGAGAGGAGAGAGAATATTAAAGGCAAGGAGGGAGGGAGAGAGAGAGAGAGAGAGAGAGAGAGAGAGAGAGAGGCGCTCGTGGTTTATACGGTTTGGACCAACTCACCACCTGTGAAGGAGAAGGAAGAAAGAGACACTCATGCGCTAAGGTCGGTCTCTGCTGATCTCAGGTGGACCAACAAAAAATCCGCTCCAATCAAAACCCGCCACGACAGCACCACCTTCTGTTTTTTTTTACCCCTCCCGCGTCACATCTGATGAATCCACCGAGCGAGTTGCGCAGGGTTAACTATCCCGGCCACGTGGGCCCCATCTTCCTTCAACAACCTTGCCACCTCAGCGTACCTCTCGCCATCATGCTTCTCCCTCAGCTGCTGCTGCTGCTGCTGCTGCGGCTCCTTCCCCTTCCGGCTCGGCTCGGCTTCCCAAGCCGGCTTCGACCTCTTTGCCTCCCCCGAGCCGTTCGATACGGGAACGGCTTCCGCTCTAGCTGGATCCCATTTCTGGCCTAGCAGCGTGCCTTTTGTGAGGAACTCGTGAGCCATGTAGCCTGCCAGAAGCCGACTGGATGAAACAACCGGCTCGGCTGGAGCCTTAAATTGCGGCGGCGTGGATGTAGCCGTCGTGAAAGGTGGGGCTGGGGGTTTCCTTGGGTAGAGAGATTCCATCTCTTTCCGCTTTCTAGACGCCGCCGCCGACGGCAATACCCGCCGTGGGTGGTGGCTCATCGTGGCCGTCCGTTTCTGATCTAAATTCTTGCCACGTCGGATAGAAACGTCCAAAATCTAGTTTGGGGAGTTTCAAGGAGGAGGGTATTCGAGTATTAGTAAGGGCAAAACCGTCAAACCCTTTTTACTAGAGGAAAAAGAGGGATTTCAAAGAGGGAGTAGGGGCAAAATCGTCAAATCACTTTAACTGGGGAAGAAAAACGGAAAACAGCTAAAAAAAGAAGTAGAAACAGTTGGGAATGGGTTTAACTTGTGAATAACGTTGAGAGACGAGGGTAAAAGGGTAAAATGGCAGAAAATATTTTCAATGTTCGAAAGAATAATTGAAAAATGCAAGAGAGAGCGACGTAGAGAGAGAGAGAGAGGGGAAAAATGGATCGAGGGGGAGGGTGGAGGAAATCAGACGATATGGGCGGATCTGAGGCGTATGGAGGATGACTGATGGCGTCGCCGCAGTGAGAGGCGGAGGTAGAGGTGAGAGAGAGAGAGAGAGAAGGAGAAGAGGTGAGAGAGGAGAGAGGGGGGGACAGGGAAAGGAGAAGAGGTAGAAGTGGTTTGAGTTTTATAGAGAAAGAGTGGATGAGCGGCGGGGCTTCTATCGTTTTATATGGGGTCTGTTTATAACCTTGGCCTGGCGTTTTGCATTAATTAACGGAAATGCCATCAGGATAACGTCTGGTTCAATTTCTATGTTGCTTTGTTACCTTCCTGAGTTCTTATGTGAATTACATTGATAGCCTCATTTATGAGGCCAAATTGGACAATTAGGCCTTTGGAGAGAAGGAAAACTTGTATGCCAAATGAGTACGTCACGTCGTATCTGTCGGCGCATCTAAGTTGTGCAAAAATGTTTAGAACGGCCCAAATTTGTTAATTGTGGCTCAGATTTAACGGTGGTATTTCTGTAAATTTGGGGTAAATTTACCCAAACAAATTTGGATCGTCTAAAACATATTTGGACGACTTGGATGCGCCAACAAACAATTAGGCCCCCGGAGAGAGTTATTTAGGGCAAAGTATGATGTGTGTGAGTCCCACACAAACGCGTGGTTAGGCGACCTTTGAGACACTAATTAATTTTTTGAATTAATGTGTTCATATCACTATTTCAAGCCAACATTGATGGACCTGTATCTAATTTGATGGAGTATTTTTTTGATTGTACGATCTACTCGATAAATCTTGCAATATCATCAATTGGGGTCAATGCAGAGCAAAATTATCAAGATGGTGGTGCATTTAAAAGTAAGGATTCTCTCATGTGACAATCTCAGATTTGAAGTAAAATAAATCTTATTAAGTCTCAATTGAAAATCAGAGTCATTCACCTATTGTGTAAATTATTCCACAATGATCCAGTATTGTCAAGGGTTTGATTGAAGTAAATTTGTCCTAAGCAAAATGGATTGTCAGACCATTCATTTTTTTGAAAATATGTCTCATTCAAATGGATTCAAAATTTCAACCACCTGATTTTCTTGTATTGATATTGTATGTACGAAAACTCACAAAATGAACTACTTATCTAATTAAGTGGATTTAGTAAGAGTAAGTTCAACGGTTGGTATCAAAATAACATTGTCAAAATCATTTTTTTTGCTAGTTAAGGTGTTAAAAAGCAAAAAATAGCAATGTTAATGCACCGGTTCAATGGCATTTTGGCATAATCTTATATCCAAATCGTTGAGTTATACTTATCTTCATTCTCAGTGCAAATGAAATGACTTGGATTAAGTCGGAGAAATGACATATCTTTACTGCCAAATTATTAATTTTGACATTATAAAATGGCAAAGGGTATACTAATTTGGGAAATGCTAATAATAATCCATTGGGTTCTCACAAGGGAGGAAGAGGGCAAAAAAAAATACAGTTTTCGATGCCCTTTTAACAATTTTTAAGGTACTTTTAATGCATCGAAAAACTCCGCCTGTGACATTCTTAAAGCTTGATCTTTGGATCTCAGCCGATCTCAAGCCCGGATAAAGGAAGAGGGTTGTGCATTAGGTAGCTGACAGCCAACACATAAAAAGACCCATCAGAACCTTATGACATGAACCTTAATCATACAACGAGACATGCTAGGGCGTTCCCTTTAAGCGACGCGTTGTGCCTGCCTTCGGGTGCTTCGAAAAATGGGCAAGGGGCCCCACATCGGCACTCGGGTGTCGTGATAAGTGAGTAAGGGTTCCCGCGCGTGCCTGGACGAGCGCGGGTAAAGAAGCTAGCCCAGGATTATAGAATCCGCTTAGCAACTTGAAATATAGGGACTTTAACGGGTAAGACTAGGGAGCCAGTTAATACCATGATTAGGGGGAGAATTAGTATAGCTTACCTTCAGGAGACTAAGTGGGTAGGGGAGAAGGCTAGAGAGATAGAAGACACTGGGTATAAACTTTATTATATGGGTAAGGATAGGCATAGAAATGGGGTAGACATCATAGTAGATAATCACCTTAAGGACTCGGTAGTCACAGTCATGAGGAAAAAAGATCAGATTATTTTAGTTAAGCTTGTGATTGGAGAGAGCATAGTGAATATTATTAGTACTTACGTGCCCCAAGTAGGCTTAGATGATCTCACTAAATAGCAATTTTGGAAACAAATGGATGATGTGGTTCAAAAGATACCTTGTGGAGAGAAGCTTTTTATAGGAGGAGATTTCAATGGTCATGTAGGAGTGCAGAGGCAAGGGTATGAGAAGGTACATGGTGGATTTGGATTTAGTGACCTAAATGAAGGTGATAGGAGGATTTTGGATTTTGCGGTAGCTAGCGACCTGATAGTTGGGAATACTCTCTATAAGAATCGTGAGGAACATTAAATTACCTTTAAGAGCGGAGCCAATAGAAGCCAGATTGACTACTTCCTTACTGGAGGCGCATATTGCTTGTTATGTAAGGATTTGAAGGTCATTCCCAGAGAGTGTCTAGTGGCACAACATAGACTTTTGGCGTTAGATATTGGCCTCAAGGGGAATAATAGACCAAGAAAAGAAACTAGAAGCGCACGAATTAGATGGTGGTTCTTACGAGGATAGAAACTAGAGGTGTTCAAGGAGCGTATGGGCCAGGAGATAGAGTGGGGAGGAGAAGGTGATAGTGATAGTATGTGGAATACAATGGCTGATGAGATTAGAAGAATATTAAAAGAAGTTCTTGGGGAGTCAAAGGGGAAAGGTCCAAGCTCTAAAGAGACATGGTGGTGGAACAATGAGGTTCAAACCATGGTAAAAGCCAAGAAGGATTGCTTTAAAAAGTGGCAAAATGATCGGAATGTGAAAATTTTTCAGAGGTACAAACAGGTTAATAGGGAAGCTAAGAAGGGCGTTAGTGAGGCTAAGTTGAGAGCCTACAATGATTTTTATGCTAGGCTTGATAGTAAGGATGGAGAAAAGAATATATATAAGCTCACCAAGCTAAGAGAAAGGAAAGCAAAAGACTTCTCTCAAGTTAAGTGTATTAAAGGTAGTGATTCGGAGGTGTTGGTGAAAGATGAGGAGATCAAGGATATATGGAAGATGTATTTCAAGAAGTTGTTAAATGAGAAATATGAAGGAAGCTTTGGTGAGGAGAAAGTTGATGTCCCTAGCGAGAAAATAGAATACGAGTTCTATCGGAGGATACAAAAGTTTGAAGAGGCCAAGACTTTGAAGAGGATGAAATCGGGTAAGGCCTTAGGACCCGATGGTATCCCCATTGAAGTGTGGAAAAGCCTAGGTGACTTGGGGGTGACTTGGTTGACAAAATTGTTCAACAAGATTATTTCATCTAGGAGGATGCCCGACAAATGGAGGAGGAGTACCTTAGTACCTATCTACAAGAATAAAGAGGATATTAAAAATTGTAACAACTATAGAGGTATTAAGTTGATGAGTCATACGATGAAGTTGCGGGAAAGAGTTATTGAGCATTGATTGAGGATGGTGACTACGGTGTCGGAGAAATAGTTTGGGTTCATGTCTGGGAGATGAACTATGGAAGCTATTTACCTACTAAGGAGATTGCTAGAAAGACACAGGTCAACGAAGAAGGATCTGCATATGACTTTTATAGACCTAGAAAAGGCTTATGATAGGGTGCCTAGAGACATTATATGGTGGGTTCTAGAGAGAAACAGAGTAACTAGAGGCTATATTGACGTGATCAGAGACATGTATGAAGGTGCAATCACTGCCACTAGATCACCAACAGGAGAAACGAGTGAATTTCCCATCACAGTAGGATTGCACCAAGGGTCAGCGTTGAGTCCGTACCTTTTCGTGTTAGTTATGGATGAATTGACTCGGCAGATTTAGGAGGATATCCCATGGTGTATATTGTTTGTAGATGATATTATCCTTGTAGATGAAATGGCTAGTGGTGTTAATACTAAATTAGAAATTTGGCAGGAAGCATTAGAGTCTAAGGGCTTTCGGATAAGTAGAGTAAAACTGAGTATATGGTCTGCAAGTTTAGTGATACCAGAAATGCGTATGAGGAAAGAGATGATCCAAGATCAAGAGATACCAAAGAGGGACCATTTTAGGTATTTAGGCTCTATTGTTAGTCAAGATGGAGAGATTACAGATGATGTGACTCATAGGATCCAAGTGGGGTGGCTTAAGTGGAGAAATGCTATTGGTGTACTGTGTGACAAGAGGGTACCAACAAAATTGAAAGGAAAATTTTATAGAACTGCCATTAGACCAGCGATGCTTTACAGGACAAAATGTTGGCCTATTAAAAAGCAGCAAATGAACAAGATAAGTGTAGCAGAAATGAGAATATTGAGGTGGTTGTGTGGTAAGACTAGACGAGATAGGATTAAAAATGAAACAATTCGTGAGGTGGTAGGTGTAGCACCTATAGAGGAGAAGTTAAGGGGAAATAGGCTAAGGTGGTTTGTGCATGTCTATCGTAGACCAGGTGGATACGTAGTTAAGAGAGTGGATATAAAGCTTTGGGTAGAAACGCAACAAGGGAGGGAAGACCCAAATTGACATTAGATGCGGTAGTACGCAAAGATCTGAGTATATTAGGTTTAACCGATGAAACAATACTTGACATAGCTCAATGGAGAAAAAGGATTCATGTAGCCGACCCCAATTGATTAAGACATAAGGCTTGGTTTGGTTTACTTTAAATGCATCGAAAACTATTGTTTTTGTTCTCTTCTTCCCTCATTGACAACCAAGTGGGTTGTTGTTAGCATTTTCCCCTATTGGTTCAGATTTGCTAATCAACTCGGATTGGTCAAAGTGGATTGACAAATTCGTTTCATTGATTGTAGCAAAGTACACGGTATAAATGAGGACTATCTATCATCTATCTAAAAATTGAACTAGAGAGGATCCATTTCCTATGGAGAATTACATAGGTAATTGTGGAAGGATTTTGATTCGGTACATGTGGGTGCACAAAATCCAACCAAAACAATACTTCGTAATTTTGAGCTGCATATAGGAATGATGGAGCAATTTTTGCGTGCCGAGCAAGGACTATGTGTCCGTGCCCGAACACTCATCTCGGTCGTCTAAAACACTTTGGATGTCTCAATTTAAAAGAGATAAAGAGGAGAGAGGGAATAAATCTGAGTTGTTCAAAAGTATTTGGACGGTCGGATTAGGTGCTCAGGCACGAATAAGTGGTGCCTGCCTGACACCCATTTTTTTTCTCGGAATAATGGGAGTGGCAACTCTGTGATTATGTGTACTACGAAGGTTATTTTCCCTTGTGGATGGTTCGGAGGAGATTCCTTAGTTTGGAGGACTATTATTAGGTACTCTCGAAGTACCAAATGACATTACTATGTGGTATTCTTCCCAAGTAAAATATCGACATCACACTATGTTGGTCATTCCTTTCCTTCCAATTACGCAACAAAAGTAAATGATAATTTCTTTACTGATCTCATTACGTAATAAATGGTTGAGAGTACCACGTAGACAGTGCCACGTAGTACTCTGAGATTACTGAGGCAGTGTTCTGTTGGGAGTTTTGGGCCGATTTTGGCCATGTTTTGGTTTTGCTCACATCATCATTTCCCTCATTTCTCTCTCTATCTCTCTCCATTTATTACACCTGCTTACATCATCAAAACTAAACTAAACTAAACCAAACTAAATCTACTAACCAAACAAGGCCTGAATAATTACTCGGTTTGGAATGGTGCCAGAGTATTTGCGTAGCGTCACCTATGGGTCCTCTATGAAATTCCCATAGGTCGTGCGAGAATATAAAATTTTTAGGTGATAGCATTTTGTACAGTCACACAATGGAAATCACTTTTCCTTGTTTAAATTTGTACTGGGGACCACACTACAGGAGTATAGTGAACAATTTGAATCGTCTAAATTGCTAAACGCATCTTTAAAATGGTTTAAATTTGTCAATAGTATTCTACATGTATCTTTTTTGACATCTCTAATTACACACAACTATAGGGTCCAAGTCTGTTCAACTTCGTCTAATTTTTTGTTTCAAGAGTCTCTACAATTAGGGTCAATTTAAAGAAATTGTTATCGTGGTACATAAGGGGTGTTAATTTGAATAATTAAAAAAATATTTATATTTGAATAATGTATCGATTACTCCATTTGATTCTTATTATTTCTTTTATGAAAGTACAATTTTCCTATATTAGCCAAATGACAACAATAAATGTCTTTGAAATAAAAGAGACTGCCATATTCTACCATCTCTCTCTTGAAATATAATGCGACTTTAATCAACAGTTTATGACAGGACCATTTTTTATATTTAAGGGATCGGAGGCAAACCCCTTACGGAAAAATGAAATGAACACATAACCAATTTAAAAATGAATAAAAATTTGTAATTGTTTTCACACCCCCTAAAATGAGAACCACACTTTCTTTTTTGCTTTTTAGTGAAACTTTTAAACCAAAATTTCAATTGAAGACAAAAAAGAGGGTATGAATATCAATTTGGGGTGTAAAAATCACTCTCTTAAAATGTTAACAATGCGAAAGTATAACGCCCTACAAATTTTTTGGGAGCCCTTAATTTCAAAAAAGATTAGGGGCTCAAGGCTCAAGCCTTCCTCATCTCCCCTCAAGGACGACCATGAGTTTATCTGTATACCACACCCCGCATATTATATTTAGTAATTTATTTAAGGATGTTTCATTATATTACTCGATCGTTAAGTGAATTTACTAATGACATAGCTCATAAAATTTAATCACTCCAAATTAGTTAAAGATATATTTTAGTCAATTACATAGTCCATTGGGGAAACGGAAACTATGTGGTGCGGTCTATCGCACAATTAATGGTCTTAATATCATTCCGATCTTTTCAGATCTAAGCCGTTTGTTGTCATGGAGTTGTGGTAAAGGGGTTTTTACATATGACTCGTTATTTCACTATAATCCCCATTTCCATGAAATTGTGGTAAGAGGTTTTCCACTGGATTGCTCCATTTGCTTAGCTCAATGGAGATATTTTACAATTGCCTAACTATTTTAAGGATAAATTTCACTTTAACCCGTTATGAGATAAGACTTTCTATTGTCAGCCTACTGAATGGACAATAAGCAAACAAAATATACATAAACACACACTTTAATGTACTTTTTACACCTTTTAATACACTTTCACACACTTTTATACACTTTTCACACATTCTAATACACTTTAATTCGTGTGGACAACCCCGTGAGTTGATTTTAGAATTTTCCTTATATGATATATTTTTGTAAAGATGACCTCTCTTCCATTTGTAATAACCACTTTACCTAACTATTTGACTAAAATGTATTGTTTTCTTAATAATTGGATGTCCCGGTGAGCTTTGCAGACATCAACTAACTTTGGGGTCTTAAAGTTAATGATTAGACAAACCCTCCAGTGGCCCCTATATTTGAAATGTTTAGTCCGTGGGAATCGAAAATGCTATCTCATGGAAAAACAAATACTCTGTAATTATTGTTTTTTTTTTGGTTATACAATATACATCAGCGGGGGTTAGTTGGAAAATTAGTCAATAGGTTAAACAACCAAAGGGAGTTCGATGTCTCTTTATAGACTCGAACTCCAAACCTCCCCTTTGACAGGCAAAGGGTACAACCAAATGGACTATAAGGTCAATCAGCCAAACCAAGATAAATCTCATATGGGGTATGGGGTCCCTATAGAGAGAGGCTCACTGCAACTCTTGTAGTGAGCCCATCCGATTGTCTATCTCGATAATGAACTCTCGAATTTTAATTCAAACAATGAACGGCTATGATCATTTGAAATTTGAATTAAATCCAAACTGGTGGTACAGAGATGAATGGCCGGATGAAGCTAGCTATAACCTTATAGTGAGCTAACTCACTACAGGCCCCGCTTCCCACAAGTAATTGACAAAGAAAATATTCTCACAAACAATTGCTACACAAAAGAGTTATAAGTGGTTCCGTATAAAGTGTGTGTACATCAAGATCAGCCTGCCTGTGATTGGTTAGCAAATCATCCTCATAATTTTATACTCCTACATAATATCTTTATTTATTTTATCCAGTATCATGTGGTATTAATTATTCCGTATGTAGTTCCAACTATGATTTTTTTTTATTTTTCAATTCTTCTTAAAATTAATTCCAAAATAAAAAAGAGTTATTCCCTCTCTCTCTATTTGATAGTTCACTATGAAATTACGCGTAATTTTTAAACTGAAAAATACAATGTATTTATCATTTTATTTTTATTTTGATAAATACATAATTTTTAATTTAAAATTTAAACTTAATTTCGTTCTAGACTATTAAATTGGGTTAGAAGGAGTAGAATAGTATAAAAGACCAAAAAAAAAGTACACGATTCCCACTTTGCCAGAAATAAGGCTTGACTGGTGTGGCCCATACAGAATTTCTAGGTAGCCCCCATCTTTTGACTTGAGTCTAGTCCAGTCCGTGAGAGGTTATTCAGTGCTTTTGCAACATCGCACCGTAGTACTCCAGTGTCTTTTCGATTACACATTTGTGCAAGTAATACCCATTTATGGGTGAAACTTGAGAAAATTTTGTATGCGGATTGGGTAGGGACATATGGTGCCTGACGCTCAATTCGAGTCGTCCAAACACGTTTTGAACGGCTCAGATCTGATGGGATAAATTTGCTCCAAAAAATTACAAAAATGTCACCCTCAAATATGAGTTGTCCAAAACGTGTTTGAATGGTTTGGATTGTGTGCCGGACACCACGTGTCCCTACCCAATCCGCACCCAAAATTTTCTCGTGAAACTCACAAATTTGTGAAGAAAAAAGCTCTTTATGAGGCTAAGTTTTCCATTTGATAATCATGATTTTAACAAATGAGTTCAGCAAATGCTAAAAAATCGTGGTATTTCAAATAAAAAAATTAAGTGTTTCGGTGCATTATTTTTTGAATTTTTCACACCGAATTAAAGTACACGAGTACTTTAATTTGGTGCGAAAAAATTGAAAAACAATACACTAACCACTTCATTTTTTGATTTTAAAACCATGATTTTAACACCTGGTAAACTTATTTGCTAAATTATAGTTGGTTTTAGCAACTGGGTTATTAAAATCAAATGAAAAGCTCAGCCTAGTGAATAGTGCTCGAGGAGCAGATAATAATTTCACCTAGTCAGGGCAAATAAAGGCCCAAACATGTTCTCGGAGCATTACAAGGTTGTAAAAAAAAATGTAAAATATCTAAAGAATGAATTAAACATACTTCCTCCGTTCCATAATATTGGTCTCCTATGAAATTACGTGTAATATTCAAACTAAAAAATAATGTACTTATGAACATAATTTGTTCATCAATATGGATCTTGTTTGATAGATCTCATTGTGAACTTTTAAATGGTGCGGAAAAAATTCAAAAATTATTTTATAGATGCGTTATTTTTTAGTTTGAAAATTGCACGTAATTTCGTAGGAGACCAATATTATGGAACGGAGGGAGTAGTATTTTTTACTTTCATTGTAATTTATTGGGTTAGGAACAATGTGGGGCAGGTCCAACTCCACCTGTAAATTAAGGAGCCCAGTTATAAAATTCATTTTTGTGGATTCTTTTCTTTTTTAAGTGATTCTTGTAAATTTAAAAAAGAAGAAGATAAGTTGTCATAATTTTGAATTTTTTTTTATCAAAGACAATATGTAAAGTTTTTTGGTCTACCTTTTTCTTTTCTTCTTGAAATATCTAAAATAGGTTGTTTTTATTTTTGAGCAGAACATAAATTTCATGTTTGGAACATATTATGTTAATAGGTTTTTACAATCCTTTTGTCGAGACAAATAAATAATTTGAAAGTGTTGGTTATACATCACAATCAAAATCAAAAAATTGAATATGTAGTACAAACATGACCCAAATTTAAATATGTTTCCCTTTCTCCCCTGGGCAAGATTTTATTGTTTGTTATACATCACAATCAAAATCACAAAATTGAAGACTGTAATGATGATAGGAACACACCACTTCACGGGACTAGCTAACAATCGCACAAACCTACGTGGCGCTGCATGATTGATGGTTGCAAAGTAGTATCAAAGTATTTGTTCTCCCATTACCAATCGTACAATGCCACGTAAACTTTTGCGGTTTGTGGTGTGACCTAGCATTATTCGGGTAAAACTTTGTTTGAGCTTAATTAATGCTGTGTTTAAAGATCTGAAATCAATTGATCTTGAAAACTAGTAATTCTTTTTATTTAAGCTCAATTAAAGCTACACCTTTTTTTTTGGATCTGATTAGCTACCTAAAGGGAAGAATTTCGGAACTAAACACAGCTGGAAATAAGTGAAACAAAGTGAGGAGAAAAGTTTGGGTGTCGGTTGGAGTGCCGCATCACGCGGTAGCAGAATAAATGCATCTTGGCCATTCAAAAAAGTATTTTTTGGGCCTTGATTTCTTGATTTGAGAGAGTAAAAAAAATTTTTCCATCCAAAACACTTTGAACAATCCGGAGAGATGTCAATTTCGGGCAATTTTTGTGCGGTACCTATTTTCACCCAAAATGAGGCCAGAAATGTGTATATTTTTGAATATATTTAGCGCAGAGATATAAATTAGAGATAGGATTGACAGGTCAAAAAGTGTATGCAGTTAGCCAATCCACATCTTCAATGGATTACAAAAATATTTAAGGTATAAATGTGGACCCATGCATTGACATATATGTAGTGCAAACATACAAATTTATCCATGAAAAAGATATATGCCACTTGTCATACACTAAGTCACATAATTCAAGCGCATCACAGTGTGAAAGAACGTGAAAGTGTCTTTCAAAAACTTATCAAACTATTATACTTAAATTCACAAAACCGAGAATTGAGAATGGAAACGGAGAGTGAGAATTAAGAGTAATAGCAGTGAATCCTAATTGTAAGATTATGTGACTTCGGTCGTGCCTCGGTAAGATCAAGGAAAAATTAAACATGTTCGATTTAATTAACAAAAATGATAAGTATACAACAACTATCTCTAACAAAAGTTTTCCAACGTGTTGTGTCACAGTTGCCACATACACTGACAGGTGTGAAGTGTGTGTGTGTGTGGCCCACACACAAATACGTGTGAAGTGTGTTGGAGACTTTTGTTGTACATGTATCATTGTCGTTTAATTAATTTTCTTTAATTTATAATAGGGGTTTATAATATGTAGTTAAAGCTTCTCTAATAATAAGGAAAAATTAGTATTATATACACTACCATGAATCTTTGAAGCATAATACTATGCTTTCGGGAAACTGCTTAAGTGTCGCTTTTAAGCCTGTATTTAATTCTTGAATTTGTAAATTTGACTGACAAGCATGATGTGCCCTTCGTTCAACAAAAAAAAAAAAAAAAAAAGCATGATGTGCCCCCCGCAAAAAAACACACACGCTAATTTAGTAACAAATTTGTCCCCACCCTAAAACAAAAGTACAACGTTGAAGGCTAATGTTTGACCGAATAGGTGACTAAAAATAAAGACGCGTTTTAAGCGTAAGACTCTTGACCAGTGCAGCACAATATCCGAAAGTACCGGAGTTGAACCACAGAGACGACTGACGGTGTTTGACTCAAAAGTGCAGAGTTATAGTTTAACCTGGCTCTTAGGTAGCCATCCCTTGTTCAATGAGATTGATTAATTAATTTACCGACGGAATCACTAAATGCAGATTAAAAAAAGAGTACAGTTGAGGGAACCAAGCGTCCGCGACTAGCCTAACTGATGTTTACTTGGACCACAATTACTCTTTTTACTGATATTAGAATAAGAAAAAGGATCCCTAACAAATGCGCACCACCTGTCACCAGATTCCGTGCGCATTCGAATTCCGGCGATGCCTGAATTTTGTTTGTTAGAAGAGTTTTCATTTTCTAAAATTGCTCAAAAATCAAGTTAATTCGGTCCTGAGGTAAAACATCAACTAGTCTAGCTGCAAGACGTCTTTGCCCTGCAGCCGCACTCTATACGACTACTCGCTCATGGTGCTAATAATTACAAAAATTATATTAAACCTAGATCTAAACATACTTTGAGAATTAAAATCGAAATAGAAAACAATACCATAGATTGCAAGGAAAAAACAAACTTGATTGTCAATAATGAAACGCTAATCCGAGAGCCGGAAATTCGAAGATCTGAATTAACTTGAATGCTGAAATTGAATTGAAAGCTACACTCGAAATTTAGAAAGAACAAAACCCAAGTCTAATGTCTGGAAACCTAATTTGAGTTATAAGAGGGTTTTTATATTAATCCCTCGCTAATTACAATTAAAAATCGAAATAAAACATAAAATCTGTTGCGCGAAGACTAAACGCTGCCGTTCCAATGTTGAGTAAACCAACCGGTAGCGCTACCATGAAAATGGTGTAGCGCTACCGCGTCCCTTAACTCCCCCTTTGACTGGTTGACCGCTGAACCGTTGACCCATCTAAACCCTTAGGTAGCGTTACACCACTTTTGGTGTAGCGCTCTAAAATCTTCTGTTCATTCTTGTGCCTTTTTGTGCCATTCTTGAGCGCTCCAGAGAAATAGTGTGGCGCTCCCGATGGGTTTCGAGTATTTCCACGCGAAATCAATTTCAACACTTAGTCTCCACAGCTTTGCTCACTCTCAAACCTCCATCACGGCCTTTACGGGTACCTTCCATTAGCGTCAGAACATCACGAATATCTGCAATTAAACACAAACACAAAATCCAACCACGTGCACGCATTAAATGGAAAATGAGGATTAACCGCACGTCTAACGCACTAATTCTACCATACTTAGGCGCTTATATCTATGATAGTGCACTCCGATCAGCTAACTATTTGTTTTGGGAAACTTCACTTACACCTCCCCGGGTTTGGGCCATATGAGGTTACACCCATTGCGGTTCAATTTGTTGCATCCACACATCTTGTGATTTTAAAAAAATTGCAGCCACACCCATTTTCATCCATGTTAACGGAGATGTATTTAATATTTAATTTGATATGTCAAAAATGTAATCCGAGCCATTTATAATTTATTAATCAAGGGGTAGAACATCTCTGTAAAAAGTCATGTCAATCGGACATTAATAACTTAGTGACCAGATTCTTGTTGAAATGAAATGTGTTTTTAAATTGAAAATTTACGTCAAAATAAATTATGTTTGACTCATTTTTCAATTGACTTGAATTTTGGTACATATATGACTTGTCAATCTCTACAATATGAATTGTTCATATCCAATATTTTGTACATGGGATGGATTATGTAGCTTTAAGGGAGAAGAAGAATCAAAGAATAAGATGCGAGCGCATTGAACTTTTAGTCTCTCCCTTTAATGGTTATTTCCGTTGATTTGGTGCATTTGCGCAAATTCACAAACTACAAAGGGTGTGGATGTAAAAAAATTGAACCTCAGGGGATGTAACTGCACCTGACCCAAACTACATGGGGTGTAAGTGAAGTTTTGCCCTTATTTTTTCTCCTACCAAAAAATAAGTATTAACCCAACATATTACAAAATCTTAACATAAACTGGGGGTCGTTTCTCATTGGATAAAATCAACCCATTCGCTAAAATCAACCAAGATTTTAGCTTAAGATTTGCTAAAATCTTATCAAATGAGTAAACCATTTGCTAAAATCTTGGTTGATTTTTAGTGAATGAATTCATTTTTGTAAGCTCCAAAAAGCGGCATCCTTTTTGTGTTGGCAATTCCATCCGACAAATCACATGTTTACATGTATCTCTTTGATTATTGAGTTGTAATTTTTCAAGTAGAAGTCTGTGTAGAATTAGAGTGGAAGGAATCGTTTTATTATGTAGTTTGAGAGTGAATGTCTTCGTCATTTAGTTGCCGAACAAGTTGGTGCTTTTAGAACAAGAAGATTGATCATGGGACAGTCAGTCAAGAAGAAAGAAAACCGTGTTTTTGTTTGTTCTTCAATATATTAACACCAAGAGGGTTGACTGTGGATCTGGAAACACTTTGTTCATGGATTGTTAATCAAGGCTTCAAGAGGTTTCTATCATCATCGATCAAGTTGTTTTCCAAACGAACTTTTGGAAGGCTCGTGGATTTGAGGCAGCGGCAATCAAATACTGGGTGTGGTGAATGAAGAGTCGGCAACCGGTCTTAGGTCAATTGCGAGGAGTCTCAATTGTGAATAAGGTCGTTTTGTAACCGCACAATGATTTTTATAGTGTTTGATTCCTTCCTGTGGTTTTTGCCCATTTAGAGTTTTTCCATGTATATCTTTGTGTTCATTGTTTTTTTCAATTCTTATTTATTTGCTTTAATTAATTGGTAGCAAAATAGGAATTTCAATTTTATCATTAGGCAAATACAGCCTTAACTCACACTGACACAC
The DNA here is from genome assembly GCA_022606695.1 of Vaccinium macrocarpon. Taxonomy (NCBI): domain Eukaryota; kingdom Viridiplantae; phylum Streptophyta; class Magnoliopsida; order Ericales; family Ericaceae; genus Vaccinium; species Vaccinium macrocarpon. The sequence continues at coordinate 4,373,887 of CM040173.1, forward strand.
ACAACCACTCATGTCTTACAAGTGACTTGTTTTTTTTTTATCACTACAAGTGACTTGTTCTCTTGTCCCTTTCTTGATTTGTTCTCATTAGTTTTTGCACTTGTTTGGATAGTTTGTGAACATACGTTAGTGTTACTGTAATTGTTTCTATCTCAAGGCCTTGTTTGGGTAATACAGTCCCGTCCATGCCTTCCCTTGTTATTATATGTAACATCATGAAATGTGGACAGAGCTAGGAGTGAGGAGACACAATTGTAAGGTTAAGAGTGCATGCAATTTTGACAAGTATAATGAGAAGAGAGCCCCACGTATCATTATTAAGACGCGGCCACATTTACTACACATGACTACATTTTTTCTGCTGTAGATTTTGAGAGAGGTATTATGTGATCCGTCTTCCCCCATTTTTTGTTGCAGCTGACAACTACATCATTTTTAAGAATTAAAAAACACGAAAAATGAAGGATGACAAGGAAATAACCCATATAATACCTTTAAAATAATAACTAGTTGCCACATTGATTTTTTTTTCTTTCTAAACACCATATTTATGCAAAATTATGCAACCTAATTCGACACCAAATTATTAGTTGTCGAGCGTTGAGAAGAATGACACAACTATTTTTAAAAATTGCTAATGTGCCACTTACGGATTCCGAATTTATCAAGGGAAAACAAGCCCCTTTTTCATTGTAATGTAAATATTTGTTTATTTAAAAGGGAAGTGAAATACAAAATCCAAACATTGACCGTATCATCACCAGTACAATTGTGGGCCTTGTGGCCTGCCTGATTAATAAATGGATAGTACCACATTGTGGTTTGGTTGGGCCTGGCACTTGACCTGGAAATTTGGAATAGGTAAATTATATTTGGGCTGCTTTTCGGTTTTGTAGTGCACTAGCCCAAGACTTTGCCAAGCCCCTTGTAATGTTTCCACATCCACACTCCTCTTCAGCCACCCAGGGTCGGCTCTGAGCTTTTTGAGGCTTAAAGTGAACATTTTTAAATGGTCCCCCAATCACTTTGCATGGTTAAAAATACTTGAGGAAAAAAAACTTTCATATAGAGGTCATTACAATCATATTTGAGAGCATAAGTACCCAGAATCGAGAATCGAGAATCGTGATTCCCTCTGTCCACTTAATTTTAAGTGGACTATATAAGAATACATGCATTTTCAAAATCCCCAAAAATATATTTCTCTATATAATTACCACTTTAATTTGGTGCAAATTATTTTTAAAAAAAATCTATAGAAATACTTTTTTTGTCCAATAAATACACGTTTCTCAAAGAAACATTTAAAAAGGGTGGGAGGGAATACACTATATCAAAAACTATGATTTAAAGACAATTCTTCTTGCGTTTTTAGCTGCCAATGTACTAATTATAAGTCAGTAGTAGTCAATGATCTTTTAACTTCTTTTTTGATACTTAGCCCCCCTTTGTTTTTCATAATAAAAAAATAGGGGCCGAATTATATCATGTTTGGGCCCTTTTCTTGAGCCTTATTGTAAATTTGGTCCTTAAAATTATTAGACAAATTAACTTTAATTTTTATGTGGGTCTCATTACTATATAGACTTGTACAATTGGGTACCCTCAAAATTAGTCAAACTTTTGGATTCTTAAAGTGGCAGCTTTACGAACTTTAGCTCAAAGCTGGCTCTGCAACCACCTATCTCTTCTTTTTCAATGATTAATAAATTTCTTTTTATGCAACAAAACTATACCGGAATGATTTGCGCAACGTACTTCTAGTAAATTACGAGATCACACCCATTAGGCTTTTAGTTTCCATTGGACATGAAGAGGCTATATTTTTTGCTTAATGGGGTCTTCTACCCACCACTTGAACTAAATTATTGGGCCATTGGAGTCAGAACTCTAAAATTAATCGAGCTGTATGTAAGGTAGTCTCCACTCATATTCAAATCGTATGCTTATCGTAGGGACTTACTTAATCTTTTACGTATGCATACAGGTTGTTTGGATATATAAGTGGAAAGGCCGGATCTCATCCACACCCCTTCCGTCCACACCTTCACTTTCCAGGTCAAATTTTTATGATCTGAAACATCCAATGTGTTTAAAATGTGTTTTAAGGGTTAATGTGAGAAATCATAAAAAAAAAAAAAATTGACCGGGAAGGGGTTCATTCAATCATTTTTTCATAAAAAACGAATATGTATAGTTTTATGAAAAACTAATTGGATGAAGCCCTTCTATTGGGCCCGGAGTGCCTCCCATGGATTTGGTTACATAGTGCTACTCCCAGCGACCGCTTTTCCACCATCTCTCCTAAAGCCAATTGGTGTTAAGGAGGGCTCCAATTAAGTCTTTTATGGCATTTGACATCGCACCCACCAGTCTGTTTTTAGAATGGTCGCAGAGAGTGAAATTGTGTAACCAAATCCATGGGGGCACTATGGGCTCCACAATCCTTCCCTCACGATGATACTCCTGCGACTCGAACTCATGACGTCCTGGCTTTAATACAATCAAACGTTAAACAAAAGTAGGAATGAATGAGATATGATGAACACATGGTTTAATTTACATGGAAAAATCCTAAATGGACAAAAAGCACGAAAGAATCAAACACTATAACATGTGGTTTAAGTGGATATCATATCATATATATCCTCTTCCCTTTCGAAGTTTTCATCATTGCATTTGGGAAGAAGAGAAATTTTCTGATCAAACCAATAAATTCCACATCTACCTTGCACATGGAACAGTATCATATACAAGCTGTAGTTTGTTCACATTTCTTCATAACCTCATTAAAAGCATTGGTTTCTCTGTGCTTTGAATTTATTCTTCTTGTGGAAATTAGTTATTGAACCCATGTGCAAAACCCTAGTTTTTTGTTCATGAACAATGACGGTTGGTCTTAGCCTATTTCCTTATGTAAGCCTATTGGTTATATACAGCTGTCAAAGATAATGCAACAAATGCAAGAGAGGTCGTGGGACTACTACCCTAGTTTTTTGGATCAATGATACGGATATAACTTGAAGTAAAAAATAAAAAAAATTTCAAACCACAACTATGTTCGGAACTGTTGGATGCACATGGGCCTACACACATCCATCGGCTCAAGATACAATTGTAGACGGAGTAGTATGTTTTAAAGTTGTGTTCCTTAGACTTTTTAAATTTTTTTGTTCTTGAACAATGACAAGCTTTAGCGCTCCTTGTGTAAGGAGGGTGATCATTTGAACACCCTCAAATTTTTTTTTTTTGTTGAATATGTGTAATATTTTTAGTTTTAGTTTAGTTTAGCCCTTCTTGAACACCCAACTGATAAAAAATATTTGAACGCTCAACCCAAAATATTTGAACACCTAGCGCAACAAAGAAGCCCACAAGTCAATCCAATGTAAACAACCAAATTAATACAGCCCGTAACAAAAGAAAATCTTTTCACATCATCCAAAAAAAGATCATATCTTTAAAAGATCTGTCTCAACCTATTCACCACAGTTTCTTTTAAAATGATAGTAGTAGATAAATACTCTTGTTTAACTCATTCAAGAAACTGTGAAATCTTAGGCCCCGATTGGATGGAGGATTATTTTCAGGGGGATAAGTTATGGAGGGGGGATAAGGTAAGAGGGGGTATTATTTTTGGAGGATTGGCCCACATTGATGTGATGTTTATGGAAGGGAGATAAAAAAAATAGATGGTTTGGATGAGGGATTGAATAGGGGGATAACTTTTGACTTGGTTTGGATGTTTTATAAATAAGAGGGGATGGATGATGAAAAACCTATTAAATGACTCTTTTGCCCTTGTGCTATCCCAAACTTAATTATGCATTAAATTAATTATATAATTTCAAAATTTAATCTATTTAATTAATTTTGGACTATTTCAATATGTATTAATTTATTTCATTGAGAATTTAATTTTTTGTAATAATTTATTTTAAATAACATTTTTTTTTATAAAATGTGTACATTTGAATGGTTGGTACAAATTAAAATTTTTTCAAAACAAATTTTAATTTGTACAGTCAATAGCACATATAATTGTATATATACTAATGCCAAATTGTAATTTGTACAACAATTATGATTCCTTCTCTGGTTCCAACGTGTTCCTAATAAAAGAAAAGAAAAGAAAAACTATTACGTGTTAGACAATAGACAGCCTTATCCCCAATTCCAAACCTAACTTCTGTCCTCTTATTTTTTTCGGCAGAGCCATTCTCTCTCTCTCTCTCTCTCTCTCTCTCTCTCTCAAACGAGAAAATCAAAATTTTTTTGTTTTGCCAACCATGGAAATTACTGGGTTGCTATTCGATGAAACGAAGGAAATCAATTTTTGTTTCCTGATCAAACCCAGTCCCAGCCCATGGAAATCAATTTTTTTTCCCCTGATCAAACCCAAACCCATTTGGTGGTTGCTCTGAGATTTCCGGCCAAACCAGATCTAGATTCCGGCGAGCTTATGCCGGCATGCCACGATATCACCACAAAATTGCAACTCAGTCACCTCTGTTCGAACGCAGATGAAGCAACAGAAAAAATGGTGTCAATTGACCTCTGGGATAAGAAGGGGTGTTTATGTCAAAATTGCTCCCTTCTACTCCCGGATAACTTTTGGGGAGGGTGAGGGCAGCCCAAAAGTTATCAGGGAGAGTGACCTTGGTGAGGGAAAGCTAAGAGGGGGTGAAGCCATATCAGGGGAGGCAAATGAGGTTTCCAAACGGAGGATATGTGTGGGCCCCCTCTCTTATGAGGAGGTAAAAACTTATAAGGGAGAGATATCCTCCATCCAAGCATGACCTTATTCTTCTATCTACATAAGATTGTCCACCACTATGCAAGACAGAACTTTTATGAATTTTTTGGACCAAAAAAAAACAAAAATCTTTTTCTCATTTTGCTTAATAGAAAATCGTTTTGTAATGGAAAAATTTTCCGCAATATTTTTACTAATACTATATGAAGTGGTTAATTGAATTACTAGAGTTAAGATAATTTTTGAATACCATTTTATAATTTTCTGGAGCCACAACTGCCTATATATATATATATGCTTTCTTTGATAATGACAAAATTGTTTGTGTTGATGCCAAAATAATAAACTATATTGTGCATTATAGTTTTGACATTGGACACTGCTGGGGTACCGAAGGTGAGGTACAGAAATGGTACAAAGCGTGTTCGGGGCATTTACTTTTAGATCTCACACAAGTGATTCGAACCGTTCATTGTTCTTAAAACATTTTTCCGAAGGGGGCTTACGAAAAATCAGCTCAATCAGACGGTTAGAAGTGCTTGAACCAAAGTCTCATGTTTCAAATCAAAACTTTCGTTGTGCAAGACGCGGTGGGACTTTGTCAAGAGTATTAACCGCTATGCGATTGACTGATTCTTTTGGGGGCCCTTCGGAAAAACGCGCTTTTTTTTAGTTAACAATGAACAATTCGGATCACTCGTATGAGATCTAAAAGTGCGTCTCCGAATACACTCTGTACACCATTTCTATACCTCACCTTCGGTACCCATAGGTTTATCCTTTGACATTATTGTTGGTTATGTATCTGTCAAAAGATAATGAAACAAATTATACAAGATTTAAGGTCGTGGGAGAACTACCATTACACATGGCTCCTCAACATCCAAGAAGCATGCATGCACCATTAGCTCATGTCGGATCTGACTAATTTTTAAGGTTGTGTTTGGATTCTGAATACCAATAAAAATAAATAAATTCTTGAATAATACAGAAAATGGCAAAAAGATATATAGATGTTCGCTTTTGGCAGGGCTGCTGCCTCCACCTGAACGTTTACGTTCACCTTGTTTGGTTGGGTTCTGTAACCCGTTTTCAAAAACCCCTCCCGCCGGCCGATTGGTTTCAAAGGTTTTACGTGTAGTGTTTTCATCGCCAGATTGTAGTTTGACGCGGGGATTCCACTTTCCATATTTATACGAATGAACGTTCATTGTTCTTTAAACACTATTCCCGGGGAAACGAAAAATCAGCTCAATCGGATGGTTAAAAGTGCTTGAACCAAATTCTCACCGTTTCAACAAAACTTTTGCTTTGAAACGGTGAGAATATTGTTCAAGCACTTCTAACCGTCCGATTGAGCTGATTTTTTGTGGGCTCCCTCGGAATAGTGTTTTAAGAACAATGAACGGTTCAGATGATCATTCAGGGAGAATCTAAAAGTGTGTCCCCGTGCTCATAGGAAGCAACCACTACACTTGGAAGCAAACACTACACAGAAACCTTTTGCACCATGTGTTAAAACCAGATTAATAACCATTGTCTGGTTCTGTCCGGAGGTCACAAAAAAAAAAAAAAAAGAAAAGCAGAAAACCAATTTGGAAACCAAATAAGCGTGAAGCTTCAAGACGGCTTCAAGAAACCAAAACCAAACAGTGGATGTTGGTTTTATTCTCCTGTAAAGACCATAGGGTATCTATTGCCAGCTAGGGAAATAGCTAGAGGACATTATTTTACCACACGTGAGACTTTTCTCCCCTGTCCCAAATTAAAAGGGAAGATGAGTAATTTGGACAAAAAGATAACTTAATTATTACCAACTTAACCTTTATTTTTTGGGTCCGTTTTTGGGAAGGATATAGTAAAAAGGTCTTACTTCAATAAGGATATCAACTTTTTCTTTACTGTCAAAAGGATAAATCACCTACACATTCCAAAAATGCCCCTCACTAGCTAATGAAAGTACCTAAACCGACAAACGTAATGAAAATTCCTAAACCAGTAACCCCAGCGATCTTTATGAAAAGTCTTCAAGCACCAAGGCAGATTCACATGAAAGTCAGCTTCTAAACTACTAAAAAAAAAAACCCTATAATTGAAAAGTGCACTATAAACCTAAACTCTACAGGATACCCTATGAAAGTCGCTTTTAAAATACTGAAAGCATCTTTTATCAAAATTGTTTTAAACCCAAAATTTAAACTCACTACGCCCTACCCTCGTTAACCTAAAACCCCATAAAATTAAACTCTAAAATTGAACCCATCTCCAAAATTGAAGAGAAAAATTAATTTTGTCCCACCCACAACCCACGCATGAGAGAGAGAGAAAGTGATGGGTGGGTATGAAAGTGACGGGTCGATGCGTTAATGACAGAAAGAAACATGAAAGTGATGGGTCAATGCGCCTTGGGTCAGTACGTGAAGTGTCGAGCCTCTTTTTTTCTTTTTTTTTCTCTTATAGAATTGCATAAAGGACACACATGGAACGATTCATAAATAGTATTTTTGTCTAATGTTGTCCTTGGGCTATCAAATATTTCCTATCAATGTATTATATGCATTAAAATAAGTTAGGTTGGACTAAACACTATTTAAAGCCCCAAACTTGGTTTTTAAACTAATTTTCTATTTTTTTTCCTTTTTATAATCGGATGTCTGGGCCAATTTGCGCGTTGGCTAACTCTGGAGTCCTAAAGTTAACGACCAGACAAACCTTTGATGGTCCCAAAATTTGGAATGTTTGGCTTCCATAGGAATGAAACATGTGACCTCATAGAGGCACACATATTACTCTCTCATAACCGCTAGGCCAAACCTTAATTTTGTTGTACCGACATAACCTTGTACAACATTTTGCGTAGACTAGAGATGATAAAATAAAAGGTTATGAACAAATGATGGAGAAATACACACAATTTTTTATTACATATGTTAACAAAAGTGACCTCAGAAATTTTATACTGTAATATTAGATGTCCGAGCCAACTTGAAAACAATCTCGACTAATTTTGGACTGGACATGTCTAGTAATTTTGAATATTTTGCCTTCTTTAGATTTGAACTTGCCACATCTTGGTGACAAGCTCTTTAGTTGCTCTGATATCATGTTCACTTGGCCAAACCCTTTGGGAGTTTACGATTAAAAAATTATGTTCGCATCATTAACATTCTTATAAGCCTTCTAATATGGACTTGTTATACCAATTAATAGAACTCAATAGCCTCAGATCTAGCCACATCGTGTGTAGTACAGTAGCTGAAGCAATATCATATTATTAAGATCATGTGAAAAGTGAATTCATGGTGTCTCGATCGAGTAATTATGCAGTGGTATGTGACACTATGTGACGGTGCTCCACGCAATTTCGTAGGATTACCAGTTTTTCACGGTTCAATTCTTTCAGTGACAAAAGAAGAGATCGGCCACACTAACGAGAGACATCAAAAAACTCGTGATAATGTCAATAATTGCAGGGCATTTATTCCCGAATGTGGCGAGAACAGTTAGTTGTTGAGCAAGTCCTTTTGAAACCATTTAATGTTTGGAACAAACACCATGATACTGTGAGAGTGGGACTTCTTCAGGACCTTCAGCTATATATAGAAACAGAAGATGTATGATTTGTAGATACATATAGGACTTTGATTCCATAAAATTTATTATATGATGCTTGGAGCAATGAGAAAGAATATTGGGGTGTTATCATTGCTTTTTTTTCATTTTCTGTTAGTGATTAGTGTGGTAGTTGCTAGAGATGTGGCTAGTTTGAAGCATGATAATGGGGAGGAGGACGATCAGAAGTTTCTTTTTGGTAAAGGAGGGGAATTCGGAGGTGGGTTTGGGGGTGGATCTGGTGGTGGTGGGGGACTTGGAGGTGGGTTTGGTGGCGGAGGTGGCGGTGGTGGGGTTGGTGGTGGATTTGGCAAGGGTGGAGGAGTTGGAGGCATTGTTGGTGGAGGCATTGGGAAAGGAGGAGGAGTGGGTGGTGGTTTTGGCAAAGGTGGCGGAGTGGGCGGAGGAATTGGGAAAGGAGGAGGAGGTGGTTTTGGAAAAGGTGGCGGATTGGGTGTAGGAATTGGGAAAGGAGGAGGAGTGGGCGGAGGAATTGGGAAAGGTGGTGGAGTTGGCGGCGGATTTGGAAAGGGTAGTGGGGTTGGCAGTGGAGTAGGTGGAGGCATTGGAAAGGGGGGTGGAATTGGAGGGGGCTTTGGGAAAGGTGGTGGAGTTGGTGGTGGAAATGGCAAATGGGGTGGATTTGGTGGTGGGGTTGGTAAAGGTGGCGGCATTGGCAAGGTTAGTGGAATAGGAGGAGTTGGGGGTGGGATTGGAAAAGGAGGTGGAGTTGGTGGTGGTATTGGAAAAGGTGGAGGCGTTGGAGGTGGTGCCGGTGGGGGAATAGGTGGAGGAGCTGGTGGCGGATTTGGAAATGGTGGCGACGTAGGTGGGGGATTTGGAAAAGGTGGCGACGTTGGTGGCAGTGTAGGAGGAGGATCTGGTCAAAGTGGCGGAGTCAGTATTGGTACTGGTGGAGGCTTCGGAAAAGGCGATGGAATTGGTGGAGGATTTGGTAAGGGCGTTGGCGTCGGTGGTGGTATAGGCAAAGGTGGTGGAGGTTTTGGTAAGGGTGGTGGCTTTGGCGGTGGTATAGGCAAAGGTGGTGGAATTGGCGGTGGTGGAGGCTTTGGTAAGGGTGGTGGCATTGGAGGTGGTATAGGTAAAGGTGGTGGCCTTGGCGGTGGTATAGGCAAAGGTGGTGGAATCGGCGGTGGTGGCGGCTTTGGTAAGGGTGGTGGCATTGGTGGTGGTATAGGTAAAGGTGGTGGAATTGGCTTCGGAAAAGGATGGGGAATCAGTGGTGGTTTTGGTAAAGGTGGTGGTTTCGGTGGAGGAATTGGAGGCGGGGGTATTGGTGGAGGATTTGGTAAAGGTGGCGGAATCGGAGGTGGTATTGGAAGTGGCTTTGGCGGTGGATTTGGTGGAGGAGGAGGTGGTGGCGGAATTCCCCATAACTAAATTACCCGTATGGTGCATGAAAAAGCATTTATATTCCCATATTGAGTACTTGTAACAAGCAAAATATTGTATCACGCATGTATTTTTGTTCTATTTCTCTGCCATTATCAGGCCGTTTAATGATTAATTTGGTCAATTTTATTTGATTAACTTAATAAATCGCTTTATCTCTTAATACTGTATTACTGTTTTTAACTCTAAAATATTTCAACTGTGTGAGATTACTTCCATTGGGGTTCAAATTTGACATTTGGAGTTTCATGTCAATTGCTAAGGAGAGTTTCACTTCATTTTTGGCATATTTCAATTGGATCATTAGTTGGTTTTTTTTTTTTTATGAACTGTTCTCGACTCGTTAAATGGTTATTATTTGGATACTAAATAAATTAAACCTAAGCCTCAATATGGTGCATCTAAACTTGTCCCCCAAAGGGTGGGGGGATTTTCAGCTCGACATTGGGATTCTGTAAATCCCATCCGGAGGGGAGTCACGGCTGTCCAGAAGGTCACCTGTTGTTTGGAACTCTAGAGCTCTCTGTTGTTTTTGTCCGGACTGTGGTCAAGTCCGTCTAAACGGTCAATGCGTGTTTTGACCAATTTTAAATTTGTTTTGACCGATTTTAGATTTTGTTTGGACTTCCTAAAGATTTGTTACGACTTTGGATGCAAGGAAATCAGTTTCAACAAGTATTGGTTTTAGGAAAGATTTTGTAGTTGTAAACATAGCCTTTAGGAAAGATTTTGTAGCTGTAAACATAGTCTTATTCTCTTATCAGGCTTTGGATTTCTTGAGTGAATTCATTTGAGAGACCCTAGGTGATCTTATCTTTACAACAGTTTTTTTTTTTTTTTGGTGAAATATCTTCATTTGTATTTGGTTGCCTTTTTATAATAGGCTTTGTAGGCCTTTAGTTATCGAGAAGTATCTGTTTCGGCGATTCTTTCTAGTTAAAACCATAGGGTTTCATGACAATCATATGTATCTATGTGACATCTAATCAAGCCTATGGAACTCAATTTTGTCTATATCTCTCGGTTAAAACGGTAGGAGTTATGTGAGACTTGGTAAGAAAGAATATATCTGAATTTGGTGAGTGATTCCAACTGCGTTTTGGTGAGAGAACTTGTATTTAGGATTGGTGAGTGTCTCTTTGTAAGACAATTTGTTTAGTCACCATTTTCCATTGTAGCTCTTCGGAGCATTGTTCTCTTTAGGTAGTGGAATCATCTCTCATTTGCTTGCCCCATGGAGTAGGTTTACAGCCATAAACTAAACCACGTATCTTGGCCTCTCTTATTTGTTTTTGTTTGTTATTTGGTTTCTCCGTTTGGTTTTTTCGCTTGTGTTCAGTTTGTTACTTCTCTGTTATCGTGGCCATCAACAATTATCAGATTGCGGTTGGGTTCTTAGGGAGTTCGTCACACAACAACAGGAAGCTACCACACACGCATAACTCGAGCGTAATTCGGCTTAGATTCAGGCCGTGTGGTATTTTCAGGGTCGGGTCTGGTACTGTAAATTCGCAATGAAGTCAGGCAATGTGGTAATTCATGCAACCGTTACTAATTTTAGTCGGACCAACTTCAGGAGTTACTTAATTAGCAATAAAACCCTTTGAAACTTCTATATTTCCACAAGAAATTAAGGGCATGTCTTGGCCTTCAAACTCAATGGTACAAATATCACAATCACAATGAAAGCCCTTAACTATGTGCCCTTGTTTGTTTTAGCATTGTCCATAACTCATTGCTATTCCTTTATTTTCAGGCAATGGACCAGGAAATGGACAGTTGTCGTAAGAAATGAACTTTCTCACCACAAGAAGTTGTTCATCCATTGCAAGTCCGCTGACGATGATCTGGGTGAGCATTGGCTCGGTCACTGGGCCGAGAGAGATTGGAGTTTTAAACAAAATTTCTGGGAAACGACGCTGTTTTGGTGCTTCATGCGCAAAGGCGACGGACATAGTCATGCAAGTTTTGATGTCTTCTGGGATGATCCAGGAAGGCCAGAAAACAAGGGCGTCGAACCATTTTTTATAGCTTGTGGTTACAAAAGATGTCTTTGGGTTGCAAGAGACAACGGAATATACTTGTTAAACCATTTTAGTAACAAGGAGACGCAGTTCAAGCATGCTTGGAAATCTTGAAGGGCGGTGATCAAGATTTTGAAAACCTGAAAGATACGGGTCGGTAGACGGGTCACTGGTTCAACGACATGCCAACCGGAGTTGATTAGTGACATAATAATTACATGTGTGTAAAATTCAGCATAAATTACATACTGATGAAAACAAATAAATTTTTTTAAAAAAATACAAGGAGAAAATTATGTGTACTTAGGGTGGGTTTTTGCCACAAAACTTGGAGTACCACATGGAAGCATTTCAAAAACTGAAGCCCATTCATCAAATCGGGCGAGAAAAGTTGAGTGTTCTTGAGTCCCTCCTGTCCAATTTGTTCGTAGAATGGTTACCGGTTTGGCTGGTTTTCTCCCGCTTTTTTTAGAGTTTTTTTTCCAAAACATCCCTCGAACTGTCCACCTAATGTTTACTTAGTCCTCGACCTATCAATTTTGTTTACTTAGTCCTCCAACTATTAGTTTTGTTTACTTAGTCCTCAAACTATACACCTGTTGTTTACTTAGTCCTCGAACTATCAATTTTGCTAACAGAACATGGACGGAAAACTTAACGGATACCATTTTCCCACTGCATCTAGGGCAGAGAAGTCATTCCACTTGATTTTCCTACCATAAAAACAACATCAACCAAAAAAAAAGAAAAAGAAAAGAAAAGAAAGAACTCAATGGCCTACCTTCACCGAAATGCATATGCAAGCAACAATCGAAGATTTATGTGACATTCTTGAGCATAATAAAGATAGGTGATCTCTGGACCTTATATATGAAATAGTAAGCCAATTCGAAAAAAATTAAATAGAAATCATGTAGGCCAGAACCATCAATCTGCTGTGATATAGTGATGTAGTTCTTCAAGATTTCTATATGGTTTAACTTCACACAGGAGTTTGAGCTTATATTATTGATTAAGAAAAACAGTTCGAGAAAAAATTCGTCCATGTTCACACAAGACTATTCTTTTTTTTGGTTGCTGCTATTTTTATGGGAGAAAAATCAAGTGGAATGACCTTTCTACCCTAGATGCGGTGGGAAAATGACATCCGTTAAGTTTTCCGTCCATGTTCTGTATAGTTTGAGGACCAGGTAAACAAAATTAATAGTTTGAGGACTAAGCAAACAACAGGTGTATAGTTTGAGTACTAAGTAAACAAAATTGATAGTTCGAGGACTAAGTAAACATTAGGTGTATAGTTCGAGGGATGTTTTGGAAAATAACTCTTTATTTTTTACCACAACTGGTTTATTGGACCGATCGAACTGGAAACATCACCGAGTGGCGGACTAACTGATCGGACCGGCAGGTCTGATCCGGGGTTTTAAATCACTTATGGTGATTATCTTTAATGTTGCAGCATGCCTATGCCCATGCGTATATGATGTGCAAACTTTTAAATAATAGAAACCAAAATACAATTGAAAATAGGTTATCTAGGTTTGGGGATCTTGCAACGCATCATATGCACTTCATCGTGCAATGCACTAGTCTCAACCGTCTAAAAGTGTTTTCGATGGTCGGGATTCGCAGAAGCTTTCTTATCGTTTAAAGTGCATTATTAAGAATTTTTTATAAGAAAGCCTCTGCAAATCCAGACCGTTGAATTTCAATATAGAAATTGTGATGTGCGCTAGACGGTGAAGCACACTACAAGGTTCCCGAATCCAGTTATCTTATAAGAGTTAATATACCAACTTGAAAAAGATATACCAGGTATATGCGTAATAAAAGCAAGTTGGACCGTGACTCGAAAATAGGTAACGTAGCTTACTTGAATTTTGTAATGAGATAGTAACTGTAATTCCATAAAGACTTGGTAGTTTGGACATTAGAGTTCAGTAAATGGAAACTTGCTTGTGCCTAATTTATTATTTAGGAGGGATTCATACATTTGGTTTTGACCAACATCATGTGACGGTGCTGCATGGACACTCAATAATTTTTCCATGTTGAGAGATGTTGTACTCATGGTTCCATCTAAAGTATTATTACGAGGGCAAAAATAAAAACCAAAAATCTAGTGGGTTCCGCTACCCCCAATTGTAACGCCCCGAAAATTTGGGTACGTTAATAAATAAATTGTAAAATTATTTAAATAAAATTCCAACTTCATAAAAAAAATCCAAAGAATTAGTTAATAAATTTTTTGCTAAAAATATAAGTAAACTAACTTATTACAATTGAAATAAATTGAATCAGAACATTGTCTGAAAAACTTAAACATTTATTTAAAAATTCAACGGAAATAAAATGACATAGCCATCTAGCTAACTTTACTAATAAAGTCATGGGTCCGCCACTTGATTCCCATCTAGCTACTCCATCGCCTCATAATCAGCAGGCGGCTCCTCATCTCCTTCTATACCTGGCGTTGGGGACACCAGGGCCACAAAAAAGTAGCACCGTGAGTGGTAAAATTACACTCAGCAGGGCGCCCTAAGCCACCCATTTACTAAAGTTACTCATGCAACAATTACACACATAACCAAAATTTTATTTCATATGAAGTACTCAATTTTCACATCATTCCTCAACACAAAGAATTCACAAAATTCTATTGATCTCATTTCAACTTCGAAAGCACACTTTTTCTGTCATAGGCTTCCATCCACAATACACCTCGGTGCTTTCGATCACACAGCAAAGCCACCCGGGGTATATCAAAGACAATCCACGATTGATCACCCGTTGATCAATCTCTATCCGGCATCGGTTCCCACCCACAGTATACTTTCGGCGTCGATCACACAAAGAAAGCTACCAAAAAGTATAAACTGCGCATTGCTCAAGACCCATACCGGACACGTCCCAACCCCAAATATCGCGATTAAATCCAGTCATTTTTAAACTTTAACATTTCAATCAATAAATACTTAAAAATTGGGTTCATGCATCACGTGGGTCATTAATCACATAAGTCCAACATAACGACAAAAATAAAATAATCACAAAAATAGATAATTAACGTAACATGTAAAACAAAACATTATCAATCTACTAAAAATAGCAAATTAACTCCATAAATCACGAGATTTTACAAACACATTAATCTTTACGTTACAAACAGATTCCGTGTTTTACTTGGGTTCTAAATCCTTCCTTAAAGAGGTCGAAATTGGATTTGAAAAATAGTCTGCAATCTGTCTCGTATTACACTACAGCAGAAACTTTGAAAAATCGTATAAAATTCTACGTAACTCAGATCGAGACAAGTTCTATATCAAAGTTTCTTAACTTTTCAAGATCTACAACTTTTCAGTTTTGAGATTTTTCCAAATCGACTTGGAAAAGACCCGAAAATGACGAACAGAATACAGTACCCAGAAAACCCGATTTTTCAACGTTAAACTTTCACTACCCATTCGATAATGATCTAGTTTTCGGTGTATAAATTTTCTACACTTATCCTCATACACACTAACTATAAGAACAGTAACTAAAGTAATGGTTAGGTTTAGAATTCTCTACCTTTCCTCCGACAAATTTAGCACGCACAAACGAAACGGTAAGATTGAAGAATCACGACTCCGGAGAAAAATCTATAAAAATGATAATTAAGTATTTGCGTGAGTAAAAGAAAAATATACTCCGCAAGAGAAAGAGAGAAACTTATCAATGGTGAAAGAAAAGAGTGAATTTGTATGAGAGAAAAATGAGAAGAGACAAAGAAAGAAAAGAAAGAAGAAAAAGAAAGATTACCTGGGGATTGAGAGATTGACGAGAGAGTGAGGGATTGAATTAGGAGTACTAATTAGTTTAAATATAGTAGATTAGAGATAATGATGGAGGAAAAGTTTAAGGGAAATGGGAGAGTAGAATTAGATAAGGATAGGGTAGTTAGGTTAGGATAATTAGGATGGGTTTTAAAAATATAAATATATATTTTTACACACTAATATATATGCATGTAAATACATATCCCTCAACAATATAATTATCTCATTGTGAGGATAATTAATCCTATAACTATTTATATTTATATTTATAAATATAAATATAAATATATATATTTTTAAAAAAAACGATCCGTTACACCAATGGTCCTTAACGAGCTCCGCCAGTGGGTATTAACGGGTAGGGGTGCAAAACAAATCGAATTGCTCAGCATGGCTTCGTACCGAGCTACTTGAACTCAAATTTTAAACTTGTACAATTGAAAGAGCAGTACTCTAAAAGTAGGCTTGGTTGTTCATACGGGCTCATTTTAGGCTGGTCTAGTTAATGAGCAGAATCAACCCCTATGGATTGAGTTTGGCTCGACTCAATTGCAGAGTAACAGACGGAGGATTTGGTAAAGGTTACGGAATCGACACTGTATCAAATTTGGCATTGAATGGGGAAAATGGAAACATTCATGGCAAAGTGGTTTCCAAAATTGCTTGAGACGATTTTTTAGATTGAAAAGGTAAAAACTTTCAATAAAAGAATGACGTTTATGCTTCTATTTGTCAATTCTCACTATAGAGAATTTAAAAATAATTTAGATTCTAATTTAGGTTCCGTTCCACTAATTGAATATTTAGACTTTTTAACTTTTCATACTTTATGAGATAGATCATTTGCCTTACATACATTAAGCCAAAAGATCAAAAAATCAAAGACTTGGTGAAATATATGACCGAGTTTATTTGAATACTAGTGAATGACCCATGCCTGAAGGCACTCCACTGAACAAAATTTGGCTGTACATAAACTAAGAAGATTCAATTTCTTAGACAAAATTTGACTTTATGATTTGACCATACGTAAACTAATGAGATTCCATCACCAAAGATTTTACATTAAGATTTAGTGGAAACAAAATTCCACTTAAACTCTTTATTAGTCAAAAAAAATATTCGTTCTATGTACACTGGTGATAATCGATTAGCAGTGTATAAGTTTTACATGAACATTGTTACTAATTGAAAGATTAACTACAAATCTAAACATGACCATATATAAATTAGAAATGAGAATGCTTTCCCCCAAGTAGACAGACTAAATCAACCCCTGTTTGAGGTAGTTGTATGAGTCGTGAACCTTATACGCTCACAATTACAAACTTTTGAAATTCGGAAAACCTCTGCAATATAGACAACAATCACGGAATAACTTTCCCCCCCCAAAAAAAAACGCATCGGAACTACACAGAAATGACTGATAAAAATGGATTTTAATAAAAAAAAATTGATGAAGTGAACTAATGTAGAAGTCATCACATGAAAAAAACCTTAATCAAATTCCATCAAAATTTCAAAAATTGTTGAGAACCACAAAAATTCCAAATCCGCATCAAAATCTTTCCAAAATAAAAGAAGACAGTGTTTACAAAAAAAGAAGAAGAAGGCGGAGGTAAAATAGAGAAAAAAGAAAAACCTAGAAAACCAGAAGTCATCGCAAAGGAAAATTTTCTAGAATATTTGATCGTCACTACATGCTGGTCATGGTTTTTTAAATTGGTATCGGTGAGGGAGAGAACTCAGTTGTGAGAGAGAAGAGACGCACTAGTGGTATTTCCAACCAAATTCAAGATCATCTCCGTTTCCTCTCATATATAAATTAGAAATGAGATCCTAGAAATTTGATTTATGGGATCTCTTTCCAGACGTTGCCTATTCGATTTACTGATTTGGTTGTTATGTGTTTGAAGTTTTCCTTTTCAATTGTGGTTGTTGCATGATTGACAAAGAGAGTGAAATTTTGTGTTCCCAAATCAGTATAAAAATAATTAGGCAACGTTTTTGGGTTCCCAAGTATGCCTAAACATTTAGGCGGGAAAAATCTGAGCCCAAAAATGCATCTTGACCATTTGTTAAAAGCTTAATCGATTTGAGCCTTTGAGGGCTGGCGTGAAAATCAATCTCGAATATCCATCGAATCCAAGGGCTGAAAATATGAGGGATTCAAAAAACTGAGTCCTTTTTGAATCCCTCATATTTTCAGCCCTTGGATTCGATGGATGTTCGAGATTGATTTTCACGCCAGCCCTCAAAGGCTCAGATTGATTAAGCTTTTAATTTATGGTCAAGATGCATTTTCGAGCTCAAAATTTTGCCACCTAAATGTTTAGCCATACTTGGGAACTCAAAAACGTTGCCTAATTTGGTACTCAATCAGAGGAAAGGAGCAACCCATTTACTAACTTACTTGGAAACCGCAATTTATATTTGGGAACCCAAAAATTAATTCCACCAATTACATCGAAACAAATTGTACTCCCCCTTCTCCCTCTTTCCTTCCTTTTATACTTTGTCTAAAAGAGGTGTGGAAGCAAATTAGATTTTACCAGCCTCTGTTTATAAGTTGGAACTACTTATCAAATCTTTCTCTTGCATTGATTTTCGCCTGTTGAAGGTAACATGTACATCAAATCACTATCTCACAAATTTCATTTCTTTGTTCCAATATTTTCTCCTACCTCTGCTTTAGCACTTTTACATTCACTCGATCGACCTTTTTCAAATTTACAGTATTTCAAATATGCAAGCAAAACACGGTGGTGTTCAAACGATCCTGGAGTTGCCAAGCTCGACTCCATGACATATTTTCTACCTCTTTACCACTACTTAAATTTATTTATTCCGCTAAAATCAATTATTTGCTTAAAACTTTATTGGCCAATTAAGCATGTGACAGTTAATTTGTGTAAGGATCGGGTAAAACTATTTTTTTTTAGATTGTGTAACAGGTTTATATGTTCAAGATAATATGATTGGATTGGATAGGCGTGGATTGTAACATGTGTGGTTGGTTTATAGTACTCTTGAATTACACAGGAAAGTACTTTTAATCAAGGATAAAGCAATTTTTTGGCCATATGTGAATTACTTTTGTTTTACTACTTCTTTACTGTTGAATCAAATAAATGAAATTTAATCTGAGATGAGATCTTTGTGCATGGCAAAGTAGTTGTTTTAGATTGTGCAACCATTTTTTTTTGATGGGGTTGTGCAACCATTTTATACTAAAATTTCATTCGGTGGAGTGCTTTCAGACACGGGTCATTCACTAGTAGATAAATATGATTAGAATCCTTTGACTGATAGCCCTCTTGTTAATAATATTCGCAAAAGTATAGTATTTACTGATTCGGTTAAAGATCATTATTGACCCTAATAATGATACATTATGTTACGTATTTTTCAAACTTTATGGTTCATGGTTTATGATTTTTTATGGTTTCAATGTTACCTATTTTATGTTCGTCGCGTGTTTATTTGTCAATTATAAGTTGATGTATACCATATGCAAATACATATTATGACTTAATTTGGTTAATTAAAAAGTAATATTACAATTACACTAATATTAATAAAAATTGTAGCATGACTTCTCCTCTCTCTATTTTTTTTTTTTTTTTTAGGAATTGTTTGGAACCTAAGGAAAAGAAAAAAAAAAAAAGAAGAAGAAGATTTGTTTCCTCTTTAGCCAAAAAAGTACTACAAAAGCTCAACAATGAAACCTCCAATGCTCATAAACCAAATATTTTTCAAAGGACCCTTTCGGCCTTTCTTCTCCCGTTTCTAAAATTCCTGAAAAACTTCATAGGCTGCCGTTACAGTTTACAGAACTCAGGAGACTTTTTTCAAGGTAATTACATATCAATCTCTTCTCGATTTTCATTGGGTTCTTGCCAATTTCTTGATTCTTCAACTGGGTTTTGGTTGATTTCCAAAAAAATAGGGAGATAAACGAAAAGGAAATAAAAAGAAGCAAAATTGAAGTCGTATGATGACCATATCGTTATTGATTTTTGGTTCTATAATTTCTTAGTACTCAAACAGAGCCGTTCAAGGTACTTTTTGATGTTTTCTGCTTGGTTCATTCTTAGGTTAAAAAGATGCCGGATATTGAAGGGCTGGTAAATGAGTTTGTTTCAAAGCTTGAAAACCGGTAAGCAAGTTTGTGGTGTTCTTGTTCCCGCTAGTGAAGTTGATTTTGAACCTCAAATACGATTCGTTTGATCGGTTTCGTTCACATTATGGTATGTTCTAATCTTGTGGTGGCAGTAACGTAGAGGGATCACATGCCACTGCTCGCGCAACGGCAGAGTTGCTTCGATCATTGATTTCACAGAAAAGGTTGCCTTCTACAAACCAGGCTGAAGCACTCATTGAGGCAGTAAAGATTGTAGGAGAGAAGTTGACTGCTGCAAATCCCGTGGGTATGCATTCCACAATAGAACATATGACAATTTTGTTCTATGTTGATTAGTGTTCTGTGACGCTGTGTGTGATAGGATTGTGGGTTTGATTCGTTTTGGAAAATCTTAGTGGAAGTGTTGTTTGAAAGCTGTACCTAATGCAAAATTTCGATATGTGTGTACTAGTTAAACTTGACACATGAAGAAATTTGGAAAAGTTTAAAGATACTATCCTAGGTTACGGGGATGCTTCTAAATTCAAATGTGATATATGTCCTACTCATGTACTCAGGCACTGGCCTAACAATTAGTCCAATTTTATCATAGCAATGCATAAAACTTGAGTATTACAAATGAAATGATTTTTGACATATCTTGAACACCATTTTGTCCTTGATATGGAGGAATTTTACCGAGATTGATGAATAGTTACTGCATTTGTTTGTGCTACCGATATTGACGTGTCTGAGTAGTTTAGAACATACGAAATGGTCATTCTAAGATTTAATCTCCCAATCTCGTACTCATCGTCATGTTGCTAAACCAATTAACCTATGATGGCTTGTAAGTGTTTGAAAACACAGTTTCTTGAACTCTTCAAAATTATGATGTTACCATCTTCCTAACACCACTCTAACCTAGTAACATAAAAAAGTGATATGTGTCTGTGCATGTGTGCCTCCATACTTATTAATGAAAAGATGTTTGACAACTTTGTTTGGTTGAGAGTTTTGAGAAGAATTTTTTGAGAAATATTTTTGAGATAGTGTTTGGATGAGTTTTTGAAAAAAGTAATATTAGAGAGAGAGAGAAATGGGAATAATGATTGGAAAGAGGGGTATGAGTAGAGAGAGAAATGTAATTAATGATTTGAGATATAAGAGATGGGTAAAGAATCTTTTTGGAAAATTTTTAGGAAATGTGAAGTGATCACAGTGTTTCAGTATTTCAGAAGTATAATTGTGGTAATTATAGCATCCTGAGATTTGAGATAATGTGTAGGCTCGGTGCTCTATAGCTCTCTTATTGTATGTACTAATAATCACCAAACCATATGGATGGAACAGAGATGGCTGTTGGGAATATCGTGAAGCGTGTACTGCATATTGTACGGGTGGAGGATCTTTCAGCTGTGACAAGTGATGTTAATGGGTTAAATTTATCAGCAGAAACTGATGAAGAAGATATAGCTGAGCGCGATTGCGACCATGTTGCATCTGCTGCTGCGGTTGGTTATGGGAGTATTCTGGATCGACCCTCGTTGCGTACTCTTCTAGAGAACATGGGTTGTGATTCAGGAGAAAAAGGCAAATGTTTTTATATTGTTCGTCATATTAGCAAAATCCTCCTAAATTTATGTGAAGTGATGCTTAAAAACAGTATATATGCTCGGTTGATCACATTATTTCCATTTATGCTTTTTTTTGATCGGCATATTTTCATCTATGCTTTATAACAGCTGATAGAAAGATGAGCCGACGAATATTAAAACATAACGTCATCGAGGCAGTTAATGAACTAATTGGAGAGATTGATGATTGCCACGAACGAATTGCTGAGCAAGCAGTGGAGCATATTCATCAAAAGTTCTGTTTCTAAACTAGGATAAGTCTATTTTCTGTCTTAAACTTGTTTTATATGCTGGTATTTGCATTCAAATAGATTTTCATTCTGCTTCCATACAACAAATAACTGTTCAGGTACTTAGTATTTACATTACGTTAACTCTTCTTGGTGCTTTCAGTGAGGTGATATTAACGTTGGGTCGTTCTAGAACTGTGTTGGAATTCCTAAGTGCTGCCAAGGAGAAAAAACGATCATTTCGTGTTTTCATTGCTGAGGGTGCACCAAGGTTTGTACATATTTTTACAATGTCAAGAAATAGAGCAAGCAGCTTTTTTATTGGATTTATATTTTGTCCTCCTTTTTTTTTTTTTTTTCCATATTTTCGGTTGCATCCACCTTTGATCAGGTACCAGGGACATGTCCTTGCAAAAGAGTTGGTCAAAAGAGGTGTGCAGAGTACCGTTGTTACTGATTCTGCAGTGTTTGCAATGATTTCTCGAGTAAACATGGTAATTATGAAATTTGACCACTTTTTCTCTTCCATTGATAATAATGTGGATCACTTTATGCTGTCTAATTGAAAATTCATATGAAGGTTATAGTTGGTGTTCATGCGGTGATGGCCAATGGTGGGATCATAGCACCTGTTGGGTTGAGGATGGTTGCACTTGCTGCCCGCTCTCATGCTATCCCATTTGTTGTTGTGGCTGGTATGCACAAGGTTTGTGTCAGCACTCAGCACCTCAGTTTTTAGAATCCCTACAATTCGTACTGGTTCACCAAGCAGTCATTTTTCTGACCTGTGGGGTGACCCTAGGGAGCATTTTTGTAGGAATCATATGATTCATTTTATCACACGATTTTGTTCGATACACCAAACAACCTGTCACTTGCAAATTAAATTTGAAGTCATCAAGTGAGATTTTGAAAACGTATGGTGATTTTGGGTAATATGAATATGACTTGAGTCCCTTGAGCTGAGTATATGGAAGCAATCAAAAAATAATTATTCATGCCCATTTGATGAAGATTAAGAATAACAAAAAAAACTCGCGGTTTTTTTTTTTTCTTTTCAATTTACTGTCTCAAAATATCGTGAATGTCAGTTTTCGCAGCTTGCTATTACGAGACATAGGGTTTTGCAGCTTAGTACATTCCGTACTTCCCTTTTTTCTTTTTTTTTTGCGCAAGTTAGTAATGATTCTAATATTTTTCAGCAATACAGTTAGTTATAGCTTATAGTTAGCCTGTTTGTGGCAGCTGTGTCCCTTGTACCCACACAATCCAGAGGTCTTGCTAAATGACATGAGATGCCCATCTGAATTGATCGAACATGGTGAATTTTCCGGCTGCATGGATTTTGGAATTGACAGTGGTTCTCCTCTTCTTCATGTTGTCAATCCTGCATTTGATTATGTGCCTCCGGAGCTCGTTAGCCTATTCATCACTGACATGTAAGGCTGTCTTCTTCATTAATTTTTCAGACACAACGTAAAGCTGTACACATTATTTTCAATCATATAAATTTTTGAACAAATTAAAGATCTCTTTCCATAAATAATTTACAGTATCATATGCAAGTCTTTCAGCTCAACTTTCTGCTTAGTTATTCCCGTGGTTTTAGAAAAGGGAAAACATTTACATCTAACGCGTAGCTTTACCCATCTAATTTGGTTGATATAATTGACTTCAATTTCATTTAGCTATGTTGTTTTGGGAGCTTATTGACGATTAGATTAATATTCATCTTAATATACGACCATATAATCTGATCATTGTCTGCTTCATTCACAGAGGAGGACACGGCCCATCATATATGTACCGACTCATTGCTGATTATTACTCTGCTGATGATTTGGTTTAACAACAAAAGCCCTGCTTAGCTGATTATTACTCTGATGATGAATTGGATTAACGACAGAAGCCCTGCTTACCAATAGTTACCAGTTTTTGGAAAATTTTCTGACCTATTTGGATTAGTAATGTTTTGGATTCATTTACAGATTTGGAACTGATACATTGTGTATGCACAGAAATCTCCCGGCGAATGAATTACAGAAAGGAAGAGAGCAACATGGAAAATGTTTGTTTTCCTTTCTGTGGCTTGTTTGTACAATCAAACGTTAGAGATTTTGCGACTCATATCCTTTTTGTTGGCAAACTGAACGAAGGAAATAAGCTCCTGTAATTTCTTTCGGCCCTACCTGCTTGATATCAACCTTTTCCTTTTTCGCTTTAGCCATGAAATAGGAAATGCATATGCTCAAGTGTTTTTTTTCCCGTTGTAATGAAATAGTGGATCAGTACTTCGAGAAGCCTACTTGAACATGTAGGAGAGGGAGAACGGAAACTGGTAAACCGGATGGCATCAGCATACATAGCTCCTAATGCTCAACTCGAAATTGCTAACAACATTTCAAAAGGCACTACAAACACAGTATCTAAGCTGATTACCAAAATGAGATTACAAAAATTTGTTTTCGCATAAAGAACGTGTCGATGTCACATCGATCATAGTAAAATTCCCTTGCGTTCTGTGAAAACTACATGAAGAACCAAAATTACAAATCTAACTTTGGCATCAACCTCGGCTCCATTCTAATAACAGCCTTCGATTCTTCATATGGGCAACTGTCAAACTGCCACAAGATATCGAACTCTGCTTCATCGAGTAGTTGGCCAGATTTCATTGTAAGATCACACAAAAAATAATTAAATGTTTTCCCAAGTTAGTATGCAATAAGTCTACTTCAGAAACCTTGCCTTGTAAATTTGATAATCAACATAGCCCACAGCCACAATCCGGTTATCAAAAACCCGTCCATGCAAACAATGTGCTGCCATAGAAGCAGCTTCTGTTCTTTTGTACTCCACTAGAACACAACCAGGTTCAAATGAATCCTCAAGACCAAAAACACTTGCTCCGTTTTCAACTTTCTCAGGAGCATCTGTATCCATTCTCTCAGTCAAGTCCATTTCAGCTAAAGATTCCTGCAGCTGTCCATTGGCTTCCATTGATTCCTTCTTGTGTCCATCTGCTGATTCATTTTCCACATTGGAAACCTCGGCATCTGTAGTTGAAATTGTATCATCAACATTATTATCACAATATTCCATTTGATCCTTCGATTCAAGATCTTCATTACCATCAATTTGAGATAGATTGCACGGTTTGTCTTCAATTATGTCATCTGGGTGGGTTTCAACACAAATGCCCCCGCCCTCAACAGGTTTATCATCTTCTTCAGATTCTTTACTATTGTTTTGCAGCTCTGATCTATTAATTTCTTTGGACTCAAAATCAATATGTTGTGAAGTTTCTATGGCCATTTCCTTGTCCTCACAATTCAAGTCTTCCCCACCATTTGAGGAACTAGGGTTTTCACAGACTTCTTGTGTTTCCCGGTTTGTATGACAGTCAGTACACTTGACAACGTTAACAGATTTAACAGCACCAAACCTGCACAGAGGATGGGGCAGATCTTCAAGTTGTACAATCAGGAGAAAGAGAGAGAGAGAGGGAGAGGGAGAGGGAGAGATAAGGTTAAACAAATTAAGTGTTTGCTGTGGACCTGGCACACTCTAACCGCGTGTCTTCCAATATTTCCTCTAGCTCTGCTTCAGACAGCGACAAGAGGCTATCTGGATCCAACTGAAGCATTCATTGGGGGAAAACATTAAAACAGAAAGGGTACAACATTGTAAGATTAATAACAGGACTCTAACATAGACAAAATATGATAAGACAAATAATAATAATCAACAGAATACCAGATTCTTAAGCTTCAGGACTTGTGTGGGCTTCTCGAGAAGGGGTTTCGCATCCTCAGGGATACCATAGAAAGGTGAATTGCCGATATTTTCCTAAAATTAAGTACAACATTTGCTTCAATTCCCCTTTTAGGAAGAAAATAACTGGGAATTATTCAAATAGTTATTGGAAACAGGAAAAGGGAAGTGACAACATACAACTGATGAGGCCACATCTGGAGTAGCTAGAACGACAGTTAACAGTTGTCCTCCTAATCTCATGCCGTTAAGACCCGCACATGCCTTCAGAGTCACTGATTGGTCTACATACTGAAATAAACCCGATAAAGTCAGAAGAAGAGCGATCAACAAGAGATCCAAGAAAAGAGTAGTATCAAACCCTTCATCCAACTGTAAAAGACTATGGACAGTTTATCATGTATCAAACTATAGGTATTTCTCATTTAATATAACAAGCAGAAAGGGGTGCATATAGAATAAATATCAGAATGCAAAAGAAAAGAGAATCACATTTACATAAAATCATGAGTCCAGAAGAGAGGAAAATGCACATGTACTAGTTTTCCAAGCAGTCCAGAAGGAATGATGTGTCTCAGGAGATCATGGCTAAAACTCCTCCTACACTGCTTCCCAACAGCCTTAAGTTAGTTTGGACTCCCAATGACAATGGGGTGTAGAGTTAGTAGGCCTTGGTTCCATTTGGTTTGGTTTCCCCACCACATACCAAGATTGGCTTTCATTCGGTGGCTAGCTTTTCACAGGGAAGTTAGCTACCAAAGACAGGTTACTCAAATGGGAAGTGATGTCCTCTGATACATGTGTGTTCTGTAATTCAGGGGTTGACACCCATATTCATTTGTTCTTTGAATGTGCTGTTTCTGGCTGGATATGGCTGCATCTATTATCCAGGTGTGGTCTGTTTCTGGCTGGATACGGCTGGTTATCCAGGTGTGGTTTTCATAGACCCCAATAGGTTTGGCTGAGGAGATTGATTGGGCTGTGCACCACATAAAATGAACCTCAATGCAAAGCAGAGTGTTCTATACAGTGTAGTCTGCTGCTATATATCATATTTGGGGAGCTCGGAACTTATACATCTTTCATAGTATTAGGCAGAAAAAGGAAGCTATATGCCGCAGAATTGTTCAAGAGGTGAGTTATTGTATGGCATCTTGGAGAAATATGCCCAATTCTGCTGTGAATCTGAGGATAGCTGGTGTTCGGGAGAGTGCAGGTCACATTTTCAGGCTTAACAGGGATGTGTTCTAGTTTATCTCCATTTCAGTTGTATTTTGTGTTTTAAGTGGTGTTTGGTTTTTTTATAGCTTTGGTTGCTTGTGTAAAACAGGGGGTTTTGTAGTGGATTCTCAAGGCTATCCCCTTGGTCCTTGGTTTTAGTTGGTGTATTCTTAACGAATTTACCGAACTGGAAAACAAAACCATGAAAGAAAACTAGAATTTTTCGGATTCAAATTTAGATTTTACTAACGATGAGTTATTATTCATATACTTCTTTTGTATCGAGACAGATTTCAGGTTTACATACAAGAGAAGTGACTTATTCCGCAATAAAACTACATAGCTAATGAAGAGATCAAAACATGGATGCACCTCCAGAGAGAAAATGAAACTGCAATCACTAATTATGGTATTAAATATCAGCATATCCAGCTATTGGTAACTAGTTTGTTGTATAGATGGGGGAGGGGAGGTACTAATTTAACTTGCCATCAAATTCCATATCTTAATAGTCTTAGTGAATAGAGATTTAGCTTCACTTTATGGCATCATTTACGATAAATGGCTAGCATTGACAAGAGATGAGTCAAATAGATGGCCAGGCTGCATTTGATTATTAGAACTTATTAGTTCTGGTTATTAAGATTTCAAGCGTACAAGAATTCTAGAGTAGATTAGGTTGAAAGTTTTACTATTTAGTATTTTAATACAATATTCTTTCCCCTAAGACTTCCCCATTTCAGCAAGATGATACTAGACAAAAAAATATATCCAAAGGAAAATGTACCAATGTCGAAGGTACAGAAAAAATTAAAAATAAGTATGCAATTTGTTATTTGATAATAGGCTTCTTGACTCATAGAAATCAAATAGACAACTAAAAACATCCTCTAAAACACCACATGAGTCATATGACCAACTAGCTCATAGCAAATCACTGAAGGACTTGGGAGTTATGTCAAAGAGTCTACAAGGATTTAACCTCATCACTAAGAAATTATGGTTAACAAAAAATAGAACGAGAAACCTTAGACCCCATACCTCAAGGAAAGCACGTGGCTCATTATGATCCACATTGACATCCAAACGGTATGCCTTCAAAGTTCCGAATGCACTAACTATCTCCTTAAGCTGGAAAAACAGACTACAAACTTAAGTCACCAGACGTATGGATGATATAATAAAAAAAAGGAGAGAGGGAACCAAGGTACGATCATGTTACCATTTCAGGTGAAATAGTCTTTGAAATCCCACCAATGAAGATCTGGAGCAATGCATTTAGCAAATCTTTCAAAAGAGATATCAACCAAAAAAAAACATCCAGCACATAAACTACGACAAGAAGCGTAATAGTCCCCATGACGCAAGCACTACCTATCCCTCATAACAAGGTAACAATTGCATCTAACTTCCTATCCCCATTAAATTTATACATCAACAATTCAAGGCAAGTGAACTAATACTAATTGGAGAATACATGGAATCCACAATATCCATATTCTGCCGAAATGTATCCCGGATGGATGACTAAGTACTAGAGCGAGTTCATTGCGTATCATCTAAGTAAATAACTTATTGAATGCTTCTGTGCTGGAATCCAAAGAAGTCTGAAGAATATTCTAATGTGAACACCAGTTATTGACAATGCCATGTAAACTGAAGTCTGTATCATTGGTGTAAAAGAAGGTTCTCAATTTTACTAGAGATTGGAAAGGATAACATCATCCACACCATTTTGACTCGTATATTGGATGACCAAATGGACAAAGCATGTAAAGGAAAAAAAAAATTATAACAAGCCTTGAAATCTTGTAAATTACAAAAAGTTGAAAAGTAAAACGTGATTGACACAGAGTTCATGTATGGAAGAGGACTCAAACTCCTGCTCCAAAGTCACCTTGAAGGATACTATGCTAACGTTTGAACATAATGAAAATTGCTATATGACAAATATAAAGAAGTCTAGCAAAATAGTTTCATGTTTAAAGATTAGAAGTGCTACAACAAGTGTCTTTTTTAGCACTAGTATGACTTTAAAGAAGGACAAGACTTTGTTCAGACGAATAACGTGACACAAGTAAGTTTGTTCACATGGGATCACTAAATCAAAACTCACTCTTGAACCGCAAGAATTGGACAACTTAATATTCCAATGATTAATAAATTTCTTTTGTCAAGCAAAAAAAAGAAGACACAGACTACTTAAATAGCATAGACACGAGTGGAAACATTGGATCTAATTCACTTTCAAAAACAGCAGCTTAAATCATGAAAGAGAGATCAAGTTACATATGGTAATACATAGGTACAATGGTATTCTATTAGCAACCACTTTGTGCATTTATTGCAAAAGGTTAGGTCTGTCTCAAATCCATCTGTTTCAATGGTATTCTGGGAGCAGCACTTTGTGCATTTATTGCCAAAGGTTAAGTCTGTCTTCTATCCATCCCCCGCCCATACCCCCAATTATTGGGGACTAAATGGGTTATGTTATTGTTGTAATACATAGGTACAGTATTTTGGGAGAGAAAATGCTTGCTGAGTAGTTTCTAGCAGGTGATAGAATCTATAAGTGATTTGGTTTCATACCTTGTGCGATGAATCCCTTACTATGTCACTTATTGAATCAACAGCAACCATCGATTTGTCAGGACCACCAGTCTGCATGAAAATAGCAACTGTCTGAAAACCTGCTACATGAATAGTAACCACAGTATACCTCAGAAACAGATGCATAAAATAAAACACAGTTTTATCCAAAATTAACCTAAATTATTACGGAGAAGAACTCAAGAAAAAAGAGATGATGCTCACAATGAGAGAGTTATATAATAGGACTTCGAGACGGACAACAATAAACACAACCATACACATTTAATCTCCATCACAGAGTTTCCATGACAGCTCCATGGCCATAGCTATCAGAAAAATGGATCCACATTAAAAAGGCAATACCATGAGATAACCAAGACACTAGTCACTCACAAGTGTGACACTAGCAACCAATAAAACAGTCCAGCTTAATGGTCCAGCTCCAGCAGAACTAAGGAAACACTTTCTCTTTGACAATATAACATTTCTAGCTAAAAATCAGCTGAGAACTCAAGGATTGACAGCATTGGTCCAGTCCTTGCCACGAAAAGGAACATGATTTGTATTGAGACCCACTAACCGGCACAAAGAATCCGCAGTGTAGAATATACGATCCCTATTAGCCTAGTTTGCATCAACACAAACTAAATTTAATAGTTTGAATACAATGGAGGTTAACTGGTTCAGTGGAAATGTCTATTGTCACTCGATGTCAGTTATCGGGGATTGAGGAAAGATGTGAAATGGTTATGAATCAGTTGGTAGATGTGTGTTTTGTCCTTTCTTCAAAGAAACTTGGAAGCAGAGAATCTGAACAGCAACCAAATACTTGTGAATGATCAGGGATGATTCCATCAAGATTAGACGGTATGCAACTCTCCAGAGAAAGCATTAGTCTAAACTAAACGTGAACTTGTATGAATGTATGGTAGCTTGGCATGCTCACTGGCTTCTTTCACTTGATTCTTGTACACCTTTGCAAGTGGTCACTTGAACCTATTGTAAAAGAGCAACTAAGGGACTTGCACATCAAATCACGATCTGTTCCAAATGGCATATAAGTACAATTTGCACTCCTTCAAGTTCCCAAAATCCAAGTGTAATGCTTATCAGGCAAAGAAAAATGTAAAAGGCTCCTATCATCAGATCGTTCTTGCGTGAGAGATCTTTTGTCGTACGGTAATCATGGTTTCAACATTTGACTGTCTTCCCCTAATGCAACTATAAACGGATATGTGCTTTAACCAAATCACTTTCATGTTTAACTATTAAAAAAAAAAAATCAACTCAAGAGCTTCAGCATAATAATCTACCATCATGCTAATCTATAAACAACCATACTCCAAGATAGCATTTCAAATAGCAGAAACAGAAGTAAAAAAATGCTCAACCACTAAAGTAATATATGACAAACTTAGATATTGCAGAAAGAGAAAATAGGACTGAATTTCACCAATAGTCCACCAAACACATAGATAATCACAAAACATCGCAACTAGTTCACACCAATTTTAATCATCTCGGTTTATTTGCTTAAGTGAAGAATACCACAACCTTCCATGTAAATCTAACATTAGCTCATGTAGAATTGACGAAGAGGAGTAATACCAAAATCAGTAAAAGCCTTAGGCAGAAAGAAATAGAGTTAAAGATTGCATCATTCTTACAGCTACTTCTACAAAATCTTTTGGGCGCCTGATTTTAAGAATGGAGCCAGAGAATGATCTTCCATCGAAAGAAAGAGCTGCTGAAGCATACTCAGGCGTAAGAAATTCCACCAAAGCTTGTCCCTTCTCTTTGTGTATCTGCAGCTAAAAACAATTAGGAATGCTGAATCCCCATGATGGTAAACAAATTTGAGACAAAACCAAATGAACCCTTGCAACATTTATTACTTATACAAACTTACATTGCAGCTGATACAAGGATCAGATCCTTGTAGGTGGGTAACACCTGAAGATACCAGACAATTGTTAAGATATTCCGTTACATCTTTCTCAGACACTGAAGCAGGCAAGTTTTCTACATAAATCCTCCTCATAGGCCGGGTTGCTTGTGTGAGCTGAATAGAGTCAATGGTGGCATTTGAAAAAACCCCAGAAAGGGCCTTCACAGTCTTTGCAGACACAGGTTCCACAGCAGATATTTGATTTTTGTTGGACAACACAGTTTGATATGTAGTGTCAACATTAGAAATTACAGAAACAGTCAATTTGCTGTCTGTTCCAGCAGGTGGGAGATCCCAAGTGGCGCTTTTTTTCTCCAGGTGAGAAGAATGAGGCGGAGAAGGAGTCTTTACTGCAGCTTCTGTTTTTCTCTTCCTCGGGGAATAGCCACCCAGCTGACTTGTGGATTCGCCATGTCTTCTATAGTGGTTATTCGCACCATTACTGGATATTCTATGC
Organism: Vaccinium macrocarpon; assembly: GCA_022606695.1. Classification (NCBI taxonomy): domain Eukaryota; kingdom Viridiplantae; phylum Streptophyta; class Magnoliopsida; order Ericales; family Ericaceae; genus Vaccinium; species Vaccinium macrocarpon. The sequence continues at coordinate 4,405,492 of CM040173.1, forward strand.
CTGTCATCATCAGATTGCGGTTTTCTGGACTTGTCTTTCGAAGAATGAGAGGGTAGCTCTCCTTGCTCCGCCGCATTATATGATTTACGTTTCTGTGCCCTTGGAGATAGCGAAAGAGACCTCCTACCCCTGTCCTTATCATGCTCTCTGCTCCTTGACCGTCTCTTTTTCTGTCTTGATTCTTCCCTATGGAAATGTGATAGCTCATTCCTTTCCTTTCTCTTAGAAGTTTCGGAATCATCCCATTTCCCAGAATCATTTTTTTTCATCTCACTCCTTTCTCTAGTTTTCTCATCATCTTCAACTCTGTGCTTGTTTTTGCTTTCTTTATCAGAGTTTCCTCTAATTCTCTCTTCATATCTGTCCTTCTGTACCAAATTTCTCGCATGCCTATTTTCAGGTTGATTTTCATAATGACTAATTGACCGATCATCATTTTTCCTCCTGCCATGGTCCCATCTATCATCCTTGACCCCCTTAGCTTTATCACCAACCCCTCTGTTCAATGTGGCCCTTGATTTAATTTCGGAGTCACGATTGCCTTTATACCTTTCATTCACTAACCTTTCCCCAGTAAGAGCGGTGTTTTCTTTATTTCTGGAACTTACCCTCGGAATATCCTCTGAAGCATGCTTTTTCGTTTCTGAGTCACGACTGTCTCTGTCTCTTTTATTCACCAACCCGTTCCCATCACGACTGTCTCGATCTCTTTTATTCACCAACCCGTCCCCATCACGATTGTCTCTATCTCTTCTATTCACTAATCTCTCTCCAGTCACAGTATTTTCTCTCTTTCGGGAACTTACCTTCTGAAAATCCTCTGAAGCATGCTTTACAACAGGCAAAATATCGTTGTTGTTTCTACTACCTCTGCCAGATACAGAACGGTCAGAAACTTTCTCAATTTCCTGAACTGCTATATCTCCTGCCTCTGCAATCACATCTTCAACATCTCCAGACAGTTTCTTGTTTTTTCTTCTGAGCATAATGTCATCAAAACTGAAAGGTCTTGTCCGAGCAGCAGTTCCTTCATCGCGACTTTCCTGATAAACCACACTCTTGAGTCCATGTTTCTCTTTATGCCGACTTGATCTGCTGCTCATTCTGCTAAAATCTCATGTGAAAATTCTGATATTCCCTTTTAATACCCGAATTCATTGAATATGCAACAGATTGAACATCATTGAGCAACAAGCTATCAAACTTGCGTATAAAAACAGATATATTACATAGGTTTCCCGGTAAGTACCACTACGTAAAACTCGTTAAAGAAAGAATCTTGCAACCCTTTTCGGATTTTAGGCATTCAAGCTTCACACATAAGCCTACAAATAATTGTGATTTCGCATTACAAAATGGTTATGAGTTACACAATAGGACGTTATCCGCCATAGATGTAAAAGGCATGCTGGCTCAGCTGCTCAAGGCACATTAAGGCTCAATCTTGGCACTTGAGTCTTGAAGAGGGCCTAGGCAAGGCAACTTAACAAAGGCGACGTGTCCACCTCTCTTTCAATTCGCACCAAATTTAATTCTAATGGAAAAAAAACGTAACTAAGGTCCTACCCTAGGAAGCACAGATACAGGTATGGGGTACGCGTAAGGGTACAACACGGGTACTGTAAACAACAAAAATAAGAAAAAGTAGGGTATGGATGAGGCACGGGTACATTATTTAATACAATAAATTTTTACATATTTAATTATATTTACTTACATATAACAAGCATGAACCTACTTAACTAAAGCAGGAACTTTTATTTTATTTAAAGGCCCATAGTTATCCTCCAATTAAAGCCCAGTTCTTCTTTTCAACTCAAAGACTGAGCTTTTGTCATTTTAAAGCCAACCCCTGCCCAGCCCATCTCACCGTTAAAGGGATTTCAACTCAAGCAACGACGATGAAGACAGCATCAACGATGATGAAGACAAGAAGGGAGAAGAGTGACCAAGAAGGCAGGAGAGAGAGAGAGAGAGAGAGAGAGAGAGAGAGAGAGAGAGAGAGACGAAGCAATACCGCGAACTCATGAATCACTAGTAATGAAGTTTGAACTCTGGCATAGAAATTCGAGGATCTCGAAAACCTCGATTCCGCATATTTGATGGCTCATCTTCAATATTGAACCATAATCCCTCCAAAAATTTGCACCGAACTTCAATTTTTCTCCAATTTTACTGTAACCAATGGCGGTACATGCCACACCCAGACACTTGACTCGTACCAAGTACCTATACCCGGTACGTGTAAGGCAAATATTTTGGTGTACCCATGCTTCCTAGGTCCTAACCTAAGGGCTAAACGATCCTCACACATCATTACACCACGCCAATCTCTCATCTCTCTATTTACGACTCGAACCAAACAATCTCTCTCGGTCTGTGTTTTTTATTGTCTTTTGTTGAATGTGACATTTTAGTTCTTCTCCATGAAAGAATTTTTACTATTTGGCATTTGATAGATGATTTCATGGATTTTCTACATGGTACACTTTCTAAACTTAATTATCTTAGTGCTCATTATTGAAAAATTGGTGCTGATATTTTTGTCATTTTTTCCTCGCGTAAGTGCACCTTGCTTCAATAAGGCCCACGACTAGACCACAATCTTTGCACCTCCTCTTGCCCTTAATAACTATGTTACACACAAATCACGTATGTTTCCAATAAGTACCACAACTTACAACCCATGGAAGAAAGAGTCTCGCGAGCCTGAAAGATTTTCGGCTTTCAGGCTTTGTACACACACATTCAGATGACTATGATATGCCATGACAAAATGAGTCGCACAAATACGGCAGTACACATGCACAAACACACAAATCTATGTAAATATGTGCATTCATATCTATTATCTATTATAAGGGGCGACCCCTTTGGCCTGAACATCAGTGAGTTTTGAGAATGGCTCTCACCGTCCTTTTTCCTAAACTACTCCTTCAACTACCTGCATAGAGAAAACAACTGACCCCAAGTGCCAGATTTCTCTCCCCTTTTTTTACTTTTACATCCCAGATTTCACTACTGATTAATCGAAATTCGTGATTTTCCACTTTCCATCCTTTGCATAACACAATTGGCACACACATCGCTAGTGCCCGGGCATCTAGTATATGTACCTAGAGAGAGGCGTAAATGCATTTATTGGACCACTACTTGAACCCTAACCTAAAGGAACTAAGGCAAGAGCACAAACCATAGGTTCCCATGCCACTTCCAATTAAAATAAAAAAATAAAAAATCGGTGCTTCGAAATAAAATTTCAATTAAAAAAACATAAACTTCTTGCACTGGTTACAGATTGTATAATAGACTCTCTCCTATCAATTCAAGTGTTTTCAGTGCGTATGCTGAACTTTCCTATAATCGACCGAGTCAAAGTTGGAAAGTAGGGAAATGAGAGAAGAAGAAACTTACGAGAAGACGGATTTCCCGAGGGGAGTTGGCGGGGAGACGGAGATCTTAGCCGGAACGTCGCCGGAGAAGGAAGCGGAAACAGGTCTCAGTTGCAGAACACGGTGTCGGAGGAATGAATGAACGAATGAATACTTTCGTAAACCTAAAATCCAAAGAGCCGATGGTATTTTATCTGAAGGATGAATTTACTGTGCTACCCTGTGGACTGGGGATATTTTTTCTTCTTCTTCTTCTTTTTTTTTTTTCTTTTTGGGAAAACACTAGGGAATTACACGTTGGCTTTTGTTTATATTTGTTGTTGTTTATGGATTGGACTTTTACCACTAATAGCTTATTTATTTTAAGTGAATAAAAAAAATCCAGGTCACCGAAGTAGGAGTGATAAATGAGGGGAGCGAACCAGGTATTGCTTTGATTATTCAATGTTTATGAATTGGACTTTTACCACTAATAGTTTATTTATTTTAAATTTTAAATGAATAAAAAAATCTAGGTCACCGAAATAGGAGTGATAAACGAGCGGAGCAAACTAGGTATTGCTTTGATTATTCAAGCTTAGTTTTAAAATGTAGCGAGTTTTAAAATTATTATCAAGATTGTTTAGTTATGCGATAAGTGGGTCTCAAATGAGCTTTCGTATTGTGAACAATTCTTCGAATAGTTTTAATTTTGGAAAAATTTCTCAATTCTTTTTGGGCAAGATAGGTAACATCGGAAAAACACAGTCTACAATTTACTTTTGTGTCAAACCAATTTTTATCATGTGAACACGAACACAAACTCCAATAACTTTGCTTTGTTAATCGTCCTTACTTATTGAGTATCTGCATGCTGAGACCCTATCATTTCCAGTGTGATTGGTTAAAGGATTTATTGATTGTCTTTATTTAAATTTTCTTTTCTGTTTTGTCAATTTTGTATCAAACTTTTGTTACTTATATGTTCGTCTTGACAAAAAGATTTGAAATTTGGTAAAATTATGACTTTCACCCAATTATTTGGAAAAAATCCAAGAATAGACTGCTTAAAGTCATAATTGGGTAAAAGTTGAATTTTCTTTGATATTTTCCAAATATTTGGGTAGTAGTCATAATTTTACCCAATTCTGATTGCTCTTCTCGGGACGAATGTATAATTACCAAAACGCAAAACTAACAAACACAATAACAAATTAAATAAAGACAAAATTTAAAAATTCTTAAGCCAATGACACTGGAACATGCTCTTAAATAAATGGTAAGAGTTGCCCGTAATGTTTGCAAAACCTTAAAAGCTCTCTAGTATTATACCAACGTTCTTAGCATATTGATAGAAATTTAGGGAAGGTGAGAGAACATTTACTGTCTAGGAATAAATTCTTTTATTGTTGTCTATGGATATTGAAGCATTTACTGTAATCTTCAGAAATTGGTTGGCAGTTCATTACAAACGAGGCAGCCATCTCCCAATAGACGTTTGGACACAGCTGCATATAAATATAAATCTCAAGAAAAAGCCATGTTTGATAACTTAACTCTTCGAAAAATGGAAACAGTCATCCAAAAAATCTGAAAATAAGTTTTCATCGTTTCATACCCTCCCTCCCTTCGCCACCCTATCACCAACCTGCCCTCCACCCATCTCCTCCCTCTTCCTTGCCATCCCCGCCTCTGCCCACTCCTCCAGCCGCCAACTCCTATCACCACTCTCCTCTTCTGCCAAAACCCCCCATGCAGCCACCCACCCTTTCTCCAGCAACCCCTCTCGCGACACCTACATTTCCATCTAAAACCTCCAACCCTCCCTCACTTGTTTTCAGAACAAGTTGTTCACAATACATGTAGGTACCAAACAGGTTTATTGTCAGAGTTTTACAAAATTACGCAAATAACTATTACAAACGAAAAATTGACCGCATTATTAACAGAAATGAAAATCTAACTGACTTGTAGAGAGAGAAAGTAGATCTGAACACACTACATATCTCGTTTATTGAATACAATACACAAAGAGAGTCAATGAACCACTTATATAGGCAGTTAACAGAGAACAAACTAAACTGCACTTAACTAACTACAGAAACAGATTAGTTACAGTACTAACTACTTTGAACCACACATTAACTAGTCGAACCACATTGAACCTCTTGACCTTTTTGAGCTGTTTGTACTGATTGAGTTGACACACCCCCGCAAACTGAAGCTGGTAGACAGAACAGCTGCAGTTTGGTAGCAAGAAACTGAAACCTAGCAATAGTCAATGGTTTAGTAAATATATCTGCAAGCTGAAGATTAGAAGGGATATGCTTTACCACCAATTGTTTGTGAAGCACCTTCTCACGTACAAAGTGGAAATCCACTTCTACATGCTTTGTGCGAGCATGAAATACTGGATTTGAGGCCAGAGCTATAGCTGAGCTATTGTCACACCACAGAACAGGTAGTGAAGTGGAATCACCTGGAACATGTAAGTCTTTAAGTAACTGCACAATCCACATAAGTTCAGCAGTAGTGTTGGCAAGAGATTTGTACTCAGCCTCTGTGGACGACCGAGCTACAGTTTGTTGTTTCTTGGCTGACCAAGATACAAGATTAGGGCCTAAAAAGATACAATACCCACCAGTTGATCTTCGATCTAGGGTATCACCCGCCCAATCTACATCAGTGTAAGCATTTATGTGAAAAGAGCCTTTGGTAAAATGAAGGCCCTGGGTAAGACTCCCCTTAACATATCGCAGAATTCGTTTGACAGCAGAAAAGTGACTATCCATAGGGCTATGCATATGTTGGCAAACAGCATTAACAGCAAAAGATAACTCAGGACGTGTAAGAGTTAGATATTGAAGTGACCCAACTATCATTCTGTAGAATTCTGGGTTACAAAAAAGGAGCATCAGAACCATTGGAATGGGATTTGAGAACAGAAGGAGACTCACAAGGCCTACACCCATCCATACCAGCTTTGATGAGCAACTCTGTAGCATACTTGGTCTGAGATAAAGCTAATCCAGTTGATGTAGGAACCACTTCAATCCCAAGGAAATAATGAAGAATGCCCAGATCTTTGAGAGCAAAATCTGACCCAAGACCTCTGATAATGTGATTAACTAGGTCTGAATTTATATCCATCTCAAAACCAATTGGCAATGAGTGGAGAGGTCCCAACATATATAAAGTGATCACCCATTCCACTCCTAAGTAATGTGGGACAATTTTCCTTAACAATTATCAGACCACCACTGTTTAGCAATGTTTACTAAGATCGAGAACACAGAAGATACAGATAACTATAGCGAAATCCAGAGTTACATTCATGGAAGTTGAGAACACCCATAGGTTCCTCACACTAGCGCCGAAGAGCAACAATGTTCTTATTTTTCCTGCAGCCTTGATCTCGATACCATATGTTCAGTTTTCTGCCCAAATAAAAGAGAGGAATCCTCAGGTTCACATTTCATGGTGCGAAAGGAAGAGAGAAACATAACAAAATAACTAAATTCCATCTGAAGATTGTATGAATGATTGGTGAACATTAGGAACATTCACTGATAAATTAAATGGTATAAGGAGAAGAAATAAAACTGCAGCACAACATCATTCAAATCTCTTCAAGGTTCTCAAAATCCCTACATTGATGTGGGACACTCCCCCTACAATTTTTTTGATGAGGCACTCCACTTCCTAGAACAAATACCAGAAGCCTCTCTTTTCCTTAATTGACCATGTGTTTGGCAGAAATTTCATTATGAACCTGGTTAATGCTTTTTTCAGCTACATCCAATCAGGGTAAACAAAATTGGTGCCTTTTCGATCAAAGTTTCGAAAGATGAGCAACTAACCTGCTCAGTGTAGGGCAGATATTTCCCATCGAACATCAGAACAAATCGATCTTTCCCATCCACACCTTTAACTTTGTCGACCGAACAGTAAAAGTCTATAGCTGACATGCTAAACATCCAAGCAAAACATATGAGAAAACAAGTGTTATTCGGAAATTAATTACTTGAAAACAACAATCAAATAAAATAGTTACGGAGTTACAGCAACGAAGGTCTTCGTTCGCAAGTTTTCATTATAAGCCCATATATTGTCATGGAATCCCGCAGCTGCAACAGGTGTCATGACAAACTAGCCACAAGTGCATCTGAACATTTTCTGATTTTGGCATGGGCAAAAGTCTTGGTCACATTTTCTTCTAAGGTTTCATGGAAATTGGGTGTTTTACCAGTAAAACTTTCAAACCTTATATTTGCTTCTCTCTTTTGCCCCTTATTTTCTTTAGGATGGGGAGGGGGATTTGGCATAGTGCATTATGACGTCTAAATTAACTCAGAGTTGGTTTTCATTTAGTGAATGACATTGTCTCATGCCCTCCCTTCCTTCGCCACCCTATCACCAACCTGCCCTCCGCCCATCTCCTCCCTCTTCATTGCCATCCCCTCCTCTGCCCAGTCCTCCAGCCGCCAACTCCTATCACCACCCTCCTCTTCTGCCAAAAACCCCCCATGCAACTACCGACCCTCTCTCCAGCAACCCCTCTCGCGACACCCACCATTGACCATTCCATCTAAAACCTCCAACCTAAGAAGCACGGACACAAATATGGGATACGGACACGACACAATACGGATACGTTATTACTTCAAATATTAGGACACTGACACATCGGGGATACGTCAAATATAAAATTCATTTGTATTATAGAGGTTTGTAATGAATTCATATAAATGACGAAATCTTTATTTCTATTTAATTTTAAAAAAAAATACGACGAAGTTAAATTAGCAGTCTGCATATAAGCATACATGAACTACACATCGGTGGAAATTTTCACCTATGGTAGTGTTTTAAAAATTAGATTTTAACCCTTTATGTTTCCTTGGCATGTTCTAAGAGTTTTGTCAACATGTCCTAGAGCATCTACCATGTGTTTGAAAAAAAGAAATACAAGAAAAAAAAATTAGAAAAGTATTTAAGCATGTCCGGAGAGTAGAGTGTCGTGTCGTGTGAGTCACCAGAACGTGTCAGGCACGGATACATGAGCACTACAGATGTGTCCGTGCTTCTTAGCCTCCAACCAACCTCACTTGTTTTTAGAATAAGTTGAACACAACACATCTAGGTACCAAATACATTTATTGTCTGCGTTTTCCAAAACTTTGCGATAACATCTTTATTACAAAGGAAAAACTGACCACATTATCAGACAAGCACTGTTTAGCATAGTTTACAACATAAGAGAACACAGAAGATACAGATAAATATAGCAAAATCCAGAGTCGCATTTTCCCGGAAGTTGAAGAAACCCATATGTTCCTCGCTTCCTCACATTAGGCAAAGAGCACCAATGTTCTTATTTTTCCTGCAGCCTTGATCTCGATACCATATGTTCAACTTTCTGCCCAAATAAAAGAGAGAAATCTGAGTCAGTCAGTTCACATTTCATCATGATACAAAAGGAAGACAGAAACATCATAAATAGGTAAATAGGTAAATAGTCCACCTGAAGATTGAATAACTGAAGAACAACGTGAAATAGGATCCAAGTACCAGCTCCAAGGGCGCAGGTATATGGAGGTGGGGGATGGCAAATGCCACCCCATTCCAGAAAAAAATTTATTTGACAGTAAGAAAAGTATATTAATTTCTACATAGAATGATACAAAAAATAGTGATTTAAAAAATAAACAGTTCGATCATAAAAGTAATATCTCTTTGACTTTCACTTACAAGACCACCAGATGCTTGAACCAAGCCTTAAATCTTTCTCAACAAAATAAAGCCCAAACAAAGCCTAATCTTGCATTTAACCTTTCTCTTCATATTTTAACGAACAACATGCAATAAATAAAGCCCAAACTGTCAGTCTTTTCCAACTTCATTATACAGTTTCCGGGCCGGTGAATATGGCAACTTTGGCAAGGATACAACAAACTAAAACCTGAGGCTTAACCACAATGAAGTTCTCTACTTTTCCTCGCCCAAAATTTTTAATGCATCGAAGTTACTACCACCAACCACCCACAATCCATGTTTTGAAGAAAATTTATGCCTACATCTTTTACTTCCTTCTCTTCTTTCAGCTTTCTTTTCCTTGGGAGAACTTCGAGGGACGGAATTGGGTGAGTTATTGTTGGACATTTATGGAAGGTTAATTGCTGGCCTTGAGCAGGAACATTCAAGGAAAAACTAAATAGTATTAGGAGAAGAACTAAAACTGTAGCATAACATCATTCAAATCCCTTCAAAGGTTTTCAAAATCCCTGAATAGATGTGGGACAATCCCCCTCTTTTTTCTTTTTTTTGCTCAGCAAAGACACTCCCCCTCTACTGATGAGGCACTCCACTTCCAAATATCAGAAGCCTCTTTTTTCCTTGGTGTTTTGGCTAATAATCCATAATCGGATTATTGGATTATTTGTTTTGTCTTTATTCAAATGGCCAATAATCGAAGTATTTTGGCTTTATTCAAAAAAGTTTGAGTTTTGACTATAATTTTGTACTTGTTAGATTCGTCTCGTCGAGAAGAGTCCAGAAACCACAAAATCTTGACGCAAAACTAACAAATGCAAAAAAAAATTGAATAAAGACAAAACAAATAATCCAATAATCCGATTATGGATTATTAGCCAAAATACCAATTTACCATGTGTTCGGCGGAGATTTCATTATGGGCCTGGTTAATTTCTTTTGTCAGCTACATCCAATCAGGGTAAACAGAATTGGTGCCTTTTCGACCAAAGTTTCACAAGATAGCAACTGACCTGCTCAGTATAGGGCAGATATTTCCCATCAAACGTCAGAACAACTCGATCTTTCCCATCCACGCCTTTAACTTTGTCAACCGAACAGTAAAAGTCTATAGCTGACATGCTAAACATCCAAGCAAAACATATGAGAAAAATGGAATGAAGAGTTATAAATTTACCGCAACAAAGGTTCACAAATTTTCTTTATTTGCCCATTTATTGTCATGGAATCCACAGCTGCACATGGTGTCATGACAAACTAGCTCCAAGTGAATCTGAACATTTTTTGACTTTGGCAAAGGCAAAAATCTTGGTCATATTTCCTTCTAACATTTCATGGAAATTGGGTATTTTACCAGTAAAACTTTATATCCCTATCTTTGCTTCTCTCTTTTGCACCTTATTTTCTGTAGGTTGGGCTGGGGAATTTGGCATAGTGGAATAACGGGTTACATTTGCAACTTTTCCAGGAGTCATTTGTTTTAACCTGGCCCCTCTGCATATCTAGAAATATTTTACTCATTCTTTGAAAACGTAACATTGTTTTGCTGTTAACATAGATACTAAAGTCTTCTTGCCAAGCTTACAGGGAGAGTGAGTGATTCATCATGACATCTAAAATAAATCCTCAAAGTTGGTTTTCATTTAGTGAATGAGATTATCTAAAGACTTATTGGAATTATCAGATGTTCGGACATCCCATTCCACTTATCAGTCATTGTACATGTATCACATATCACAAGACTTGTGACATGAGTAAACTATTTCTGATCCGAACCATAATCAATCGAATTTAAACTGTTTCCCATTCCTTGGCTTAGCATAGAGTAATACTGTAAGTAGATCTTGAAACTTGGGATCAGGGTTCACAAGGCTGGTGACTAAGAAGCGGCAAAGACACAGGCAAAAAAAAGGAGGAAACATGGAAAATCCATAAGAAACTTATTAAGTCAACCTATAACTTTGAGTACATTTTGAAACTCCTACGCTAATAAATGCATAATCTGGTAGACAAAACTTGACAAAACCATATAAAGCCAGAAAAAGACAAATATAAACATTTCTTCTCTCCTCTAGATTCACTATAGCAGTAACTCACTAAATTCATTATGTTACTTATGTATACCAAAAAGCCAGATCCATTTCTTCTCTCCTCTAGATTCACTATAGCAGTATTTTACAAGTTAGTTGACTGATATGTAAAAGACAAATGTAAACAATGACGTAAAATTACAAAGAATTGGATGAGAAGTTACGATTCCATTCGTCACACTCCTAGAAAGTGTCAACCAACATCTACTGCTAGAGAAAGGCCATTGTTTGGAGATGTCCATGGAGGATCAACTACCAAAATTTATGAATCTAACGGAACATATACAAACTATCAAATTGCTTGAAAGAATGTCCAAAAAGTCTCAGGTTTATGACATGGACATAGGCGCATAGCTCCTACATATCCAAGTAAACTTACAACATTGGTAGTGCAGGATATCAGATTATATTTACCTAGCAAAAAGGTCAACCTTTCTTTTTTCTTTTTCAGTCTTTCACTCTTCCTAATTTAACTTTACTAGTTCTAGATCTTTTGGAGATGCATGATAGTGACAAGCAAGCACATAAATACCCCAACAGACGCATACACACACATAAAAAAAATATGATAAACAAACTAAAATTAAACTCTACAAATGGTGAGCTAAATAGAACAGCTAGCGTATGTCTATGATTCATTTTGAACTGGATCACTAAATTAGACAATACTAATTGCAATAATCCTATCTGCCTATACTCCATGTAGAGAACCTGAAATGTAGAAGTGATCCAAATAGCAACTTACATGCCATCACCAAATTCCTCGTTGATGATTTCCTTGATGCTCTCACCAAAATGCATAACTGCTTCATTGAGCCTATGAACTCGGAAGTCAGAAAATGGAAGAGTTACAAACAAGATTTTACATCAACCCACCCCAAACATCAATTATAGGAGAGAAATGAGTGAAAGGATATTTTGGAGGACTATGAAACCACAAAACAGAACTTCAAGGATTCCACAGAATGGCCCATTTTGATCATTGTTTCATATGAAATCCAAATGATTATTGGTTAGTTGGAGTTATGCCATAGCCAGACTATTCTAGTCTACATAATTGGGATGAGGCTCTTTCTATGAACATACCATTTTCTGAGTGGAAAGAACCATTTTTAAGGGGTAAAATAAATTTCTAAGCAAAGTCTGAAATGCACACATAATGTCTTTCTACGTAAATCAATTTCTTAGGTGATTGAGGAATTAGAGAGACAATTTTTCAGGTAGAACACTACACCCAGAGGTGGCCCTAAGATTTTCGGGGCCTAAGCGGGCTCTGAAAATGGGGGCCTCTAATTATTTTCTATTAATTGTTCAATGGGTGGAGCAAGATTGCCTTGTGGTGTAATGGTAAATTGGTTAAAACAACATTTGGATACCTTTGATCGTGAGATCAAGTCTCACTGCCAGCAGTTGATCAACTTTTTTCAAACCAATTGGAAAATATGCTGGTGTTAAAAACAAAGATAGGAACGGTCGAACACGCAACCAATTGGTAAGAACAGGTGCAACTTACCGCTACAACAGATCAACTTTTTTCGTACCAAGTATTTTGGCTTTATTCAAAAAAATTGAGTTTTGACCATAATTTTGTATTCGTTAGATTCGTCTCTCAACAGATTCGTCTCGTCGAGAAGAATCCAGAAACCACAAAATCTTCATGTAAAACTGACAAATGCAAAAAAAATTTGAATAAAGACAAAATGAATAATCCAATAATCCATAATCTGGATTATTACCCAAAGGAGGATGGAAGGGTTGAACACGCAACCCTAGCCTTCGTAGCATGCATTCCCATCCGTGTAGTACATAGAAGTCAAAACTGTAAGGATAAAAAAGTTGTAGAATATCTTATTAATAAGTAATTACCTTTAAGTAATCCATACTACTACTCTTGAAATTAAACATTTTTCTTTCTATCAACTTTATCCTTACTTCATACAACCTTATAAGCAAAAAAAAAAACTACAACTTGGGAATTCAAATTACAGTAATCATTTACAAATACTATATTCTCGTGAACAAACACATATAAGTGCTAACAAAGGCGCAATCATTTGCTTCACCTGTATACCAACACAAGATTGTTTGCAATCCCATTAAACAAAAAGACAGAACAAAAAAAAAACCACTTGATATCCAACAAAAACTGTTAAAAACAAACACCCAGATGAAAAAAACTGGAAAAAATAATAATAATAAGAACCCCCCAAAAAAAGAAAAAAAGTGAAGGCTTTACCTATAAACAGTGGGATCTTGGATCAAATTGGGATCGTAAGACCTCATGGGGGGCAGCATCATCTCCTGAATTAGCTCCTCGGGCAGTTGGGGCATGGCTGAGCGTAACTTGCGTGCCGTTTCTGGGGTGAGTCGAGCTTGGCGTTTAAAGAGCTGGGCAACGTAGACGTTGGTCAGACCTGTCTCAGCCGCTATCTGACCGTATGTCTTGCCGGAATTGTGCTTCACAGCCTTCAATTGGGATTCCATTTTTGGGATTCTGATTCGAGACTATACTACACTCATGATTGTAGAGAGATGTTTAAGCATAAACCTCGTGAATAAATACTATATCGATTAGGAGATCGGGGTAAAGCCGGTGTTTGACTGCATCATTTTTAGCTTTTTATTTTTACCAAATTTTTTGTTTTGTTTTTTCTTTTTAGATTATGGTAAGAATATATTTTGAATTTGGTCAGACTATTTGTGAACTGTGATAAATGTACTAAACGCATTTTACAACAAGAATAGTGTTTGAAAAGCATGTGTAAAATACATTTTGTTAGTGTTTTTGTTAATGAAAATAGAAAAAGTGAAAAATAAGAAGTCAAAAAGCTTCTCAACTCTTCTTTTACTTATCATCTCTTTTTCTAAAAATTGAAAACTCATTATCCTAAAATGTGTTGTGCAACGAGGGAACTAAACACTTATAAATTGGAAATTAAAAAATAAAAAACCAATAAGTTGACTGTCAAACACCCCCTTAAGTGTTATAAATTTAACAAACAAAAAAAAAAGTGCATAAAGTATTAAATATTAAGACAAGATATATAATTCAATTAGTTCTTCCAAAACTAATATGGATCAATCTTCTAGATTGATTTTATTCTTATTAGAATTACCTTTTGTTTCTGACTTTCTGTCTACCTCTTTTCTTATTTCAGAGAGTTTTCTCCGGATTTTCTGAATGAATAAAATTGAGAACTGAAGACCCTATTTACACATGAAGTTTCAAGGACCTATCTTGCAAATATGTTAAGATGAGGATGAGGGATTGGTGTGTAATTACCACCCGACTCAATTACTTGCATCCAACCAATTGCCACCCCAGTCAGGCCATGTTCCACTAACTTGTTTTTTGATTTTTTAGTTTTTTTTTTCATCTTTAGTTTTACGAAAAAAAAACCAACTAGTTCCACTAACTAGTTTTTTTAGCTTTTTGATTTTTTAAGTTGTGTTACCAAATTACCAAGCTACACTTGTACCCAAAGGATAAGAGGTTTGAAGAGGGGCAGATTCGTAATTTTACATGATTAAAGTGGTTTGTATTTTTTTAGGTTAGTGGAATTAAGTGATTTTTTTTGTTGGTTTTTTGTGGAGGGTTTTTTTTAGTGGATTGAGGTAGTTTTTAGTTAAAACAAAACTAGTTTTTTTTTAGTGGAACATGGCCTCATTCACAATAATGAACACATTGAAATTTAAATCCAAGTGTAACCATAGATAGATTTTTGGGGCTCTCTTTTAAAGAATGTATTGAAATATGTGCAAGTTGTATAAAAATATGTGAAGATATATTAAAAAATTTAAAAGTCCATCGAAGCGTGTGTATTTTGTCTTTTATTTGCTTATTGTCACTTGTTAGCCCAATTGGTTGCCAGTAGAATGATTATTTTCTCAACTGTGTAACCATTAAATAGTTGAAATCCACAAAAGTGACTGAGGCGTTGTTTTAGAAATTGACTTATCAAGAACTGGTTTAAGATGTCTTTTTGAGTTGATATATTGTGAGATAATGATTTGTTTCATTAAACGCAATAAATCAATTTTTAAGCCAATTTAAGAATAAGTTTGGAGCAGCCCCTAACAATTAGGAACAAAAGAACTAATTTTTAGTGACCACATTTTGACCAGCAATGTTAGGTACCCCGAAAAGGTCGCCAGTGATGTTTAGATTCACTTTTGAGATAATTTTCAGGACTAATCTTCGGAGTACCTAGCATTTTCCCATCTTAACGCATGCAGCAATCATTTGTAGAACATAGGCCCAATTTGGATAGGGTATTATTTTCAGGGGACAAGTTTTAGAGGGGATAAGATAAGAGAGGTATTATTTTTGGAGGGGGGCTCAGATTGATATGATGTTTATGTAGGGGGATAAAAAAGTAGATGATTTGGATAAGAGATTAAACAGGAGGATAACTTTTGGCTTATTTAGAATAACTTAAAAATAAGAGGGGGTGTATGATGAAAAAAGCTGTCAAATGACTTATTTTCCCTTATGGTGTAGCAAACCTTATTAATGATTAATTTAATTATATAATTACATGAAATAATTTTTTATTTTTGGATGATTTTAAGTTTAATTAAGTTATTTGACCGGAATTTTTATTTATTATTTTTTAAAAAACATTTTTTTAATTAAACATTTGAATGATTGGTTGTTGAAAAATAAAAATTGAAGAAAGTAGTTTTTTTTTTTCATTTGTTGGGCTATGTTATTTTGTTATTTATTACGTCAACACAATGAATAATAAATGAACAAACTAAAACATTTATTAAATGGGTCACTCATACAAAAAAATTGCAAAGAAATTTTATTCAACTCTCAAATAATTAATACAAATTTATTTGAGATACAATTAAAAGGACTTTAAAAAAAAATACATGTGGTCTCAAAGAAATATACTAATTTATTTAAGATTTATTAAAAAGATAATAAAGTGCATAACTACGAGTTTATTTAATAAACTTTCACCAATTTCAATCTATTGACGTTCAAAGCAAAAGCTTCATCCGTCGAACAATGAAAATTGTTTGTCCTTGATATTCATAGCCTATGGATGAACCTACATAAACCTCTCAAAATGGAAGAGGTTCACATTCTCTCAGTGCTTACAGAGCAAGGTCACATGGTGTTTTGAAATACTCTACCACCACACATTCTCGTAGAGTATATATATATATATATATATATATATATATATATATATATATATATATATATATATATATATATAAATACGTAGTGATTGAAAGATCAGGAGCACCGTGTAACTGTGATCTAAGACTAATTACTCGGTTCACATCGAGTTCACCTGCCCCTAAAATCTAGGTTGTGTGGATAGGTTTTGAAAAGAAAATTTTGAGAAATTTTCTTGAGATATTTTTTGGTTGGATTTTTGAAAATGATAATAATGAAATAATGATTAGAGAGAGAAATGAAATAATAAGATAATGAGTAGAGAGAGATTAGTTTTTTTTAAAAAAGAATCCTTTTGAAAAGAATTTTTGAGAGGGGGAGTGAGAGGGAGTGGTTGGGGAGTGAATGTATCATTGTTCTGAGCACACAGTGTTTCCGGAATATCTGTCGGCCAACTTGAAGGCAATTCCATTTGAGTCACCGTTGAGCCAACTTGGAGGAGTGATTTCAGTGCTTCTGAGTACACCACAAATATTAGTACGAGAATTGCACATTTTGTAGTGAAATTCATATTAGGGTTTTGCCATCCATGGGTATTGGACTAGCAATAAGCACACATAAAGACAAAATAAAAAAAAACATCTTTATCCACTTCTCTTTTATTTTTTTTGAACGGCAAAAAAGAGTTTATTAATTTTTGAAAACGGATCACAAAGATTAGAAGGATCCGAGAAAACGGCATCATGACGCAAAGAGACATCTCAACTAGGTTGGCACCCTTCCAAGTGACAATCATATGCCACCGCAGATAAAGGATAAAAAACAAGGTTAACCAGAAGTCAACCCTAACCCTAATACAATGCAAGCACTGATACAACCTCCCATACAGCAAACAATACAATCAAAGAAAATCATCAGCATCACCAAAACTCCTAACTAACGACATCCCAAGACAACAAAAAAATACAATCACAACTCATTAGCATCTCAACATATTTAAATACACTTTTTAAATTTTAATGTCAATCTATTAGAATTTGCCTTTCATATTAATATTGTGATGGAGGGAGGCTCCGAAACACCATGGAGCACTTAATAATCTTTCAACTTCGAAACATTTACCGTAAGTACTTAATAATTGTTGTGGAAAAACTCTATAACCACAATTTTTTTTTTGGAATCATGAGGTCTTTGAATCTAATCAAAATACCATTCCACTATGTTGACAATTTCAAAAAACTGTTCATACTATGATCGTAATATGATCACAATTGGATAAGAATGCCCCCATTGTCTAGTGGTTTAGGACATCTCTCTTTCAAGGAGGCAGTGGGTAGGATATTAGGAAAGGAAGCTGATTATGAATTACCAATAAGCCTAGGGTAAACAGGATTCTTTTTTATTCCTCAGGTATTTCTAAAGGGTAAGGGCTTATACCATCTCATGGGAAATTACCACAAACAAGCACTGATGGTGAGTGAACTCTACACCTTTATCATGAAACACTGAAACATGGATCTTAGGGACCTTCTCCCTCCTCTTTTTTGTATGCCAATCCTTCAGAACCAATTAGTCTTCTATGGTTTTAGGCATTGCCACGTGATGTCCCAACATTTTATGTGGTGAAGAAGGGTTTTGGGCATCACGTGGCGGTGCACCAAAACCATAAAATAATTATTTAGTTGCATTTTTAATAATAAACAGTGCAACAGAAAGTCAATTCCTTTGGCTAAAAAGAAAAAAACTAGTTTTTTGGTTTTTTTTTTTCCTTTTGTCTTTTTACATTTGTTAGTTTTCGGTTGATTTTTTGTGATTTCTTGACTTGTCTCGACAAGAGGAATCTAAAAAGTATAAAAATTATTAGCCAAACTTAAAATTTTGTGAATAAAGACAAAAAATAATCCAAAAAACTGATTTATTTTGGTTTATTTTCCACTTTATTCAAAAAACTATTACTTTGTACCATAATTTTACTCTCATTGGATTCGTTTTGATGAGATAAATTCAGAAACCACAAAATCTTGATTCAAAACTAACAAATGCAAAAAAAAATTTGAATAAAGACAAAACGAAAAAAAAACCAAAAAACCAATTTTTAAAATTTAGCCAAAGGAAAATTGAGTGAACAAAATCCATCAACAAAAATCATTTCTGCCAAAACCCCTATGCGGCTACCCGGTACCCACCCTCTCTCCATCAACCCATCTGGTGAGCGGCGACACCCTCCCCTCCAACTAAAATCTCCAACCACCCCTCACTTGTTTTCGGAACAAGTTGTAGACAACCAATGTAGGTAGGTACCAAATAAGTTTATTCTCTGTTCAACAAAATCACGCGATAAAATGTTTATTATAATGGACACAGCGCAATGCAATCGATTTGGAGGAAACTTTGGTTTACACCGCCGTTGTAAAGGATGTTCTCTTATTACAAACGAAAAAACTGACCACATTATCAGACCACCACTGTTAAGCATTGTTTACTACTACAAAAGAGAACCCAGAAGATACAGATAACTATAGTGACATCCAGAGTTACTTTCATGGAAGTTGAGAAAACCCGCCCGTACGTTCCTCACGCTAGCAAAGAGCAACAATGTTTTTATTTTTCCTGCAGCCTTGTTCTCGATACCATATGTTCAGTTTTCTGCCCAAATAAATCTCAGTCAGTCAGTCCACATTTCATGATACAAAAGGAAGACAGAAACATCACAAAACAGGTAAATAGTCCATCTGAAGATTGTATAAATGAATTAACATGAAATAGGATCCAAGTACCAGCTCCAGGGGCGCAGGTATATGAAGAAGAGGAATGGCAAATGCCATCCCGTTCCAGGGAAAAAATATTTTACGCTATGGGAAGTTGATTAAATACTTATTGATATCCAAATAACTTAATTTTTTATATAGAATGATTAAAAAATAATGATTTCAAAAAATAAATGGTTCGGATCACAGAAATAATCTCTCAATGACTTCCACTTAAAACACCATTAGATGCTTGAACCGAGCATTAAATCTTTCTTAACAAAATAAATCCCAAACAAAGCCTAATTTTACGGTTAACCTTTCTCTTCATATTTTAATGACCAACATGCAATAAACAGTACTGGACTCCCATTGCACAACACCACAATACTGGCTCCGTCATTGGTTCCAGGGATAGCTGTAGAAAGCATCCGTTGCTTTCACAGTTCAATAATGCTACACTTACACCCTCTGGGTTACATCCTCCGTTTACACCCTATCCCGATGCCTAACACGTGTCCCCTCTCTCTCCCTGACTTTCTCTCTCCCATTCCATCCCCTCGCACTCTCTCATTTTTTTATTATTTACAAATTAAAATGTTTATAACTATTATTTCTCATATCCAATATTGAAAATACACACACACACACACACACACACACACACACCCCAAACTTCCGGTCCAAACTCCCGCAACTTATTAAGTTCCGGACCTCCACTTTTCGGACCAAATTTTGATGATCCGAACCGTTAGATGTGTTTAAAACGTGTTTTTTAGGTCCTCACGAGGATTTGGCAAAACAAAATACCTGGAAGGGCTTGATCGGAGTAGTTTTTTATAAAATGCTATTATAGCGTTTTTATGAAAAACTGCTCCGATCAAGCCCTTCCGGGTATTTTTTTTGCCAAATCCTAGCGGGGGACCTTAAAAACACGTTTTGAACACATCTAACGGTTCGGATCGTCAAAATTTGGTCCGGAAAGTGAGGTCTGGACGGTAGGTCCGCATTTTGTTGTTTGGATAGGAAGGAGACTCTCTCTCTCTCTCTATATATATATATATATATATATATATATATTCAAAATCTACTCAACAATCTAGCAAACAAGATTAATATTGAATATGTAATACGTATAAAAAAGTGATCGGGGTAGAGTGTAAACAGAGGGTGTAACCCAAAGGGTGTAAGCGTAGCATTATTCTTCATAGTTAGTCTTTTCCGACTTCATTATACATTTTGGGAGAAAATATGATGAATTTGACAAAGATACAACAAACCAAAACCTGAGACTTAAATTTAACAAAAAATTGGTCTAAAGGACAAATTTGGGACTTTAAATGGAGTTTAGTCTAGCTCAACTTATTTTAAGGCATCCAATGCATTGATAGGAAATTTTTCATGTCTCAAGGACAACACTAGACAAAAATACCCTTAATGAACCACACCACTCACGCTCACCATGAGGAGGAATTTCCCACAAACAAAAGCAACTGCCCCACTCACGCTCACATCATTGACGATTATGATGTGACCCGTCAAATCAATTGCCCCGCCGTCCGTCCCCTCCCCCTCTCTCTCTCTCATGCGTGGGTTTTGGGTGGGTGGGACAAAATTAATTTCTCTCACTTCAATTTTGGGGGTGTGTTCAATTTTACGAGGGTTAGGCTATTTGAGGTAGGGTATAGTGGGTTTAGACATTTTGGGTTTAGGCACTTGGGGTGCACTTTCCAATTATAGGGTTTTAGCTGATTAGGCATTTTCATAGGATACCCTACTATTTTAGGCACTTTCATAGGGTACCCTAGGGTTTAGGTTTAGGGTGCACTTTTCAATTATAGAGTTTTAGTAGTTTAGGCACTTTCATAGAGTATCCTGGGGTTTAGGTTTAGGCACCTTTATTAGGTTTGGGGGTTTAGACATTTTCATTTGCTTGTGGGGGTATTTTTGGAATGTATAGGTAATTTGTCCTTTTGGCATTAAAGAAAAAGTTGATGTCCTTATTGAAGTAAAGACCCCTTTACTATGTCCTCCCCAAAAATGGACCCTAAATTTAAACCCGCATTGGAGTTCTCTACTTTTCCTCGACCAAAATTTTTAAGACATCAAAGTTTCTTCCACCCACAATGCAAGTTTTGAAGAAAATTTATGCCTCTAACATCCTTTACTTCTCTTCTTTCAACTTTCTTTTTCCTTGGGAGAAAACTTCGAAGGATGGAATTGGGTTAGTTATAGTTGGACATTTTTGGAAGGTTGATTGCCGGCATTGAGCAGGACCATTCATAGATGAATTAAATAGTCTCTGGAGAAGAACTATAACCGTAGCATAACATCATTCAAATCTATTCAAAGGTTTTCAAAATCCCTGAATAGATGTGGGACAATCCCCCTCTATTAGTTTTTTTTAGTTCAGTAAAGACACTCCCCTCTATTTATGAGGCACTCCGCTTCCTAGAACAAAGATCAGAAGTGTCGGACCGCTTTTCCACCAACTCTCCTAAAACCAATTGGTGGTAGAAAGAATTTCAATTAAGTCTTTTATGGCATTCGACGTTGTACCCACAAGTCTAATTTTAGAGTGGTCGCGGTGAGTGGCATTGTGCAACCAAATCCATGGGGGCACTCCGGGTCCAATAATCCCTCCCTCACGATGACGCTCCCGCGACTCGAACCCATGACCTTCTGGCTCTGATACCACTTGTCGGACTGCTTTTCCACCAACTCTCCTAAAACCAACCAATTGGTTTTAGGAGAGTTGGTGGAAAAGAGGTCCAACAGAGCGGTCGCAGGGAGTGGCATTGTGTAACCAAATCCATGGGGCACTCCAGGCCCAACAAGAAGCCTCTTTTTCTGATAATTTACCATGTGTTTGGAAGAAATTACATTATGGACTTGGTTAATTCTTTTGTCAGCTACATCCAATCTGGGTAAACAAAAGTGGTGCCTTTTCGAATAAAGTTTCCCAAGATAAGCAACTAACCTGCTCAGTGTAGGGCAGATATTTCCCATCGAACGTCACAACTGCCCGATCTTTCCCATCCACACCTTTAACTTTGTCGACCGAACAGTAAAAGTCTATAGCTGACATGCTAAACATCCAGGCAAAAACATGAAAAAAAAAGGTGCAACTCAGTAAGAAATCAATGACTTGAAAACGACAAGAAAATGATATAAATATAAAGGCACAGCAACGAAGGTCCATAATTTTTTCTTTATTTGCACATATATTGTCGAGGAATCCTCAGCTCCAGTCGCTGCCATGACAAACCAACCAGAAGTGAATCTGAACATTTTTTGTTTTTGGCAAAGGCAAAAATCTTGGTCACAAAATCTTCTAAGGTTTCAGGGAAATAGGTGTGTCACCAGAAAAACTTTCTATCCCTTTGTTTGCTTCTCTCTTTTGCCCCTTATTTTCCATTAGGTTGGGCTGGAGGGATTGACACAATGAAATAACAGGATTAAAATTGCAACTTTTCCAGGTTTCACTTGTTATAACCTGGTCCTCCGCAGTCCGCACATCTAGATTTATTTTACTCATTCTTTGAAAATGTAACATTGTTTTTCTGTTAACAGCAATACTAAAGTCTTCTTGCCAAGCTTACAAAGAGAGAGTGTGTGATGCATTATACAGGGTAAACTTGGTTTTCGTCTAGTGAATGACATTATCTAAAGACTCATTGGAAGTATTTGAATGTTTGGCCATCGCAATTTAAACTTGTCAGCCATCCTGTTGTAAATTACACTTGTATTGGTGAAGGAAGGTGGCTAGATCTTTGTGAACTTGGGATCAGGGTTCATAAGGTCGGTGACTAAGTGGCAGAGACACAGCCACAAAAAAGCTATGTTACTTGGACTCGGGTATGGGTGTCGGGTGCGGGTACGTATCTAGGTGTCGGGTTCAACTATTTCTCATTTCAAGGATACGGGGACACGGCAAAATATTCAAATTTGTTTCTATTTTTTGTGTGTTTTCTTACGTAAAATTGTGCTTTAAGGTTCTATAGCGCATTTCATGGATAATAAGGGAGGTTTATGCACACTTCCATGATAAACTCAAATTACAATTAGATTTTCTATAGAAGTGTCTTACTAAACTTATCGGACACATATCCCACACCCTTATCCGAGTGTCGAGTGTCCGACACGGGTACTTTACACCATCACGAGAGTCCGCGTAACATAGCAAAAAAGGAGGAAACATGGACAATCCATAAGAAACTATTAAGTCAACCTATAACTTCGAGTAATTTCCAAAACACTTACACTAATAAATGCATAATCTGGTAGAAAAAGCTCGACAAAACCATATAAAGTAACTCACTAAATTCGTACTTGTGTATACAGCATACCAAAAAGCCTGACCTATTTATTTTCTCTCATCTATACTCACTATAGCAGTATGTTACATATTTGTACTTCGTTGAGCCGTATGTAAAAGACAAATATTAACAATGACAAAGTTTCAAACAAATGGATGGGAACTTATGATTCCCTTCATCACCCTACTGCTAAAGAAAGGCCATCTTTGGAGATGTCCATGGAGGATCAACAGCCAACATTCATGAAGTTAATAAAACACACAAACTATCAAATTGCTTGCAAGAATGTCCTCCAAGTAAAATTACAACATGAGTAGTGAAGGACATCAGATTATATTTACCTAGCAAAAAGGACAGTCTTTCGCTATTCCTATTTTGACTTTACTAGTTCTAGATCTTTTGGAGATCCGTGGTAGTGACAAGCACGCACACAAATACCCCAACAGACGAATACACACACACAGGATAAATACAAAATGACCACAAAGAAACTATGATTAAAACGCTACAAATGGCGAGCTAAATACAACTGTTTGCATAAGTCTATGGTTCATTTTGACAGAACTTGTGGCTATTCACCCAAACCTAAATGCAACTGTTTGCATACGTCTAGCGTTCATTTTGACAGAACTTGTGGCTATTCACGCAAACCTAAATACAACTGTTTGCATAAGTCTATGGCTCATTTTGAACTGGATCACTAAATTCGACATACCAATTGCTATAATCCTATCTGCCTACAAACATGTAGAAAACCAGAAACGCAGAAGTGATCAAAATAGCAACTTACATGCCATCACCAAATTCCTCATTGATGATTTCCTTGATGCTCTCACCAAAATGCATAACTGCTTCATTCAGCCTATGAAAGCGGAAGTCAGAAAATGGAAGAGTTACAAACAAGCTTTTAAATCAACCCACCCCAAACATCAATTATAGGAGAGAAATGAGTAAATATTTTCAGGAGTATAACCTACTAAAAAGAACTTATAGGATTCTACAGAAAGCCCATTGTTGGTAATATATACATGGGCCATCACGTTACTTTTCATATGAAATCCAAATTATTATCGGGTCATTGGAGTATGCCACAGCCAGACTATTCTTGTCTACAATTTGGATGAGGCTCTTTCCATGAACATACCAATTTTCTGTGAAAACAACCATTTTGAAAAGGTAAAATAAAATTCTAAGCAAAGTCTAAAATGCATACATGTATCTTTCTAAGCAAATCATTTCTTAGGTGATTGAGGAATTAGAGAGACAAATTTTCAGGCAGCACACCATACCAACCTTTGGCCTCAGCTGTCAAGTGGAAGTTCTTCTTGACGTTCTCATATGATGATTTCTTTACAAAGTTTAGTTTATAAAGTGCTTTAGCAGACTTAAATGTGGCGCAATTCATTTTTAAACGTTTAAGCCGTTCCTAAAATAAGTAACAAAACCGGACTATAACAACCATTCAAAGATCGTGTAACAGATAAATACAGATAATGAGGCAGATTAATAAAAGTTGGTCAGCTTTCATTCTTACAGCCATAATGATTTAAACCATGCCACCACAAGGTTGATGGGAGATAGATCCACACACAGATGCACACACATATATATGTGATCTTTTCTTTACAAGAACCATGAGTCTATGAAACAGAACATATTCATAACCAAGATGAATTGATTGCCATACTCGAGAAGCAACATAAGGATTGCTCTAACGGTTTAGGAAATGGATCCTATCTTAGTAATTAATTCAGATTGGACGGGACAGGCCAGTCCAAATCTGGACTGTTCATTTGTTACAATTAATGGCTTGGATTTGTTCAAGAACTCTTACTGGTAAGAGTTTCTGATCAAATTCAAACCATTGATTATACCACTGTATGGTCCAGATTTGGATTGTCTCGTCTTGTCCATTCCAAAACTAGGACCTGAGTGTATCTGAACCCAATGGTTAAGACGCATGAAAAAGTGGGAGAAGAGCATTTCAAAATCCATCAAATTCAGTTATAAAATGTGTGCCAAACAGTTTGATACAACTTTCGAGATAATTACAGCATCTAAAAGCCGCAACAATCACCCAAAAAAATCACCAGTTATCAAATTTCTAAAATGATGAAGAGCTACTGCGTGGGTGTTTATTGCAGTAAAGCTGATTATACCAGCAACAAACTAGAGCTTTTCAAAGATCAGTTCTTTCCCCTTTCTTAAGTTGGTTTTAGCTCATAAGCTTTTTCAAGTTGTTTTGGCTTATAAGCTAAAAGGACCAAACAGATTGACCCACTTTCCCAGAGGCAGGAAAAAACCATGAGCTGCAGCTTAAACAGCAAATACCCATCCAAAGCCTCCCCATTCTTATTCCTTATGCCGGTGCAGGCTCCCAATTCTATTGGAAAAGTGTCACTCCACAAATTACAATCAATATAATGCCCCCATTTGTTATCTATTAGACTTATTGGATTTCTATTCTTAATTCTTTATTAAACAAACTTATATAACTATAAGTGCTAACAAAAGATCAATTATTTGATTCATCTGTATACCAACAAGATTGTTTGCAGAATCCATTAAACAAAAAAAACCCACTTGATATCCAATAAAACCAGTAAAACAAACACCCAGATGAAGAGGGAAAAAAAATAGACAACAACAACAAAGAAATGGAACGGAAAAAAAAATTTTAAAAAAATGAAGGCTTTACCTATAAACAGTGGGTTCTTGGATCAAATTGGGGTCATATGACCTCCAGGGGGGCAGCATCATCTCCTGAATTAGCTCCTCGGGCAGTTGGGGCAGGGCCGAGCGCAACTTGGGTGCGGTTTCTGGGCTGAGTCGAGCTTGGCGTTTAAAGAGTTGGGCAACGTAGACATTGGTCAGACCTGTCTCAGCCGCTATCTGACCGTATGTCTTGCCGGAATTGTGCTTCACGGCCTTCAATGAACTCACTATCGCTGTTCTGTTGCTCTCCATTTGGGGTTTTGGTTCGAGAATATACTACACTCGCGGTGTTTTGAGGTACACACAGGTGGGATATTTGGAGAACCCGGATATGCATCCTTTTTTCGTTTCGTTTTGTTTTACTCTTTAATATTTATGATTCGGCCCTCCACTTGTTGTCGTATTTGCTGTCGTGTTGCACACACTAAGCTCTAATTGGTTGTTGGAAAAGAAATAGAATGGTTGTTGGAAAAGAAATAGACAGGAAGAGAAAATTAAAAAAAATTCTCTTTCATTGTTTGATTCTTAAAGAAGAGAAAGAAAAACAATCAAATTTTTATCTAACTTTTGTAACGCTACAATTTTCGGAAGCATTATTTAAATTAATAAAAAAAAATTATTCAAAAGAGTTTCATTTATAAAGCAACGGAAAATAACATAAGTATCTTAAGTCGATTACAAACAGAAATAGTGCTTTGTTGGGAAATTAAATTACATTGTTCCAACACAAAAATAAGAAGACTTGAGGCTTGTAGAGGTTCAAATTCAGATTCTCCTCCTCAAATTGCTTAGTAGCAAACTCCTCTGTCTAGTAATACGACTCATCTTCTATACCTTCAACACTTGGCGTAATATGTCAGGGTCGTAACAACACCATGAGCGAAATAATCACTCAATAGTAAACCCTACCTGAACTCATAACTTACAAATAATAGGATATAGCAAGCAATCAAAGTAATGAACAATTCAATTTAATTACAAGCCTTTATTTTAGTGAATTCTAGAATCTCATCCGTTGAAAAACATCCTTCCGTAATAACCACTAAGTCTAGGCCATTTGTGATTCAACTCCCCCTTGCTTGCCCTAACTGGGTGATGCAGCGCAGCCTATGGAAACGAAACTGTTCGTGCAAGAGGAACACGAATAATAAGATTGACCCGGAGGTACTCCCTCCTTAAACGACCAATATATGAGTATAAACTCGTTTTTCTTTAATTCATTAACAACCAAATTCTGCCATTAGGCTTACAAGCATATAAATAAGGTGAAAGAAACCCTAATTAATTTAGGAAACCTTTAAGGTCGCTAATCAACCCTAAATAAATACGAAAATTACCAAAAAAGGAAAGTTCTGATTTGACTAATAAATCAGAAACTGGAAAGAATTATAAGGTTGCCAAAACAAACGGCAAATAAAACAAAATTTCCTATCAAAAGTTATTAGCGATCTAAATATTACTATAAACGGTAAAATTGGCCTTTTTAGGGGCCTAAACAGCGACGAATGCCCGAAATCCATTGTGCATCATCTTGCAAAGAAAAATGACTGTTGATCCTTGGGCTGATTCCAATGGACCATGCGAAATTCAGCCCATTCTGACAACGTTGATTCTTAGGCCTTTTTAGGCTTATGTGGACGCAACCGGTCAATCCACATTGATGCAACCCGGTCTGCATCACTGGGTGCCCAGATGAAAGGTCTAAGTTATTTACATAGACGGATTCATCAAACGCCTCACAAGGATGAATTCCCCAGCGACTGACTGTACCATTGGGCCCATGAGGAACTAACTGTTACCTCGGGAGTATATAGCAGTGACTCAGCTATAATACAAACCACCCTTATATCACCAAAAATTCAATATGGAGTAATCACACAATGCCATAACTTAGGGTTCTAAATTCCAAATAATCCACCAATAAGAATATCTCCTCTTTCCAAAAATCAACAGGCTGTCTGCCGTTCATAAATCCTAAACTCATCAACATCATCTGAAACCATCATTTCATTTATCCATTAACTTAACCGTCTAGGTGATTTATAAATACGAATAGCAACCCGAGAACCTAGTTGTCCTTTCTAAGATCTTGTGCACAATAACGTAAAAAGGCATTTAATAATAATGCTAATGAAGAACAATAAAATAAGGTCAAACATATAACACTTTAATTACAGACATTATGAGAAAAGAACACAGCACACATTAGTATGATTAAGTTGTATTAAATAAAAAATGATTAACTTATAATTACAAATTCAAAGAATTTCCTTATTAAGGATTAAATCATTTTAACTATAAATACTACTAAATGAAGTATCTCCAGTAAAGAAAAAACATTACATTTACATTTAAGTTTAAAAGACCAATTAACATGTAAAAAGAAACTAAAATTTTCTAACTCATAAGTGAATTGTAAACTTATCCAAATATCAAAATGTCAACAAGTCATGGTTCTTTCATCAAAATTTTTGTGAACACCAGTGGCCTACAAGTAGGTTAATATTATGCTAGTTATAGAAATGGTTGAATGCATCTTAACTTTCATGAAGATCGCACCACAAAACTAATAGTAAAAGAGACCTAAACAAATATTCGGCTTGGTGAGGTGTCGGCCAAGAACTCGTCCAACTCAACCCTGTCCATCTTTTGATTTTTCATTTTACAAGTATACCGTAAAACATATATGCAAAATGCTCCATAAAAAAAAAGTAAAAGCAAAACATCTAAAACTCTACATTATCAAGTCAAGTACACATGTAGATAAATATATTTAGGGAGGTGGGTTTAACTACCTCTCCTCCGAAGACAAGCGGTGGGCTACGGGTTTTGATGGAGGAGTTGTGGATTTGATTGAATGGTCGGCATCGGGTGGCTGTTTTGGAGTGAAACACAGCGTGTTCAGGATTGATTTTTGGACAGTTTTTGGAAGCTAAAAAGGCAGCAGGTTTTGAGAGAAGTTTTGGGGTGGTTTCAAGTCGGTTTAACAACTAAACCGGGACTGTTTTGCTGCGAGAAATGAGCTGATTTCTGGGCAATTTTCTGAAGCTAAAAGGGGCTGGAATTTGTGGTGCTCAATAGGGAAAAAATAGGGTTATTCATGGTGATGATGATGTAAGTAATATTATAGTGTGGGAAGTGTTGACGTAGTATAAACTAATACCTAAACTCTCTCTTTCTCATGCATGAAAATCTCTCTCTATTTCACTTGGTCAAAAAGGAAAGAAAAAGAGAAATGGGTTGACATTTGTGCTCTCTTCTCTTTGCCAAAAATATTGCTCTCTGTGTGTGCGCGCGCTGTCCGAAAAATGGAAAGAAACAAGCAAGTGACTTTAAGTAATACTTGGGTTGGTTTGGTAATTGGATAGGGTGATACCACGTTTCAGGAGAAAAAGGAAAGAATGAGAGTTGCTTATAGATTATAGGGGCAATTGGCATCAGTGTAGTTTTTACGAAATCATTAGGATTTTCTTAGGTTCAGCTATTAGCAGTAATTTGGATGAAGCGTGGGTAGTTGGCTACGTAGGCATATAGACAAATATATAAGAAACGTACCCTTAAGTATTATACATGGGTACATAGTTAGGAAGGTGTAATACTCACATAAGATCCACTTGTGCACTCACACATATATACGCGTACAATTTGGAGAGAAGTTATAAATATATATATATATGTAGGATCCCTGACTAGAAGATTAGGGTATATATGTATATATAACTATATGAAATGAAAAATCTAAAATAAAATGTTATAATAATAAAAGAAATTTTTTGGACCATTACACATTTTCTCTCCAATTTTCTTCTTAATTATTTTCACTTTATTTTCCTAACTTCTAAACAACCTGTGATCTGGTTCAAACTCTCCTATACTTCCTCTCCACCTAAAGTCCGCTTTTCATAGTCTCATTTTTACTCCAAAGTCTTAAAACACGACTTCCCTGGAAAAAAAAAAAAAAAAAAAAAACCCTTTTCACTATAAAGTCCAAACAAGATTTTTGGGCAACTTCTTCGTCTTAAATAAATAAATATGATATCTATATCCCTTTTTATTTTACGGTAAATGAGGTTCCCCATTTGTAATGGAGTGGGTGGTGCATTTTCTGTTTTCAATTGTATCTGTCCGTAAATGTTGCTTTCAACTTATACCGGCCCGTAAAAGACTCTTTGCACATCCTCCCACCAGCAAGTACTTACATTGCCTAGTGTTGCAAACAAATGAACACCAAAATCAGAACACCATCCTCTCTCAATTTCCTACACAATTTCCCTCACATAAACATTTTACATTCAAAATTCAGAACACATGAACGTACAAATGCAACTCTTTCACATTTCCTTTATGTGGCTTCAACCAGATTTCAAAAAATAAACCATGTATCAATCATTCGCATAGACTATTCATACAAAATAAACCGGTCATCACCTCCTCTTAGCTAATTGGAATGTCCTCTTCAAGAACTCATTCGCCGCTTTGTCATTCCTATGACACAACACCCTCAATATCGTATTCGGATCCGATCTATTCCATCTACCGGTTGTAGGCGGCATAGGCAGTTTTTGGCCTATACCCACCACCCCAATCCCACTCGCTTCACAAGCCACGATGCTGAAATCCTCCACAAGTTGTTCCGTGGATTGTCCCATCAACGCCACCACCCCTTCCACAGTCTCAGCCTCTCTATCCACCACGTCCTCCACTATCAACCCTTCGCCGCACGTGCAAAACACCTTCTTCAAACTGTCAAAGTCTTCCTCGATCATCTGGTGATCCGTCCTTGAAAAGATCCGTGAGCTTCCCCCGGCCAGCAGAACCATGAGGAAGGCCTCGAAAGAGGCCTTCATAACTTCTTTAATCGCCAACGGCTGAGCCCTGTCAGTGACAATGGCACCCAAGAGAGTGAGGTTTTGCTTTAGCGATCGCAAAGCTGGTTTTATGCGCGTGTTTTCAACATCTCCGACATATAAAGTGTCGTAGAATACAGAACTCGAGTCCAAAAAGATCAGGCGGTAGGCAGAAACTTCCGACACATGTTGAGTAGCGGCTTGAATGCCCGAGCAGGCGAGCTCAAAGTAGGAAGAGGAACTGCCAGTATGCTTACGGTTGTTGTACCGGTGGCGCGTTGAGGGGATGACGCGAGGGGAGAGAGAGAGGGTTTTGTCGAGGGAGTGGAGCTGGGAAAGGAGGTAGTGTAAGGTGTTGAGGCGGATGTACATGCGTTGTGTTCCGCGGCTTGTTGAAGGGCGCGGGTGGTGCCCTTCGTTTGATGCACTGAGATGTGCATCGTCTGCTATGACGCTGCAAGGAGTAGCCTTCCGCCAGAGCTTGGAGAACTTAGAGTCCCGGTTGCATCGCGTCAGAGGAGGAAGTGTTGGGATGTAACTCTGCTTTGATCCTGAAAAAGAATCCAAAGAGAATGAGCATCCACTATCACAATAGTATTGTTGGCTGCTTGCTGTGTCTGGGTTTTGAACTTGTGAAGGGATTTTGGAAAAAGAAAAGGGACCACAAATCCCTCCATAAATTTAAGATCCAAAGTACCGGGTAAGGAAATTTAAGATCCATAGTTTTAAATACTGGCCGATACGCAATGTATCAGGTCTTACGTAATGGTTTTTGGACTCTTCGATACCGTTATACACCATTATACTGGCGAGAGTAAAGATCGCATGCGTGTCAGCCGAATTGTGTTACGTATCGGCCTGTATCCGATTCACGGCCAGTAGTTGACCGTTACACATTATATAAGCAAAAAGGAATGAGCATCCAAGATCACAATAGTATTGTTGGCTTGTTGCTATGTTTGGGTCTTGAATTTGTGAAGGGATTTTGGAAAAAGAAAAGGGAACCCAAATCCCAACACAAATTTAAGATCCAAAGCACCGTGTGAGGAAATGTTGAGAGGTATTTATTCTTACTCATAGTTTTACATACCGGCTGTTACATAACGGTTTTTAGGGTTATATGTTGGTATACTGGAGAGAGTAAAAATCGCCTGCGTATCCGAATTAGGACCAATATTTGACCATTACACATTATTTAAGCATTTAAGAGTTTTTTGCCAAAAAAATATTTTTAAAAATTCGTTACGCAACGTCTGATACTACTAAAACCGTTACACTCAAACCATTACCATTGCACATCGCTAAACCATTATTTAAAACCTTGCCCTTACCACATGATGCAACGAAGGTGGTGTACTCGCGGAAGAGATGCTCTAAGCCGTCGGCAAGGTCATGAACTATGTCCTCAGAAATGCCTAACGGAATTTCGAAGAAGGCGTTCACGGTATCTTTGGCATGAGTCATTAGCTCCACAGATGATTGTGCATACGGCTCGGTCTTGGATTTGGGGTTCCACGTCTGGTACAAAAATATCGCGAGCTCTTAATCCCATAGTACTTCGAAATTGAAAAATTTTACCATAAACTGAGGACACATTTACTGGCCACGTGTATCCATGTCAAACACAGATAAGTGCCAAAAAAACTCAAATATGTGTTCGTTATGAGAAAACCTTTCTTACGGACATGGTGCAAATGGGGGGTTTGTGTTGCATGTCCGTGAAAAACTCAAATATGTGTTCGTTATGAGATCCTCGTTTTGCGCCGTGTCCGTGAAAAGTTTCTCTCTTTGTCAATTGGATTGCAAATTCCAGTGACTGTGAACCTGTCGCCAAAAATAATGTGTCCTAATATTTTGCAAAAACGGCATGGCCATGGGTCGGTGTCTCGTGTCCGTGCTGCTTATGATAAACTTACTCTAGTTCCAGGAGGTTTTTTTTTCAAATTTGTAAAACTTACTTCAGTTTCTTTTGCTCTCTGGAGACACTCCTTCCCTTTCTTCAACCTCTCCTGCATCCACTGTTTCAACAGATTGAATATGATGGAATCAACCTCATATGGAATCATCTCTCTAACAATTGCTTTTCCCCCATCTTCACATTCAGCAGAGTCCTCCACCACCATTTGCACCAGCACCTTTTCCAGCTTCCCGGCTCTCTGCAACACCGATACAGTCTCACTCGTGAGCGATGACACACCGGCCAAATATTGCTTCAACAAGCTGCCATAGCAAGCGTGGAGTGTCACGGCAGCAACTCCGGCTGCAATCGGATGCCATTTCTTCAGCACTGGGCTAAACACTACCCTCTCCTTCATGGCTAATTCTTCGGTCTCGCTAGCAAGCTCCTTGAGGGCTTGGGACGCTTCTTCTACTTCAAATGTGATGCCATTGTAATTCCCTTTCTCCAGCAACTTTTGTTCATGACCCCAAAATGAACAACAGAGAACATCAAAAGCATGTATAAGCCGAAAATTAACCACTGACTTAAAAAAATCAAAGCCTAAGTACGGAAAGGAAACCCAGAATTTATCCGGAATGTGTAAATCAATGGCCTAGATCTGGACCACTGATTTTCAAATTTTGAGTAAATTATAAGTGTATTTTTTGGATACGTAGTGGTAATGCTTGAAAACACAAACCTTAGCAAATGCATACTTGATCGAAGACCGGATATACCGATCCACCCGATTTCCAGTTGAGTCCACTGTCACATTACCCACATCCAATTTTTCTTGATCTGCAGCCAGGTAACCCACAAAATCCTCTTCCAATATCTTCATGGCCGAGAAAACCAACGGCAAAAGGGTCTCCATAACCCCAACATTGCCCCTATGAAACGCCCCATGATAAGAAAACAACCTCCTCTCAGCCCACTTCTTGATCGCCACCAAAACCGACACCACCATCTTCTCGTACGCCTCTTCCCTGTCCCCTCGCTTAGCATCCCCTGCAACCTCATTCAACATAGCCAGCGTCGCGCCGAGCAAGTCTCCCTCGACTTGCCCCGTCGAGACGAAGTTTTGGAACAAAACCCAGGTGAAACATACGTTGTGTGTCTTCTTGTTGATACCCAGAGTAGACCAAGTCTTTTTCATAAGCTCCAACAACTCATCCACTTCGTCTAAAACCAAGGTTTCGTCTTTCATATCGAAGATGGACCGGAGGAGGGCAGTGTAGATGTGGACGTTGACGGGGAAGCCGTCGGCCCAGTGGCAGGTATCGGTGGGGGAGCCGTCATGTGTGCGCCAGGAGAGGGAAACCACGGCATTGCAGAGGGAGCGCATGGGTTCGGAGTTTTTGGAGGTGTCGATGGCCTTGATGGAGGCGGAGACAAGGATTTCGCGGAGGCGGGTGGCGAATGGGTTGGAAGGGTCTAAGGGGGTCGAAGGGTGGAGGAGGAGGCCGTATTCGAGGAGCTTGAGCTGGCGTTTCTGCCATTGGTGGTATTCGTGGGGGTCGGTGAATTCGGAGGGTTTTAGGTGGCGGAGCAGCTCTAGTGGGAGAATTATGGTCTCCGCTCGCCGCCCCATCTGGTGGTGGTGGTCATGGTTGGAAAATTGATACATTTGGTTAGGATAAGAAAATGAAATGCAAAACAGAGTACAGTATCAGCATTTACGCTACTAATTCTTGAAAGATCAATTGTACCGTCTATCAACGGAGGATCAAAAATCCAATCATGATACATTCCAGGTGTATACGAATATTGTAAACATATATAAAAATACAATTGTGTTGTTTTTCATGACTTTTCTCGAGCCAAAAAATATCACTGCTACATCATTTTACTATCAAAATTGGTATACATCAGTTTCCATCATGAAATTATCAATTTTGTTAAAAAAAATAATACATTACCATCACGTGACGACATCTCACAGATGAAATTATAATAATTTTTTGTCAAACACTTTTCAGATATAATATTTTGATTATAGTAATGTGAGTATTGTTTTTACTTTCAAAGAAAACGATTTTTTTCCCTAAATTATATTTGATAGGTTGGAATGAAAGACACTTAAACCAACACAAATAATTATTCTATGAATTATACAACAAAAAATGTAAATTAACAATATATTACTATTCCTGTCCCAAAATTTTGCTGTCCTTCAAAAAGTCATAGCTAATATATTTTCGGCTGAATTGCACTTGTGTTCTTAATTCTTGCTCTCGCAAATTTCAATGTTTTGGTGTCAATATAATGGGATGTTTTATAAACCATTTTCACTCTCGTGCACGCGTTTCCACGGGCGCTCACGCGCGCGCACGCGCATTCGACTTAGGAGGAGTGACAATATGCAATGAGAAACAGAGTATTACGTACTTGGCCAACAAGAGTTCTCATGAGGGTCTTCCTCAGCCGGTTATCACTCTGCTCCGTCACCCTCATCTGCTGCCTCATGATCTCCGCCGATGTCATCGGCCTCCTTATCCTCCCCACCCCCGGAACGGTACTAAACGCCGCCCCCGGACTCCCCCCTCCGCCGTGGTGGTGTGCGGGCGATGACGGAGACGTCGGCGCCGCCACCCCAACCGAGCTCGTCCGCCTCGACTGCGACCGTCTCAGCATCTTCAGCCCCAACGCCCTCTTCACCCTGCTCGTCACCGCCATCCCCACCCCCTTCTCCTTCACCGGCGACCCCATCCCGCCGCTGTCTCCGCTTCCGTCCGCACCGGCAGGATAGAAATTCAGCGCGTTTCGACCGCCGAACCCAGGTGAGGACCGGCAAGCCGTGAAGAATATCTCGTAGGCGATTTCGCGGAAGTCGTCGTTGTCGATGCCGTCTAGTGTTCCGAAGGGGCAGGGAAGGTCGGTGGCTTCGGCGGGGGAGGAGGTGGCGGCGGCGGC
The DNA here is from genome assembly GCA_022606695.1 of Vaccinium macrocarpon. Classification (NCBI taxonomy): domain Eukaryota; kingdom Viridiplantae; phylum Streptophyta; class Magnoliopsida; order Ericales; family Ericaceae; genus Vaccinium; species Vaccinium macrocarpon. The sequence goes on from CM040173.1 coordinate 4,441,339, forward strand.
AACAGCATCATTGTAGTTAGAAGGAATGGTGGGTGCAGAGTCACGGCGGGTGTGTTGCGCCATGATGGTGGGTTGGTCAAGGTGGTGGTGGTCAGATATCCGGCGGTGGAGAGGGGAGAGAGAAGGAGAGCATTTGTTCTCTCAGGGAGGCAAATAAGGAGAGATGGAGAGAGGAAATAGGAAAATGGGGGTAATGTTAGTTGTTTTGGAAAGACAGCAAGTGTGTGTGTCTGTGTGAGAGAGAGAGAGAGGAGAGAGAGAGGGGTTATATTTGGTTGGTTTGTTTTCTTGGGGAGATTATTTTTTTTACGAGGTTCCGTAAGAAGGGTTTGCATTGATCAAATCTCCACCATCTATCTCAAAATTCAACAGCTTGGAACTTTTGTATAGTTTTTTTTTTATATCTGCAGTGCATTTAAGGAGGAGAGAGAGAATGCACAATTTCGGGCTACTAGATTTCGGGATGAAACGAAAATTTGTTTGATGCAAACCCCTTTTACATAACAAAAAATAAATCTCTTTGTTGGGAGAAGAAATGGAGAAAGAAAAGGGTTGTGGGAATCAGAGTCTTCCGAAAATTTAGGAGGAATTAGTGAGGGCAACGTAAGGAGTTTGAAAATCAAGAAGTGTAGATACATACACACAATTTAGAATAATGATTGGTACACATTCTTTCAACCACTCCCTACTACACCCTTTCTCACATGTGTGGTGGGATTCACTCGGACTCACTTGGTGGGATCCACCACACATGTGAGAGAAGGTGTGGTAGGGAGTGGTTGAAAGAATGTGTATCTATCATTTTTGTACAATTTAATACCCATAATTTATCCAAATACACGTACAAGTATGTGAGCTCCACTTACATAATGTGTGTATCTAACATTTCTGGTGTAGATACACACCTAGACCGCTCACACTCTCTCACACCATAGACACATGGCACACTCTCACTCCCTCTAACTCTCTCTTTTCGTCCTTTCTCTTTTCAAAAATGATACATACACAAACTTTGTGCCATAACCTCTCTCACATGGGTGTGGGGCCCACCTACGGTCCCCACATCCCATATGAGTGAGATTGTGGCACAAAGTTTATATATGTATCATTGTAGTTCTCTCTTTTTTTTTCCGTCTCCTCTCTCTCTCTACCACTAATTGTCCACTTTTCTCTCTCTATTACTTTTATTTTGGGTAATTATCAGTAACCTCTCTTGAGGTTTCTGACACAAATACATACCTCCCCTGAGATTTTTGAAACGACACTGACCTCCCTTATTTTTGTTGACAATATCGAGATTCCCCCTAGACATTTTTCTGTTAGCATTCCATTAAAAAAACTAACGGAAATTGATGATGTCACATAAAAAAGAATTTAAAGTCAAAATTTCTCTCATTTAATACTCCTACTACCAAACTATATTATCTTTACCAAAATTTTTGTCTCCCTTTTTTAGTCTTTATCATTTACATAATTTTCTCCCTATTTCCTTATCTCTATATGTGTGTGTGTGTGTACACACATACACACTTACAATTAAATATGTGTATGTGTTTAAAAAACTCTCTTTTGCATAAATTTTTTCCTCTCAATGTCTACGGGTTTTTTTTGTACACTTTCATTTTCTACTTAAATTTTTTTAACCAACCTATATTTTTGGTTGAGACAAACCCAAAACAAAAAAATAAAAAAAATTATAATACAAAATTGAAAAATCATGAAATTTTTATTGTAATCGTTCCAAAAGTTATATGAATTTTTCTGTAGAGTTTTGGATTCGTTCCAACAAGCCAAGTAATGGAGCGTTTTTTTTTTTCTGCATAGTTTTGGCTTAATATGAATTTTATTGACACAAGCTTATTTATTTTAGTTTCATTGATCATTTTGGTTGAGACAAACCAAAAAACAAAATAACACTATAATAAAAAATTGAAAAACAATAACTTTTTTTTTTTATTATAACCGTTCAAAAAGTTATAAAGCCCAACAAGCCAAATAATGGATTTTTTTTTTTTGTTGCGTAGCTTTGGCTTAATAACATGAGTCTATTTATTTTAATGTCATTGATCATTTTGTTTGAGACAAACCGAAAAATATATATAAAAAAATTGGCAAAATAAAAATTAACCTAATCATTTTCAAGTGAAAAAATTAATTCTTTTTCCACTAATATCCATGGTCTAGTAAAGTTAAGTTCACTTATCCAAAAAAAATCACAAAATAAAGGAGATAAGGTTTTTTTTTCAAAAAATTAAGTTGGTAGAATTTATTTATTTTGGGAAAGTTAGAGGGGTATTTTGGTAGTTTTCTTCCTAAACTTAACGCCATCAGTGGAAAAGTAACGACAAGGGGGAATCTTGATATTGTCAGCAAAAGCAGGGGAGGTCAGTGTCATTTCAGAAACCTCAGGGGAGGTATGTGTTTGTGTCAAAAACCCCAGGGGAGGTTACTGATAATTACCCTTTTATTTTTCATATTTGATGTCGAAAAATATAAATTTAAAATCTCTTCGACGACATCTATCAAATAAGACCAATATTGAATATGTAATTATGTATAGGAAAAGAATAATATTTTAGGTATAGTCTCTTTTTTCCCGCTAACTTTGAACTCATGAATATCAATGGGTTTGATGCATTCTTTGAAACAAGTCAAGATATCATAAATATGCTATGCGGCACCGAGTACAACGAAAAATAGGAATGAAGCTCAAACCACTAAAAAGTGAAAAGAGAATGGCATTAGGCTAATTGGGCCACCAACTGGTAGACACACCTGTCAAGATAGACCCAACACCTAGGGGACGGAATGATGAATCCATTCCAAATGAAAGTGGTAGAGAAACAAACACAATTCCTAGCTCAAACCAAAACAAATACAGCGAAAGTAATCGGGAGAGAGAAACCAAAAACAAAAACAAAATCAAAACAACTGATTAAACAAACCCAATAGAACTTGTGTAACCAAGGCTCACTGAGCCGACCCACAAATTACCACCGAGTTGCACCATTAACCACCGAAAACACAGCCGAGATCCACTGAGTACAATCCGAGAACCCTTGAGTCTCCCCACAGAGTTGCATCGAGTCAAACTAAGTTTCCATGAGTTAGCCGACCAGTCGAATCCCCAGACAAGACTTAACACCCTTAGCCGCGCCCATGGCCTTGGGAACTTTATTCATCAGGAGGGGCAACCCCCCATCATGGATTAGGAAAACCATCCCGAAGCAAAGAAGAATGGAAGGGAACAGAGAAGAGATGGGGGTTATGGAGGAGAGGAGGTTGTAGATTTTGAAGTGGATGAGGCTCTGGTGGTGAGAGCAAGAAGGATGGCGGACGACCATGGGTTGAAGGTGGGGGTCCTGCAAAACGAGGACGAGGAGGAGGAGGGGTGGGGTGGAAAGGCGGCAGCCCCACCCCTCAAGAGCTCAAACGGCAAAGAAAAAAGGTGGGGAAAGGAGGAGAGATGGTAGAAAAAAGGAGAGAAAATGAGGAAACAAATGGGAGAAACGAAGGAATAAGGCCGGAGAGGGTGGGTGCCGGCAAGGGAAGTATAAAACCCTAGGGAACTCTAACTTTTAGAGAGAAAAACTCTTTAGGCAGTAGTAGGCCTATGACTCTTTACTCTCTAAGAAGACCCCTGGGGTTTGATGCGTTTGAACTCATGATTTTTCACTAATTTTGAGCTCATGAATTTTCATCAAGTTTAAGCTCAAATTTCACTAGGTTTGAGCTCATTATTTTTACTTACTTTGAGCTCATTAACTATCTCCATTTGAACTTATATTAATAAAAAAATAAAAAAAAAAACCACACCAAAAAAATCAATTTCTTCTATATATAATTACATATTCAATATTAGTCTTGTTTGATAAATGTCGTCAAGTAGATTTTAAATATATATTTTTTCCCAACATTAGATATTAAAAATAAAAGTTATAAATATTTTAATTTGTAAAATAATAATAATAATAATAATAAAGGAGAGAAATAGATTGAAAAGTGGGATAGTTAGTGGAGGAGAGAGAGAGAGAGAGAGAGGGAAGAGATGGAAAGAAAATGAGAGAGGACGAAAAGAGAGCCAGATGGCGTGAGAGAGTGCCATGTGCCTAAGATGTGAGAGGGGGTGAGTGTATGTAGGGGTGGTGTATATAACACCACTTTTTTTAAAATATACAATTAATGTGTTTACAGCAGTTGAATACACGTAGACCCGCATACATTGAACAAACTCGAATACAATTTTGTCCGAAGTTGTGTATCTAAACTTTTTGATTACCTTAAAAGATCGCTGCCAACTACCACGCATGCACACAAACATTACACTCTCATAACGCGTGGATTTGGGAGTGCACTACAAGTTTGTAGGGCATGGGCACATCCAGACCATTCAACCCTATAGTTCCCTACAAACCTGTAGTGCAGGAGTGCACTGCAGGGTCCCCAAGACCATGTTTATTTTCATTCATTTTGATTATCGAAACCGCTTGGGTGATTTTTCTATAAAATAAACTGTCGAAACATCCCGATAAAATTGTTCGGTCTGGTCTAACAGTTAAAAAATGCAAAAAGAGAGTACTTCAAAATATGGAGAGAATCCTCTCCAATTTTGGAAAACATAATTTGGTTGGAATGTGTCATTTCGTCAACATGTACCAGTAGTCAAAGAAGGGAGCCAAACCCATTTTTCAAGTTAACAAATAAATTAAATAAATGGCCATCGTAAATTGAGGAATTTGGCAAACGGCCAACGGCCAACATTCACGTAGATATTCCAACCTTAAATTAAGGATACATTACTTTGGCAAACTTTTTCAGCAAAGATTGAATGCTTACTATATAGATGACCATTAATTTTGAATTCAGTCTTGATCCAAATTCAAGAACCGTAGCACTGTTGAACAAGAGATATGAAGCCTAACCGAATCTCTGTGAAGAGACTGATTTCCATGACTCAAACCATGGCCATAGACAGGCAGCACCAAACTATAAGAGTGAAGAGGAGATAACGCTTGCAATCTGCCCAAGTAACTTGAACAGTGTAAGGGAATGTGCCAAAGCTGGGTTGTATCTTGAATTCTTTCATCCCTTGAGAACACAAAAGCTTTGATCTACCATCCCACCTGACCCACTGATCGGTGACTCCATCGCATGAATTTGTGTGTTGACCAAATATCCAAATGCATATAGGTGCTCTGTTTCCTGTACATGAGCATAACATTCCGAAGAGTGTTTGATTTGTAAGAAATTTCCCCCCAGTTTCACCTTCTCTTTTTTAGGCAACAACAGATACAGCAGATTGCACTAGAGTAGGAACCAACAGAGGACAACCCAAATAAAACACAAAAACAAAAGAAAAACAGAGAGGAAATAAACAAGCCAGGACCAAACACGTCCCCAAGACTCGCTAATCCTATTCCTCATTCTCGGCTTCTATTTCTCCAGTTTCAGTTCCAATTGAGCCTAAGAGGGAATTTGGCCTAGAAAGCAGGATGACTTGCTAAACAGGATGATGTAAAAGCAAATTAGGAAGCAGAAGTAAATCTACCAGAAAGAAGTTTACATGAATTTTCCAACACTAGATCCAAAGGGACAGAAAAGAAGACAAGGGCCTTGTTCGTTTTATGGTTTAGTTTAGTTTTAGTTTTATTTTGTAATTATTACCCTTATTTCTCTCTCTATCTCTCCACTCATTACCTCTATCTCCAAAAGTAAACCAAACTAAAAAAGAACAAGGCCCTTGTCATCTGGCAGGTTCAAGCTAGCCCTTGCTATTCCAAAACTCACTTTTTCCCGAGTAGTCCACAGTGCAGATTCACAAATATATCCAAAAATGTCTCAAAATTCTAATGGCTCTTAGTCTTTTCCTTCAACTTGCATTGAAACTCTTGAAAACAGTGCATGCAGCATCTAGAAAACAAGACCAGCAACTGTTGGGGAGGGGTGATATTCCAGGAGCCGATCACTTGAAGAAGTAGCTTCAACGGATAACGTATATACATATGTACTATATATTAACCAATATAAGGTAATTTTAAGTTGGCAATAAGCTAAGAATTAGTTCCCAATTTAGAGACAAACCCCTACGACAATGCGTTTCTTATCCAATATAAGTTCCAATATTTGCAACCATAAAAGGAAATTAGGTCTCCACAAAGGAAAGAGTAACACAACTGTATAAATATTGATTTGCTACTCCAATTGAAATAGGAATTGATAGCGACAAAAACAGGAAACTGGATGACTTGTTCTTTGCAAACACAGTGACAACTTACTGGCTAATTAAGAGACTACTATTATTTTCCGTAATTAATACTCATTGCTGAGGCTCTATAACCAATAAGCAGCCGAAATGATTGTCGGACTGAAGTTATGAAGTGAGAAACTTGCCTAACTGCTCTAGTTGACATACCGCACATTGTTCAGCTTTGAAAAATCCATCAGCTCACCACAACCTGAATGAAGACTGTGAGAGATTCCAAACAAGAAATGTGATGATCCTGGAAATGACTCCCATCATTAGGTCAACTTTAACCACTTCAGAACTCGGGCATCTTTCTCTCCTGTACAAGACAAGGGCAAACACACGGGGAAATGATTATGCCGTTCATTCCAAAGGTCAACTACCGCTACGATTATCGCTACCCATTACGAAGTCATAGCCCAATTGGCACTTATGGGTATATCTCAGCTCCTACTTGTCACATGTAGTACTCCTTAAACTTCCTAGAGCAACCTTAAATCCTGCTAAAACCGGCCAGAGATCAATAGCTCAATTCACAACATGGAGAAAAATAGCCAATTCAATCAACAAAGCATAAGTAAGTTCAACATAAGCATCAATAGCATACACTACGATAAGGAAAATACCAGAACTGCTAAATAGCACAAGTAGTGAGCACAGCAAAATGTAAACTACTCTCAAAAGCAATAACCATAGAAGAGACAAGTCTACTCCTCAAAAGTACTACTAAAAGCTAGCAGAATAGATAGTGCAAACTACTGGGGGTTGAGCAATCCAACCAGTTTTATGTGTGCACGACATCCAACAAGAGCCATCCCCTCCTTTCTGGATGGCATGGGGCAATAGCCTTGACAGATATCCTCACAGCATAAGGCCCAAAGTTCAAGATGGAATGAAGCCGTCCAATCACTGCTGTTGAGCCTGTCGAGTTGGAGCACCATACCCACCACCATATCCAACTGGCCCGCCTTGCGAATTTGCCTGAGCTCCATAATTTCCTGAAGTTTGAGAGGTCCATCCTTGATTTCCATACCCTACATTCCCATTGGGATCGCCATAGCTACCTCCCATGTAGCCCCCACCACCACCTTGCATCTCTCCACCACCAACACCACCAGGAGCATTGCTATTTGGGACACTCCCGGCGCGCCCTCCAACAGCACCATACGCAGCTTGATTTGCATAAGACCCATCTGTCCCACCATAACCACCATAACCATACCCTTGGGCGCCATACCCAGAAGCTCCTCCGCCCGGAGATTGACCAGCGGCTCCCACAGCACCATAGCCGGAGGGAGTCTGAGAGCTCCATGAACTCCGTGGGGCCCCCGGTGGACCACTCCCATAGCCTGCACTAGGGACATTTGGGTTTCCGTATCCCGCAGCACCTGGGCCACCATAACTTCCATAACCACCATAACCCATGCTGTTATTTGAGGGACCATAGCCGTAACCAGGAGCATTATACCCAGAAGAAGCATATGGAGGGAACCCACCTCCGGCATTCTGTGATTGCATGTACCTATTGGAAGAATCCATTCTACCATCATAAGAACCAGAGTTGCCACCATAACCACCACCACCCTGATAACCACCACCACCCCCAGCACCTCCACCCATGGAACGGCCACCACCGCCACCGCTAGGATTGGAATCCTTAGGTAGAGCACGCTTCACTTCCACTTGCTTACCATCTAAATCATGGAATGTTTTGTGCAAAACCCTATCGACTGCATCCTCATCATCAAAGGAAACAAACCCAAAACCACGGGGTCGCTGGGTTTGCTGATCATACATAACTACAACATCCGTCACGTTACCATAAGATTCAAAATACTGGCGAAATCCTTCCTCGGACAATGTAGGTGGCAAGCCTCCAACAAAAATTTTCTTGGTCTTGGTATCTCCACTGCTGCCAAAGTTTCTAGCATTGTTAGTGTGTCCAGACCTGGAGGAAGGTTGTTGTTCACCTCTTGATAAGGCCCTCTTAGCCTCAACCTAACAAAACAGGTGGCTAAAATGAGAAATGGAAAACAGGGAGGAAAAATATAAAAACAAATCATGGATCACTTTAAACTAGCACACCAAAAAACTGATTAGTTAACCTGTCACATCAAAACAACTAAGATCCCAAATACCCATGAGTACGAATGAGTAAAACAAAAAGTAAAAGAAATGAAGGACATGTAAAACCCAACATAACTATCGACAAAAGAAACCATATGCAAAACATGAGAGAAACAAACAAGACATATTAAATTAATAATGATACTCATACTTTTATATACAGGTGTACACATCTACTATAGCATATACGTCCAGACTGATAGAATTCAACCAAAACAGAATAGAAGTACTGAAAACACACAACAAAATACATCTGTATGAATCTTGCCCCATGTGTCTCCAATAGCATAAGAGACCTGACCAATTCAATCCTACAAAAATACCATTGGAAGAAGCAAAAACCCCCAAAAATAACAATGAAGAAAAATAAAACATCAAAATGGTGGATGACATGGGGCAATGTGCATAAACAAGGACTAAAATGAAGGATGATAAGAGCCAATGAGCAAAAAACAAAAACTATACATATCTACTGTCATGTATAAAGCCACAGTGATTTAATCCAACAGAAATAGCATTTGAGGTACCAAAAGCTCACAAAAGAAACGAATAAAATAAACATCATACTGCTGGATGCAACTCCTATATGAGCATATATGATACATATGCACTATGGCTTATGATACCCATCAAAATCAGCAATGGAACAAGCAAAAACTCACAGACAATATGAAGAAAAGAAACATATATGCTTTTCATATATGTTCAAATAAACTACAAATACCAGATATAGAATAATAGCATACCCATTAAACCCAAATAGCATTACAAAACCAGAAATGCCACAAACAAAAATGACGAAAAGGCCCATCGAAAGAAGGATATGAGGCATCGTCTCACCATTCTACTGTCGATATCATTCTTGTCTTGTAAAACCCTATCGAGGATCCAAGGATCCTCAAACACTCAAAACCCTAAAAGCCTATATTATTTAAAAATTCCATTAATTTCTTTCCAAAAGTTCAAATGTCAATCCCAAAACCTTCTTCCACTAAAGATTTGGTGATCTCACTTCCCTGATTTAATGGATCACTAGGTTACTCCTTACATTATTACAAATTTACAACTTTGCAGAAAGCATAGGAGTTATTTTGCTCTTTATCATCATATTTCTATTTCATGAAAGACTGCGTCAAGGATTGAAGACAACAAGAAGATATAAAGCAAAAGATACATATATACGTATACAAACAAGTACATATATCTACTCTCGCATGTAAGACCATATCCATCAAACCCTTAAAAAAAAACACATCACGTGCCAAAACCAACAAATGAAAAATTGATAATAAAAAAAAGACCCATAAAATGATGGAATTCAGGCAAATAAATATACTATTCATATAGGTATGTCGACAAGTACAAATATCTAGTATTGAAAGCAAGACCATACCCATTAAACCACAAATATACACATTATGAACTGAAATCCAGGACAGTTAGAATTATTGCCGTTGTTTGCCGGGGGCTTCCACTCAAAGCTTATAACACTTTTCCTTTACAACCCTCCAGCACCGGGCAAATGTCAGACTCTAAAAATCATGATACCACATAGCAGAGTCCTGTGTTTTTAATATAGAGTCACTTACCCTTGGCCCCTCGTATGTGCCACTTTCCTAATCAAAGATTCAAAAGATAGGAGAGCAACCCTTCTCCTGAAGTTACGAGGTCATTTTGCCGAGTTCCTTCGACAAGGTTCTCTCAAACGCCCTAGTATATTCTACTTGTTCACCTGTGTCGCTTTGGGGTATAGTCAATTCACCGGGAGGATCACACTCCTAATTTTTAGTTTTTCCCTAAAAGTTTCAACCTTGTTGACTATGACAACAGTCGCAACAATAACCAGACTAGCGACTATGGCAGGGCGTACGCTCTGCTCTCGCGACCCCTAATCTAACTCTAACCAAAAGAAAGACTGAAGATCCCATTTGAAGCGCCGTGAGGGCGACTGGGCCAAGCCGAGTAAGAAAGGCTTTGATGACTCTAGGTTCATTTTAAGGAAAGTAGAGTGAGGGGGGACAGTCCTCGGCCCATTCATCAAATTCACTCCAACAGACAGGCATGGTTCTGTAGTCAAAGCAACTTAATGGCAAAAGACCCATCAAATGGCTGAAACGTGTTATAATCTCACCATTCTACTGAAGATGGTATGTGTATCATGAAGAAGCCACTGTCCAACTACTAAGTACATAAATCTCTTTTTTTGGGTAAATTAATTCATTGAAAACCAAATGAAGAACAATCTCGCCAGACATACCCCTGAAGTCAACATCCAAAAAAAACAAAAACTACCACACTACTCCAACAGACCAGCCCATTGAACCCCCAATATACCACATTACATGTACAAAAAGCAACAAAAAAAATGACGAAAAGAACCATTAAACTATTCATATAGTTCTGTATACAGTATACACAAAGGGAAACAATATGGATCTACAAAAGTATTCATATAGACATTCTCTGTACACGTATAAAAACAAGAACATACACCTATAAGACCATGCCTATTAAACCCACAAAAGAATCAAAGAGACTTAGCCATCAATGATGCTATAAAAGTTGTAAAATGTACGTGTGAGGATGTCAATATCGAATATTATGGGTTACCTTCAATACTTAGACATTCTTATTGCCTTCGATTTGTATGAAGCATAAGAAACCAACTATTACATGTTATTTTAAAGGTGTTGATTTCCCTCATCTGTCTAAAAGTTGGTTACAATGGGTATAATTCCCTTTTTTGTATCGTATCATTTTATGTGAATTTGTTTCTTCTATTAATCCAATCACAAGTAAGAAAAACATATTGACATGGTTAACAGCTATGTTTTGAAGACATTGTATGTTTTTTTTTTCTATATTACCAAACTAAGCCGAGCCTTAATTCTCAATCAAATGGGGTTTTGCCTAACATGAATTTGTTATCAATATTGAATTGGCCATAAGGATCATTTGGGATTGTTCTGAGTCTTCTGACTGTCAGCTACCTAATGGTATTCCTCAGTAGCCTTTTTATTTCGGAATATCTAAAATATGTAATATTTCTCAGTGGAACAACCTATTACGTATTAACACGTGTTTGTTGAAAATACAAATTTTTTTGGTAATAAATTCCTGTGCATAGCACGGGCTCAGTGCTAGTACCCATTAAAACCACAAAAGAACGCGCAACATGAACAAAAACCCAAAAGTCATAATGACGAAGAGACCCATAAAATGCCGGAATTGCGGCACAATCTCACAGTAGAATGGCATGTAAGAGCATACTCACTAGACCCACAAAAAAACACATTACATGTACGGAAACCCACAAACAAAAATCACGAGAAGAGTCATAAAATGATGAAATCGAGGCATAATCTCACCGTTCTACCGTCGATGGTATGCGCATCCTGAAGAACCCTATCGAGGATAGACGGATCCGCAAAAACAACGAACCCAAAACCCCTAGGCTTTCCAGTGAGCTTATCTTTCATGATAACAGTCTGCAAAACCTGTCCATAGTTCTCGAAGTAGTCCTTCAGCTTCTCCTCAGTCGTCTCCCACGAAATCCCACCGATGAAGAGTTTTCCCTGATCTGAATCCATCACTTTCTCTCTCTCTCTACGTACCTGTATGTGGATGATTGTAGATGTTGGAGTGAGAGAGAGAGAGTGAGTGAGGGTTTGCGTAGAAAAACGGCGGCTGGGTATGCGAGGGCCGAGGAGAGAGAGGGAAAGAGAGGAGATAGGTTAAAATTGTGGGGGAGAATATAAGGAGTGGTCTGAGTGGGGGAATGAGAGACTGGGAAAGTATTCTAAGTGGACGGATGGGATTGGATGTGTTGTTGAAGGGTTGAGATGTTTTGGGGTTGACAATTGAGGGGTGGTGGTCGTTGGCTCTGATCTTATGAAAATGGAATCGGGGATCCTGTACGGTTGGATTAACTTACATAGAATTTTTTTCTAATGGGTACCATATGGTCGAGTACACGTGTTATTCAAACATTACACCCGGACTAATCAAAAGTGTACTGGACAGTCACGATTAAAACACCTTCTCTCCTTACTCTCTCTCCTCTTTCTCTCTTTAAATTCGAACCGCCCAAAATCAAAATAGAGGACAAAGTTACGTCGAAAGGTACCACGTGATACCCTCCCGACACTTAAAAATTGCTCAACTTACAGGGTTGTAGTTGTGGTGGTGAGAACCCAATTTGAGTACCATATCGGTGGCTTCAGTTGAGGTAGAGTATTATATATATTATGAATTGAGCAGCTATTGTATAACTCGAGTTTAATTTTTCTAGCCACTCGGTTAGCTTTAGGATAAGCAAATCAGCTGACGCGTATGACGCGTATCGTTACAGATAGTATTAGAGTTTGCAATAACCAAAAGTGTGAGGCTAGTCCCGCAAGAAGACATGCTTAGGTGACCTAACAAGGGACTAAGTTATCGTGCTTGGGTGGGTTCCACATGAGACAAGCTTGGAGAGCTTGAGTGTATATTCATCTTTTGAGCCACATTGTTAAGGGTAAGTATGTTGGCGCATGTCATTATAATAGTGCACGATCTGGAATGTCCAAAAGTATTTTAATGGTCTAAATTTTATACATTATATTGCATGTAGGATCTTATCAATAAAATAATATGGATCGTTAAAAACCCCTTGAACAGTTCAGAAATTGTACTATAATCCTATACGGCACTCCTATCCTACGTGATCCCAGGATCCAAACAAATGACCCCAACCTAACGTTTTTCTTTTTCCTCCAAAACTTTTGTCTACTAAGTTTTTTTGGTTATTTTTTATTTTTATAATTTTCCGTTTAATTTTTCATCGTTTTTTGAGTTAATCATTCGCATCAACGAGAGAAATCATAAAGGTATAAATTTGTGGATCAAAGTGGAAAAAATTTCATATGAGACAATACTTTAGACAAAAGGACAACTTTTTGGTATTTTCTACGTCTTTAGTCAATTTTATTTTTTTTGCTTTGGTCGTAATTTTTTACTTTTACACTCCTCTCATCGAGACGGATGATTAATCTAAAAAATAAAATGCAAACCTAATCAAAATTTTAAAAAGACAAAAAAAAAAAAACCAAAACCAAAAAGACAAAAAAAAATGTTTAGAATAATGGAGCCTAAATTGTAGAAACTGGAAAATTATTGATTTTGATTTGTTCGAAACTTCTTTTGATAGGAAGAGACTTTTACTTGTCTCAATTTTTCACCACATTCGAACCATTGAAGATACTTTAAACGATTGGGATTTTATGAACTGCACTCTTCAATCTAAAACTAGTGGGAAGTCAAATTCATGAAAAAAAAAAATTCATTAAGTTGCACTAACGCTGGTTGGAAGCTGAAAAGAAAATAACAAGAAGAGAAATGTGAGAAAGAATTGAACTCTCTTTTTTTTTTTCCCTACCAAATTTTTTTTTCCTACCAAATATTTTTAATTAGAAGTTAGATTACAAATCGTTGGATCCTCCTTCATGTGCTCGAACCCAAGAGCAATTTTGTTAAAGAGGATGAACAAAACCCTATTTCTGATTGGTTGAAATATGTGGATCTCACTACAAAGTGATGATATGCTTATCTCAAAGTGATGTTATGCTTACGGTCAATTTGAGCTGAACTTGAACATGTACTCTCTCTTTTTGTTCTTTCTAGATTGTAAACGGATGGATAGGAAAAACAATTGATATAATTGAGGATGGAGAGAGGATCTGGGGTGCGCATCCGAGCCATTAATAATAGAACGCCTCTTATAAATGATTCATAATATGAAAAATATTAATAAATCTACAAAGAAACAACGATCGAAAGAGAAGAACCTGCTGCTTTATTATACATGACGGTCATAGACAACTACTGTGTCGATGAAATATCAACCACGAATCTAATAACGCGACTCAGAAAACAAAATAAGAAGTTTATCATATTGAGTACGTACATATCATGAGCACGAGCATGTCTCCATCTTTATATACACAAGCTAGAAAATTGAAGAGGTTCAGCTCAGGTTATCAGACATATCCTCGACTGAACCCGGATCACAGAGACTTCAATTCCCGCTCTCAATGTTAAGAAGACTAAAAGGCCTTTAACATATAATCTACCTTAAACAAATCGTAATGCCACCTACAATTCAGAAACTGCTGTGCCGGTTAACAGGAACCTTGAGTCCCTTTTCACAGCTGGAAGTTCAACAATACAGGGCTGGCGAGGAGTTTGCCAATGAATTGGTCAATTGAATAAGGTCTACATTATGGCACATATGCATGGATCTGAATCTTCATCATCGGAGTCACTCTCATCACTGGAGGCACAGAAAGGAGGAGAAAATTTCAGTAAATTGTTGAATCGAATAGTACTATTCAGTTCTCATGAAATAGTCAATCACTTTGCTAATCACCATCTTCTAAGAAGATTTTCATCTATACCAGAAATCCAGCATAATAAACTGTTCTTTACCAAGTGAATTGTCTGATGGTCAGTCAATCTCTTTGCAAACTTGCTTTCCAAGCACAAATACAGAAAAAAATGGATAAACGAGTCTCATGGCTCTCATATATTATTGCTCTACCAACGCAGGCAAATGTCCTGAGAACAAATAATCTCCATTGAGTTTCAAAAGCTTTTTCAGACTATTATAACACGACACGGGTAGAGGTACTCTCCAAAAAAGAGTTGTTAGTATTGTCCTTCAACAAGTGTTATGAATGTAACACCAAAAAAAAAAAAAATTATAGTTTCACAAAAACCTATCGAAATCCACTTCCACGTAACATGTATGCACACTTTCTACAACCATTCGTGATCTACGTGATATTATCCTCCATTATGCTATTAAACATGTATATCGATGTAGGTAACCAGCTAATCATCCACCCACTAATCAATCTTTTGGTTAAACAAGTTCTTTATAAATCTCATTGCCAAGAGAAGAAAAAACTCTTTAAGCAGTTGCAGCTGTGACAGACAAAATTAAAGAAAGTGCATGGAGTTTTGATATCTCACTCTGTCAGTGAAGTTGAATTCAAACAAGAATGAGAGTGCACAAAAAAAATGCCTGTGCATGGGAAACCATAAAATAAGTCTTTGAAGAACCTAAGCTTAACATACCCGCAAAGCATCACATACAACACAAAATCTGCACTCTATCAAGGCTAGATCTTCTGGTGTCTCTAGGCTTATCAAGAATCAGGATAGGCAAGCTCAACCAAATAGAAAATGAAGTACCATAAGCTTCATCCAACAGAATCGAAGCTGCATTTAGATTAGAGTGTGCGAATTTACGTTTTGCACTGGCAATACAGATCTATAGTTGATTCCCATTTTACTCGATACAAAGGTTAAGCTCAGCTTGGGGGACAGAGTTCAAGCTGCCCTCCCTATCAAGAGGGTTTAAAGTGGAGAGGGTTCAAAGTAGACTGTCTGAGGATAATTTCTAGAAAATGAAAGGAAATGTATTCTAAAACCATCTGAAAGCCACTGAAATTGTCTTTCTTCTTTATTTCTCATTTTCTCTTAGGTAAGTACTATCACAGAACCAGAGATTTAACAAGAGAACCACAGAACTACTTTTACATTTAATTTGAACGAATTTGTGCTCTTCCCTAAAATTTAAGATACTCCTTGGTTTTGTGCTCTCAAATTCAAGATGTAACTACTATTTCTAATCCAGAGAAGTGCCCTAAACATTAGATTCCTTTCATAGAGACACGAAAAAATGATTAATGTTTCTTTACCCCAAAATTGACAGCCAAAATGTTATGAGATACACAAAAATAGAGCAATCACGCAGTAACACAAGGTTTACATGATTTAGCTTAAGTGCACGTCCAAACTCCAAAGGCAAAGAATAACAGAAGCATTTCACTGTGAAAGTGGAGAAAACAAGAAGCCAACAAATCTATAACACTCACATCAAAAACCACGGAGTCCCTAAAACCTATATATACCAACAAACAGTAAAACCAACATATAGGCGTTAGAAATTGACCCGTGCCAAATGGGTGAGAGACGTAATCCGGTTCAAGTTGAGACAACAAACAACACACTAAATTGTTCCGATCCATATAAAACATACTGAAAGATCTGAAGGTCTCAGAACTTGACCTACATTACCGTATATTTCAAATGAATTGTGAAAGTTGATTACCTTGGTTTCCACTGCCTCTGCAAGATTAGAACCCCCTAAAGGTCCAAAACGTATAAATAGCACAAAACCCAACATATATACATGAGAACTTGACCTAAGAAATCAGGTCTTTGATCCAAAAGTGACAAACCATGTCGGATCTAGCCGATCACAAACGAGTTTTAGACACAATTCAGTTCAATTTGAGACAACATACACTGCCATTTCCAATCCATACAAACAAACCGAAAGATCAAAAGCTCTTACAACTTGATCTACATTATCCATATCATTCAAATGAATTGCAAAAAATTTACCTTCGTTGAAATTCCACAACCTCCGCAAGCTTCCTCCCATCTTGGTCATTCCACTGCACCTTCAGCCGGGGCTTCCCCAGCTTTTTCGACATCCCACCTGTCCGAGGCGGCAACAACGACACTTTTTCCTCGTCCCCTTCTATCTCTCCATGCAATTCAACCTTTCCAAAGCCTACACTAAGCAGGGGCTCAATTTTGGAGATACTTTTCACGTTACCAAAATCCTTGGCCCTTTTATCCATTGATATGCCCTATAGGCTATATAAACCTATTCCTACATCCACATCTGTATACATCTACAGTAAAGCTAAAGCCAACAATCAACTCCAGAACAAAGAAACTGAACAATGACCAAAATTGATAGAAAATCAGATAATTTTTTTGGTGGACACGAAATTTAAGTTAAAACCCTAGCTCCAATATTGCAGAAATTGGAAGTCAACGATGAAAAAACCAACGAAAACAAATGATTAGTGATGTAAACCAACAATGAAACACGAATTTGACCGAAAATTGTGCAATGTTTTAGTCCGTAGATCGAAATTTGACGAGGGAAATTCAATAAAACCGACAAGCTGGAATCTTTCTGAATGCGGGAGTACAAATTATCCTGTTTGCTATTCTTTACTTGACGGAAATCCCTAGATTTGATGGAATCGAAAGGGATCCAAGGGGGGAGAGAGAAGGCTTAAGATATACTCCTATTAACTATGCACATATAAGTTGCTTTAATTAAAATTTTCACTTAAAAAAAGAAAAGAAAAGAAAGTGGGCATGTTGGTTTTGGTTTTCAAAAAGAACGACTTGTTTAAAAGTCTTAGACAAAAAATTTGTAACCCCGTTAATCTACCTAACAAGTTTATAACCTATCCAGTCTTATCGCTGGCATATTTTATTTATTTATTTATTTTTACCATAAAAAAGTTTGTACCATATAAAAGTGTCAAAAAAGTTTGTACCCAATGAAAGTGTCTAAAATCCTAGTGTACCATACAAAAGTGTCTAAAACCATAGGATACCCTACAAAAGTACTTAAAACACTAGAATACCATATCCCTAAACCATTAAAACCTTATAATAGGAAAGTGCACCCTAAAACCTAAACCATCGGGTATCTTATGAAAGTGCCTAAAACCCTAGGATACCCTATGAAACTGCTTAAATCCTAGGATACCATATGAAAGTGCCTAAACCACTAAAATCCTATAATAGGAAAGTGCACCCTAAAACCTAAACCCTAGGGTACCCTTTGAAAGTGCATAAATTCTATAAAAAAATAAAAATAAAAATTCATGAATCTTAAACCTTGTAAAACTTTAATATGGACTAAATACCCAATAAGTCCTCGCTTCTAGATCTTAGAATAATTATTATTCAATTATTACCCTTATTTTTAAATATTATTTTTATTTTTCTCTCTATCTCTCTTCAATCATTAATGCATATTTTTTAATTATTATCTCTATTTTTCCCTCTAATCATTACAAAAACCAAAACTCAAAACTCATACTAAACACAACCTGGAACTCCCCGGCCATATGGTCGCGAATTCGAAGTCTGCTTGCGAGAAATAGTTCTCATGATCCAAATATTGTGTATTGGGCACTATTTGTCCAGCTTGAATATTAATGGAGTTATGGTGGCAGATTATCCTCGATAACTAGGAGTTAATCTGAAAGGACGCCCCAGTGAACTTGGCTTATTGCATGGGTGGTATTGCTCACCGACGGTTGAATATAATATGGCAGTTGAGAGCCTCTCTTTCTGAAAAGGGCTGTGACTTTGGTCTCCTCTTTCCAATTTTTGTTTGGCAAAAAAATAAATTAAAATTTTCACCAATTCCTCACCAAATTTACTACCAGTATGTCTGTTTAAAAGTGCCCAGACCATGGGCTAGCTCTAGCTGAAGTAATCATGAAGGGGGACTTCGGGACACATGAGAGAGGTTTCAGGTTTAAGTCGACGAAGGAATATAGGTTTATTATTGTAACCTACAAATAACCAACTAATATTATTACAGTGGCCAAAAAAATGCATGCATTTTGTGAGGGGTGCTGGATAAAGATGGTCTAGACGTCCAGTTGAGGTTCTTTTTAGACCTATTGTAATGGTTAGAATTGTTCACTTTTTAAACTCATTATGAATATTAAACAACTAAAAATCTTGTTCATCGAAGACCGTTTGACATAAATGTCTATGTTGAGCAAAAGTGAGATATGATTTACGTCCTAATTCAAAAGATATTTATTATACGTGTGTTGATGTTCTTGATGACTTTTAAAACATGAACGATTTCAATCATTGAAAAGATTCGGGAAGGACCAAGAAAAAGCCCTACTAAGCTCTCAAGTCCTGTAGAATCTATCTTTTTTCTTTCTTTCCCATTGTTATTTCCTTTTTGTGGAGTTCATTTCAAATCAGATGATTCAAACTGTTTATGTTATTACTATTTTGTGGGTGAACATATCTCTCTAAAATACTAACTTACTCGGATATTTGGATACATGTAAACATTTTATAGTGTGTTTTAGTGAAATGTTTGTGTACATCAATATCTAATCACAATGATTAGAAGTTTCCACTAAGTTATTTTTAATTTTTTTGGATATTCTTTGTGAGGAAAAAAAATACCGAAAAATATCAAAAATACCTTATTGCAAACTTCCCCCGAGTGTTTCTAAAAACTTTCTACTCTCTGATTATATAATAGAAATTATATAATGAACAATTAGAATAATCATGGTGAACAGAGTCTAGAACCAGACCAAGGAAATAAAGTTTGGAGGAGCAAAGAGAAAACAATACATGCTGGGGAGGTTTAACCCTCTTTTAATATATATATATATACATATATATATATATATATATATATATATATATATATATATATATATATTGTTTATTTTTTGAAACACCCTCTTTTAAATTGAAAGTATGAAAGTACGACTACAAAAAACAGTTGAAATTTCCAAACCACATGTGTGCATGTGGGCATATGCTTGGAATAGAGAAGGAGACAAATGTCAATTGTGGGGCCAATTTTTCTTTATAACTTTAGTATTTAGGGCACATCCCGACTTACTAAGAGACTTGATCCCATGGCCAAAACTTTACAGTTGGTACCGATTAAAGGTAGAAAAAACTCAGATCGATTGCCGCAAAAGCGTAAGTTAATAACAATTGGAGACTCAAATTTGAAATGTTGTATGCTAAAGAAATCAAGTGAAGCCCCACGCCTGGACACGGCTTTGTTTGGTGGCTGTTGGTTCGTTATATCGTGGTCACGATGGGTTCATGGTTTTGTCGACATATGCTGCATAGTTTTAGTTTTAAAAATTATTGTTGATAATGAAGAATGTGTTTTTTATTCTCTCCCAATTAGGGATAATTGGACCGTTTTCTCTTTAATAATCCCATTTTCCTTAATAATTTTTGGAAGTATCAATTGAGTACACGTAATCCCTGAACTACCAAAATTGAATATTTCTATAATAAAAAAAAACTACAATGCAAATGTTGTGGTTACTGGTAAGTGAGTTCAGAAAGGTTAAATTTATGTTTAGTAATAACTTACTTTTTGTTTTTCTATTATGCAATTTACATTTTTTTTAAAAAGAAAGTGAAAACAAAAAATATGTTTGTGTGAAATTATTTTCAAAAAAAAAAAGTAGAAACATAATTATGAGTCGGTTGGGGATGTGCCAGTTGGTGTTGTAGGTGGTGGGTGGTGGTTGGAGGTGGTGGTGGTGGGTGGTGGTGGGTGATGGTGGGTGGTGTGTGGTGGCCGGAGGTGGCGGTGGTGGTGGTGGTGGTGGGGTGGTAGGTGGTGGTGGTGGAGGTGCGTGGTGGGTTGGAGGTGGTGGTGGGTGGTGGCGGTGATGGTGGGTGGTGGTGTGTGTGGTGTTTGGAGGAGGTGGTGGTGGTGGGTGGTGGTGGTGGTGCGTGGTGGGTTTGGAGGTGGTGGTGGTGGTGGTGGTAGGTGGAGGTGATGGTGGGGTGGTGGGTGGTGTTTGGGGTGGTGGGTAGTGGCTGGAGGTGGTGGCTGGGAGTAGGAAAAAAAAAAAAAAAAAGAGAAAGTTGAGATTTTTAACTTTCTCAAATTTCATAAATAGTGGAGGTAAGAAGTAGAATTTAAATTGGAAGTGGCACACAAATAACATTTCTTCCTTTAAATTGTGAAAATTTTGAAAATAGAAACAGAAAACAGAAAATCGAAGTGCCACCTAACAAGGCTTTAGTAGGTGAATTGTTGTGTTCAATATCCTATGCGTTGCATTAATAAGAAACTTCAGTACGCTTGATTACATAATGCGCATGCGTGAACCCGAGCACAAATGAGCACCAAAGCATTCTTGGAAAGCATTCTCAACTACTCCTATCTCCCAAGTTGCACCTTTTTGAGGAACTGCATAATTTGCATGCCAAAATTACTGTATTAGCACGTAATTTTTTTCAAAAAATTTTACGCTATTTCAAAGAATTCATTGAGAAGAAACATTGGTGTAATTCTTTTTTCATATATACATCATGTTTTGCGTGTAATTTTTCGAAACCGACAAACAATTTAGGATAGAATGAGTACTTAAGTTTGAGCGGTAGCGTGGCGAGGAGATTTAGAGCAAAACACTCTCGAAGGAGTATGTGACTTAAAATACCATGACGAGGATGATGTGTAATCATGATATATACAGTGAAGTCACACTCTTAATATATACTCTCCTATATATATAGATCAAAATTACTTCATGTACGCACACTTGCATACGTAACATGCACGGATGTTACATTTTAACCGTCCAAAAGCATTTTCGATGGTCAAGATTTAAATAAACCATTTGCGTGAATAGTTTTTTTAAAGTACAGACCATTGATTTCTGAGATAAACGATAAAGATGCGTTGCGTGCATATGTTGTATGTGAGTTGTGCATACCCAATAGTTGCCTTGTATATAGATAATGGTTTATTTAAAATCTGGACTATTGATTTCTGAGATGGACAATTAAGATGCGCTGCGTGCATATGGCGTATGCGTACCCATAGTTGCATTGTATATAAATATATTTTGAGGGAGAGATTGAGAGAGGCGAGTGAGCGACACATGTAGGTCTGTATAGGCATTTACTATCAACATTTTTAGAGTCAATTCAACTCTGCTTTAAATGGGTCTCTACTAGTGAACTGTGAAATTCGTCTTTCAGAATTAGTCAAGTGCGCACATCGGACACTTGATTAGCAAAAAATAGTAATGTACATCTATGTTTTTTATTCACTTCACTTTACTAACAAGTTAATTACTATAAGGAAAATGATTGACTCCCCAAACTAACTTTTAAAGGCTGTTTGATAAAATTGAAAGTTGAAAATTAAGTGCTGAAAGTTGAATGTTGAATTTATTAAACTAATAAGTTGTTTGATATGTATTGAATCTTAAGCACTGAAAAAAAGTTGTTTGGTCTATACAAGGAGTTGAAGTATTAAATTCATAATTTTTTTTTACTTTGCAATTCATGAAAAAAAAGGACGTTTATCCAAAATAAGAAATACTATATAAAATATTGACAAGATGATGGTATAGTGGCGGTGATGGTTACGATGGTGGTATAGCAGTGGTAAGGGTAGTGATAGATATTGTGGAAAGGTGGCATCGTGGTGGTGGGGGAGTGATGGTAGGAGAGTAATGGTGATGTCGTGATGGTGTAGTGGCAACAATGGTAGTGGGAGTAGTGGAGTGGTGGTGGTAGGGTGGGGTGGTGGTGGTACAGTGGTGGTCAGAGTGATGGAGTGGTGGTCATGGTGGTGTGGGTCGTGGTGGTGGTTGTGGTGGAAGTGACGGAGAGTTGGTGGTGGTGGAGTGGCGATAGAAGTGGTGATGTAATTTTTATCAACAATTTAGCTTTCATTTTAAGAGTCACTTAATTTTTTAAGTAATGCAAAATGTGGTTATTAAACTTACTTAATCACTTATTACTTAATTCATTCAGCTTTAAGTGCTGAATTTGGGTTATTAAACAAGGTCTTAGTCAGAGTTTTATGTTATCATTTGTTTCTCTTTGGGTACATAGCTTAAACTTTTGAGACACTAAATTATTGAGATGCTCTTAGCAGTACAAAAAAGAAAAGAAAGCAATGAATTAAAAAATAATAATAATGAATTAACTTTGAATACATGAAATTGACGAGGGAATCACTCTTTAGGAGCAGCATTGTTATATACTTGGGCATCTTTTTCCAGTTTTTTAATGATGGAAGTAATGATTGTTTGGTGCCTGTCACCACAAAGGTTGTTGGTATTTTTGTTTGCACGTTGTAGCCTTGCAGGTGAGCGTTTTTTTCCGACGGATGTCAGGTCAGTTTGTTTACACCTTGACTAATTTCAGTGTCCTAGAAGTTACGACCAAATATAACCCCGTGGAATTTGCTGGAAAGGGGACTTGTAGGTGAGTGTTTCTCAATAGATCCAGATCCTGTTACCAGGCAGAGTTGATTATGATTAGTAAATCCAAACTATTTATTTTACCAATCCATGGTGATGAGGACTGTCTTATCTAATCCAAAATATTGATTTCAATTGTAAATTTGTAAACCCACATATTCGGTCCTCCTCTTTGTGTCTCCCCATTCATTTTTAGGCCCTACAATCCCAAAAATTTTGCCTGCCATTTTCTGGTAATTTTTTATTTTTTGTGCTTTTTTACGCTTATTGCCTAATTTTTTGAGTTAATCATTTGACCCAATAAGAGATATTAGAAAAGTACAAAAATGTGGACCGAAGTTTAAAAAAAGTTCATAGAAGATGACAGTTTAGACAGATTTTTTTCGTCTTTACCGAACTTTTTTTTTTTTTTATACTTTTGTTCATAATTTTTTACTTTTTAGACTCCTCTTGTGAGGATCGATGATTAATCTATGCACACATAACACGTTCAAAAATGTGAATCTGACAAAAATTCAGAAATGGCAAACAACAATATAAAAAATTAGGAAGAATTTGTGTCCTAGAAATTTGTTGTTAACTTGGTATTTACTACACTATTTAGGAAGAATCGAGATTATACCTTTGAAAGCGAGAACGACACTTTACTTTCCTTTCGATCCTTTTAATTCCGAGTAACAGCCCCATAGGTATGAGTAATTGTTTAGTCTCCGAGTACAACCACTTGGCGTTCGGTACCTATTGGCAGACAATTCAACCAGAGCCTAAAGGCATGCATGTACTATATGGTATGATGTTGTGCCTTGGAGAAAGGGAGAAAGAGGGTTAAGGGTCGAGTTATTGAGTGGTTCCGGAGCACAGTCACATGGTGTTTCAGGTTACTCTTACAACATGCATTTTTGTGTGACCCACGACTAGAAATGTATAGACCTCACGTAAATGTGTAGTGCTGGAGTGATCCGGAACACCACTTGGCTGTGCTCCGAGACTACTAAATAATTATTTGGGTTATGGGTTGTAGGTATATATGTTCCTTCAAAGGTTGCTAAACATGATTGCAGCATAGAACTTCAAATGCACTCAAAGTGCCATGGACTTCTTAACTGAGTGTTGTTGATGCATTTCTTTCATCTTCCTTCCCCCACATACCCCACACACACAGAGATGCCAGGAATGGCATGCTTTGAGAGGGCATCCCCTGCACTGAAGGAGATTCTGCTCAAATTGCACCGGTGAGAATCGTTACTTCTGATTGCATTCATCTTCCTGGAAATGGTACTGGGCACGGTCACACGACCACGAAACTCTAAACCCCTTCACAACATCACAAAAGCTTTGATTTGCTAGTTAGGCAGCTGGCAAAAGAAAGGAAATATGGAAACATGCTACTGCTCTAGCTTCTAGGAACGATCAACATAAAACGTCTGTCTTTCATATCTTACCGCAGCTTATAAATCAACATAACTGAGGTAAACTTCAAAACCTTCAAGAAAACCATTTTCATGTTCCGTATTTTTTTCTTGCATGACAGTTCTGAAAAGCCTATGGAGCTGGATCATCACTTGCATGAATTTGGATCCGTTGAATATCACATTCAGGTAAAATTTTGCAAAATCCAACTTACTGAAATCTTTTAATCAAATCTTTGCATTCTAAATCTTGTCCCTTTGTGGTTTGATTCACAAATAGTACAACTTTCAACTTGTTCGAGGATTTGAAAGCATCTTCGATGTTTTTTTTAAAGCTGTCGACCATGCAATTTTCTGAGAAGTGTCGCAAACTTACTGCAAACGTGATTCTAACATAC
This sequence comes from Vaccinium macrocarpon, assembly GCA_022606695.1. Lineage (NCBI taxonomy): Eukaryota > Viridiplantae > Streptophyta > Magnoliopsida > Ericales > Ericaceae > Vaccinium > Vaccinium macrocarpon. The sequence continues at coordinate 4,466,402 of CM040173.1, forward strand.
CTTTTAACAGTCTTCAGCATCAGATAAGTATAAGACCTATTTGTCGATATCAACACCACTGCTGTCCCACGGTCCCCAGCTATCATACGAGCTTCCAAACTCTGCTATCGAAGAGGTGAAAGGAATGTATCCTGATGTTGTCGAAATCGTTGAACCTGCAAGAGAAGGATATCAGCTTACTCTAAGACTTGATTTCGCTAAAATTCCACATGGCAAAGGTAGATTTTTTTTTTTTTTTAACAGGACTTCATTTCATCGCTTATAGTGCTCGAATTTTCTCCCATGAGTCATACCTATACCTGCACATCCACTCTGGTTTATAACTGTCAATTACAAAAATATCAGTTTTATTTAGAAACAAACCAACCGTCCATTGTATTGCCGATATTTAGAGAAGATGAAATGAACTAGTAATTTCCCATGCTTAGGAATCAAAATAGTTGTTATAGGCAACCTGTTAACCACCAATACATATCAATAACCATATTGCAAATATTCGGGGTAAGTTACGATGATTCAACATAAAAGAAGTTTGTATTGGTATGCCCATAAGCAAATACCAACAGGCACAGAAGTGAAGGGGTGCAAACAAGCTGAGCTTTGTATTCTATGACCGAGCCGAACTCTTAACGAGCCTAGCCAGGAAATTTTTTTAACAAGTCCTTAAATGAGCTGAGCCGAGCCATACCGAGCTCGGTTAGATTACTTAACGAGTCAAGCCGAACCATGAGATGCTCGAGTAGCTCGGTTCGTTTGCAGCCCTAGCAAGAACGACATGAAAAAGTAAATCAATTAGTACTAAGGCATACTTCATTGTGTTTCTATTTTTTTTATTCCAGATTCAGTGAAGATTATCACGCAAATTTCCACAATCCAAGCAGTAATATTGAGCTCTCAACTAAAAGAACTGTTGAGGAATGTCAGTTCACAGGATGCATCTCAAGGGAGCTACAAACCGATCAAGCTCGTTTATCAGCCAAGAGAGCCTTTCTTTGTCATCAAACAGGTAGGTTTTCAAACATTTAGCATCTTGTTTTGATTTCAAGAGAAAGCTATAACAGGCAGTTAATCGTGATCGAACTCAGCATTTTTGACAATGTAGCATCTTGGGAGTTCAAATAAAAGCTACGAACTTCGATTTGCCATATAATTCCTTTTACTATTCAAATTTGGAATGACCAAATAGCATTCTAACGACATAGATATCTCAAAACAAAATCAATGTCCGAGTTTCTATGATCAGCAACCACCGCCTTCCAGCTTCCAACAAGTACAAAAGATTTTCGGCATAGTTTTCTGCAATTCGATTGTCATCATGGATTTATGCGTGTTTGCTTGACAGCCAGCAAAACTAAAGGCAGTATACCCAATGCGTTTCAAAGAAAATACAGACGTCATAATTGCGACAGCCTTCTTTCAGGTTAGTAGCCTCAACCCCGAGACATACAGATTCTAAATTTGCATAAGATCAAAATATTTTCTTCGGAGTACTCTAATAAACAGTAGAGATATTATGGCAGGAGCTAATGGATGTGGGAAGTTCAGAAGCATGGTCCAAAGCACCTCATTGCACATGGTCACCCATTCCACCTCCTGAGCTAAGAGGAGAACTCCTTGAAGATTTGAGTACTAATGGAGGGTTTGTCACTTTTGGTATATACTTATCCTACTCAATCTAAAACATTATATCGTGTCGTTTCAAACGAATTCTAATTTTGCAGGAAAAAGAACAAACAAAAACCATCAGAAGGCACAAATACTCGAAACAAAACAATAAAAGCATAGATCAATCCATCTTTAACCATGCATGTTTGGTAACTACGCGTGAATTTTGAAACTTTTTCCCCAAAAGAACATAAGAGATCGTATACAATGCAAAACACTAACACAAAGCATAACCAATAGATCTGTCTTTAACTGCGTTGGGTAACAAAGCTTAAATTTCAAAACAACAATTTTCTCAGGAAAAAAAAAAAACATGTTTGCACTGCAAAACACTAACCCATGAAGAAATAAATCCATCTTTAACCACTTTGGATACATAGCGTGAATTTTGCGTTGAGTTGGGCTTCTCTAATATGTGGTGGTCATACTCGTAGACATTTCTTCACGTCACGTTCAAGGAAAAAGGCTAGACAAGACCTTATGGAGCCTACTGAACTTCTATGCATTTGTAAAATACCATGTGAAGGTAAGAAATCTGTGATCTATCCATCATCAAGCACTGCATTTCTTCCGGCTTAAAACTGATGAGACTGGAAAACAGTGCACCAGGGGTTTCATACAGAGGAGGATGAGAAACCGGCTAGAAAGTTTGGTTCAGGTGATGCATCTTAAGTCTGTGACTATGGTTGATTCTTGTGATTTTCTACAAGCATTCTGAGCCAATGCCATGATACTATTGATGAAAAAAATTATCCAAAAATTTTTATTCTCATTATTGCTAATTTATTTTTCCAATATCCAGGTCCTGCATAAGGAAAACTTAAAGGAAGAAGAACATGTAAAGAAGGTTAAAGGTATTCCTTTGAACATTTCTGTGTCACCCCCTTAAGTCCAACATCGCCTAGATGTGGAACTACGAGAAAATACATAAGGTTGGACCCACTCGCTACAACTAACTCAAGATTAATCTTTTGAGCCATGTAGTTAGGCTAATGGTTAGCAAATCAGCTAGGGAGCGTCGTTAGAATTTCGATCTCAAGTAAGATGAGGAACACAAAGCACAATATCTAAGAACAGTACGATTTCTAACCACGGGAAAGTATGATTTGATGCAGGATTTAGATGTACAGGGAAACTTTTCAGGTTCTCGAAATCGAAAGTGATACGAAGAAGAAGTAATTTTGCTAACAAGCTCAAGAGAATCCGCTCCAGAATTAAAATACATTGGTTCAGTCGTTTTCGTCAACGATGGCTGTCAATCCCCAAGTTTTCCTCTGTAAGGGGATACCAAAAACTAGAGTAGGTTTGATTGCCGTTATAACTTCACGAACATCGTTGTATGAATTATGGACTATGATGATTCGAACGCGAACTATGATATCAAAATAACAATTCTACAACCACGCCCAGATCGCGCACACGTCTATAGTGTGGGTTTTTTTTTTCATGTCAAAGTGGTTGAATTGCAAAGCTAAAGTTTGTGGACAAGACTTTCATGAAACCAAAAGTAGTCATGCAGAAAGTGAAATGTGAGAGTTGAGACTCAAATGAGGTGGGTTTTAAGGGCTTTTCTGTCACTTCATCTAGCACCCAATTCATGCCTGTAGTTGCAAAAATCTTATCGCAGATGGAAGTGGATAAAATTGGAGAGAATAAATGGTTGCTTCAAGGCGTGTTACGTACAATTTTGTTGTCCTTGGGACAATATTCGCTTCCATCAATTCGAGTGAATTTGGTGTGCACCGGGTTACTATTGAATTCAACTTTAAGATGCAATGAAGCCCAGTCCTGATTGACTGTTTGTCTGCGTCATGCAAAGACGAAGAAGAACCAGAATGTCTTTGGATTTTGCAAGCCACCAATGATGAATAAAGGGAGAGAGTTCTAGTGACAGAGACCGATTGATTGCGTTCTCGTACATTTGTTTTGGGTGAATCCCTAGCCTATATATAGGCATAGATGTAAGCGTTGGCCAATAGTCACATCCATTTGTTTAAACCCAATAGTCATGTCTATTCAATTCACCATAACAATTATATCTCTTGCATTTAATTCAACAGTTGCATCTTCTCATTTAACCTGAATAGACACACCTATTAGATAAAAAACCGTTAACCAATTAAACATTTAATAGTAGTCATTAAATATTTTGAAAACGTTCCAACAACGCCTCCTCTTCATGAGGTGGGATAACTTTTTTATAATATTTTTGCAGTTTGTATTGGTAGAAATTGATATCGCCTTTCATACGCGACAAACCTTGTTGTAATGTTTGTTCATTTAACCTTGAAATATGATATATTATCCATAATCTGTTACTTTAACACAAAGAAAATACCAATTTAGCTAGTTCTGAGTCTGACTTACATTTTTTATTTTCCCCCTTAACTACCACCTAAAAAAATGCCAAGAAGGTAAAAAAAAAATACCTATTACCCTAATTTTATTCTGCCTAACTTTTCTTACTTTTACATCCCAGATTTCATTACAATCTCAAATCAGGAATTTTCTATTTGTCATCTTTTACATAATACAATTTGTGCACGCATCACTGCTTGAGCGTTCATAACCGTCCTCTTCAATTTCTTCGACCAAAGTGTCTGAGAAAAATTGGGTATTGATGTCACAAACGTAAGCAAGATTTCAGAAGCTGAAACTCAAGCTCGCACGATTACTATTTTTTTTGGTAATGAAGACTGTCTTGATGAACTGGACTGATCTTTTCAGCCCATAATCTTTTCACACGTTTGCGTGAGGTGAGGTAAGCCTCAAAGACAAATCGCTGTGGATGGAAATCAATCCTTCAATCTTGGAGTGTTAAACCTCAGCTAGACAAGTCCATTAACTGCTACCACAAACAATTAGAGTTGGGTAGTAAAATTTGTATTACTTATAACTAAAAAAACAATTTTCACTTTCCTTTCTGATTATTATTTTTATTTATTTATTTATTGTAATTCAAGAATGGGTCTCAGAACTTTCCTTTTTGACATGGACATGGACGGTTCAAATGTCAAGCTCCCATTTCAGCGGAGTGGCTGGCCGACTTGGTGGTTGTTGCAGTCCCACCATGGCAGCCATTTCCAATCACGAGCTTCACGACTTCACATGCATGTATGTGGTAGGAAACTGTGTCAATTGTCAACATGTGGCACATTTTCTGACCGATGCTTCATTTGGGTCTAATTAATCAGTCCTCGGGGACCGGGAATACCGTCACATAATACTTCAAATTACTTTGACACCACTCATATTTTTAGGACTAATGACTTTAGAGTTGGCCTTGACTTTTTAAGAATTTAAAGCGAGAATAAAAAATGGACTATTTATAGATTCTTAAGATAAGCTTAAAGTTAATATATATATATATATATATATATATATATAGAGAGAGAGAGAGAGAGAGAGTCCCGATCTAATTCGGAAATCCCGGATCCGGGACTCCATCTTCCCGATATTTTTTTGAAAATCTGATCCATCCAATGTGTTCAAAAGGAGTTTTCAATGGTCCACGCGAGAAATCTTTTAAAAAAAATACCGGGAAGAGCTTGATCCAAGCAGTTTTTCGCAAAATTATAAATATACAATTTTTGCGAAAAACTGCTTGGATCAAGCTCTTCCCGGTATTTTTTTTTAAAGATTTCTTGCTGGGACAATTGAAAACACCTTTTGAACACATTGAACGGCTCAAATTTCCCAAAAATAATTTTTAAAAGCATCAAAACACCAAAAAACCTCTAATCCAGGATCCCGGATTGGATAATTGGCGTATATATATATATATATATATATATATATATATATATATATATATATATACCAATCTTTTTAACGTCCAGAAAGTACATGAATTTAAAAGTTGCGATGTAATAAAAGTACCACCAAAAAAAAAACATGGCTCAGTTTTAAGGAGTAGTCCGGTTGGTAGTGGATTTGCTTTCCACATTGTCTTGAGTTTTATTTTAAAGGCCGTACGAAAAAGTAATTTTTGTAATTTTATTTTGAAGTAGAAGGCCTACTTCACCACCAAATCAAATAAAGTAATTAAGTAGAAGTCAAGCATGTAAACTGACCGAATTCTCCTGGCCGTCAAACCACAAGAAAGAGAACAAGTAGGAGGGCAGATTCAGATTGGTCTCCTCACGAAGAATGTAGACCGTAAAAGAGAAGAAACTAGAGTTCAAGTAAAAGACGTGTTGATATTGAAAAATCCGAGCCACCCAGCTAGCACGTGTGGTCCTCAATCCTCCTCCAGTGAAATCTCTCACAGCACCAAGCCACCAACCAAATAAAAACCCCACAAAAGCCCTCAAAATTCCACCACCACAAACTCATATCTCTTCCCACCAAAACCCCCACAACAAAGCCCAAAAGGAACTAAAGAAAGAACGGGAAAAAAAAACCCCACCACCTTCACCTGCATCTCCTCCTCTGATTTGTGAGGTTCTTTTAGTGAACATTCAATGGCTGCTTCAATTTCTGCAACTGGGTTCAAAGGAGGTTTGTCCTCCACCTTCCATGGAAGTCGAAGAACTTCCATGATGGGGGTGGACTATGGCATATCGGTCCCAACCCGAGTGAGCGTTGGGAAGAAGCCGATGACGCTGCAACCGATGATGAAAAACATTAACGAAGGAAAAGGTGTTTTTGCACCGATCGTCGTCGTGACGCGTAATATTATTGGGAAGAAGAGGTTCAATCAGCTCAGAGGCAAAGCAATTGCTCTGCACTCTCAGGTACCTTTCTCTTCCATATTTTTCTCATTTTCTAAGTTTGTACTACAAGATAGTGTTAATATATAACATTATAACTGTGTAAGCTTCTCTTATATCCCTTAATTAAATCTGTCATATTTGTCCCAAATACTCCTTTTGGGAAGATCAAAACTTTCGAGATCCATTAATTTTTAGATTCTCAACCCATCTATTTATTACCAGAGTCTCATCACATTGAGTGGCCAAAATCGTATCCTAGGGATGGATTTTTTCTGGACATAGATTCCGGCCCAATACATTTGTAGGATTTTTTTTTTTTCTGCTCGGCAAAAGTCAGTATTGTTAGTGGTAGTTAGTGAAAAAAAGTCAAACTATTGTGGGATTTTTTTTCTGGACATAGGATCCCGGCCCAGTACATTTGTGTGATACTTTTTTTCCTGCTCGGCAAAAGTCAATATTGTTAGTTGTTGTTAGTGGGGTTTGAAACCTAGTTAAACTTTGCGGGATTCTTTCCAACAAAATACTCTTTTGCATTTTGATAAAAAGCACAACTAGCCCTAAGATCATGCCTAACGAATTATGTTTGTCGAAATTCTTTCGCATATCGTGTAGCTAAGAGTGTACTGATCGTGCTTATGTGCTGCCTTTCCTTTGTAAAATTCTCAGGTGATTACTGAATTCTGCAAATCAATAGGAGCAGATGCAAAACAAAGACAAGGACTGATTCGACTCGCGAAGAAGAATGGAGAGAGGCTTGGATTCCTTGCTTGATTCAAAAGATCAGGGTGATTCAAATCTTGGTGTGAACATGATCAGATTTCTCTTGTGTCTTATAGTTCCAATGACTCCAGACAAAAATACTCTATTAGTTGGAATGTAAACTAGATCGATTCCTTGTTCTCATGCACTTCATAGCCCTTTCAGTTTCGTTTCGCAGATTCAAATCACGGAAATCAACCTCTTCTTAGAAGAATCGGGATAAGATTCTATCTAAGCAATGGCAATTTACACCTAGTACATAATCTTTTACTACTTTCTGTTCTCATTGCGCAAGCGCAATGAGAAAATAGGTAGTAATTGACAAAACATTGAGTGCAGTTGCAAAATCCTACGTAGTGTCGAATAATCGCTACTCAGACTACATGGGACATCAACATCTCCCAATAACCCGAGAAAGATGTGCATGCCGAACGGATACTGCCCCTTGGTACAGGTCGGTGCATTCGAGCCTTCCAAACATGTTTTGAACAACCCAGATTTAAGGTTGGCATTATTGTAAACTTTAGGTGCAAATTTACACCAACGAATTTGGGTTGTCCAAAACATGTTTGGACGACTTGGGTGGTACCACACAAAATTTTCTCAAATAACCCAATCATGTTGATGTCTCCGAGATTTTTCATAATACCATCACCTGGGGAGGTTACACTTAAATATTTATCCATAATCACGATTACTGATCTACGATGTGATTGCGAAGAGTGTTGAAGGTTTCTGTAATCATATGATAGAAGTCGCCCTAGGGACGATCCTAATTAGCTTTCAGTACTTGAACAGGGAGAGATCCAGCGCAGGCAACCAGTCTAGCATTCTAATAGCAAGCAACATCAGATTAAATTCGGATGGTTGCATAACTTGCATTACTGTCTTGTAAGGTTTGCAGAGCAGATTAACAGACGCCACCATGGATGAAAAGAAAATTGCACATTACTACATATAGATGCTGGAAAGCATCTCGCAAGCAAATCACTTAAGCATAATGCACAGAAACCAAAATTGTTAAAGCTTGTCCCACATTGGTTAATTATAACCTCCAAAGCTAGTATATGAGCCTGGGCGGCCTCTCCACTCATTGTCAATTGGTTTTGAGTTGGATGCTTTAACATGGTATCAGAGCTAGGCTTCGGAGGCTTTTGGACAAGACTTTGTTAATTAGTTGGCCCGTTGTTTGTGCCTTAAGTGCACCTTGTTTCGTTGTGATCCCAATGTTGTGGATCCATTGTTTAACTCTCCACGTGCGGGTCAAGGGTCGCACGTGCAGGGGAGTGTTAAAGCTTGTCCCACATTGGTTAATTATAACCTCCAAAGCTAGTATATGAGTCTGGGCGGCCTCTCCACTCATTGCCAATTGGTTTTGAATTGGATGCTTTAACAAAAACCAATGGAAATAGTTGCACGAGCTAGTATTTGACACAATTTAGCTGCTGAAAGAAGAAGCTCGAAGATAAATCAAGAAGTGGTTACACATTGCATTTTACTTTTCGCTCATCTTTCCTTGTTAGAATCATCCTGAAAAAAGAAAAGTAATAAGGGAGATGGCACTGGAAAATGGACGATGCCCATGATACTAAAGAATACATGAAAGCTGTAAAAGATCTGATCAGTGACATCAAAAACGTCCATCCACTTCCTCCCAATGCCCTGCAAATTGCCATTAAAGTTCACGCTACTCAGCAAAATTCCCCATTTAAGCAGTTAAAGTAAGGAGAAGTATGTAAATCTAAGAGGAAGAGAAAACTGTAGACTGCGTCTGTTTTTGAATTAGGAATCTTTAGAAGCATCAGGGCATATAACCCGCCATCAGGGATTAAAGTATAGAGCTTTTGGGCACCATATCCAGAAGCTACGACGAATCTTGCTATCGAATACAAGTTTCCCAGAATACTCCTCTGATCCACATGACCTTGCTGGGATTTTATCTACGTTGAAGATATGAGATGTATGAGTATAGATGCTTTGGTTGCTACTTAAAAACCTTGGCTGATGAACTCGCTAAGCAGCCGTAATCTTCACATTTAATAGTGTTAGACTAAGGTTCTTACACTAGCTCTAAGATCTTTTGTATACACGCAGGTGTGGTCACTGTTGGATAAAAATGAAAATGTTTCGGATACTTGGCAATAAAAGCATTCCACAAAACAATTCTTATTGATAATAAAACTTGATGTTACAAATTACAAGATCAGAGTACAAAATTAATTACAAACCGAGCCGAGTCCTGTGTGATACCACAGTCTCCTTAAAGAAGATTTGCCGTCTACCTTAGGGTGTTGTAGACTCTACCGGTGTCTTCCTCCCAGGATAAAACGGCTAAACCACGAGCCGACGAAACACCACCGTCGACCGCCTTGGCGAACTTACTTGCGTCTGCCTCTCACTCTCTCAAAGAAATGGATTTTTGGAAGTGAGTTATCGAGTACGAATGACTTGTCTGAGCAAGAAGAAGATGGGCCTATTTATAGGCAACCAATGGCCAAGTCCACCTAAGTCTAGTCCTTGCCTTGGCTTGCAAGGAAAGTCCATAGCCTTGGCTTGCAAGTCTTATTGCCTTGGCTTGCAAGGAAAGCTAGTGGACATAGACTTCTCCAAATTAAATGTAGCCAATGAATCTCACCACACGGGGGAATGTATGGCAGGACTTCCTTCCCATTCGTCTTGATACAATGTACACGTAATGGAACACATCGGTTGCCTTGAAAGACCCTCAGCGTGCCCATTTTAATTCATACCGAAATTATAAAATTTCCAACAGTCACCACCTTTCCAAAAATAGGGGGCGGTTTGCTGCTTTCTTTCAATGCATTTTTCCCTTCTCGCTATAGTTATGCAATGGCAAAGTCATCAACTTCATAAACTAACTCTGACCATTCCAAGTGTTATTGTATTCGATCTCAGAATTTTAAGACTCCCTTTCAGAGACTCTCCGCTCTTGCTTTATCAAACTTCGTATCCAATACGCATATTGCCTCTAAAATGCTCTAGAGATTCATCAAATCACGTTAAACTTTGAAATTTGCATTGAATGGAACTTAGATCTTTCAAGTATCTACTACCTACCATTTATCATTACTAGCAGGAACAGCAAATTTGGTTGTTTAAATACCAGGTAGAATGTCATTTCTGGAATTACCAATGCCTACGAAACAGTAAAAAGTTTTGTGGCAAATATAATGTACTAATGAGTCCTAGAGGGGGGTGAATAGGATGACAATTTAAAAAAATAAGTCTAATTAAGAGAGATACAATCATTCATACTCCATTCAAATTGCCACAATTTAATTTGCAAGATATAAGGCGATTAAAGTAAAGAGATAAGACACAAGATATACATGGAAACTACTTAGGGTCTAAACACCCTAAGTATAAAATCACGGCCTAGTCCTACTTATGCATTCCATAAATCAAAACGTTTACAAGAATTAACAAGTCTAGGAATTACCCAACAAGCATCTTGTGACACCTATCTTTAATTCTTGATGTAGTACCTCGTACCCCTTTTTGATTTCATGGACTTCACAAGCACCCTGTCTTGATCTCCGAGTCAACTCTTTGGTCCAACCGGCTCACGTAGGAACCAAGATAATATCCATCATATGAATGAAATGATAAAGAATGAAGATTTTTGTGAAAAACAATCAATCTAGATTTAATCCATAGAGTATTAGAAGATTAAATCTACATTGGCAAAATAAATGATCAAACACAAGATTTAAATCATATAATGCATCAAGAACCCATAAAAGATATAATAAAAAAAACTTGATTTTTTATGAAGAAAATCAATCTAGAGCAAATACATAGTGAACAAAAGTATTGCACTAGATTGACAAGTAAAATGATCAAACACTAAGTTTAAATCATACTTAAAGCATCTAACACATGAATATAAAAAAAGAATGTTTTTTGATGATGCAATAAAGATTTTGAGAAGAATCAAACTAAAGCATATACATAGATATTAAAATATAGCACTAGAATGAATAAAAGATGATCAAAACAAAATAGAAATCACCTTTAAAGCATAGAACCCCGTAAACAAATGAAGGAGAAGTGTTTTTTCCTCTAAGGTGGGCTAATGCTATCAAAATCTGACATAGAGGAGTGAAAAACGTATTTATATAGTGCCAAGGTCGGAGCCTTAAGAGGGCCAATGAGAAAATGTCATATACCCATAAAAATCACGTAGCACTAGTAATCGTGCTAGGAAACTAGCACCGAGCGCAACAAAATATACATATGACGTTATGCATGACCTCAGACAAAAGAGTCATTGCGTAAGCCATAAGGTAAAAAGACAAGCGTTATCTAGCGCATTTTGCAAAAGTTTGAAAAAACCTGAAATGCGTTGCACTAGTAAGCGCCAAAAGGTAAAAAGACAAGCGCAATCTAGTATCTTACAGAAGATCATTTAAAAGAGGTATAAACCGGAGAAAAAATTTCTCTATTAAATCCAAACGCAAACAAAGAATTTAAATGTCATAGAAAACAAGATTTTCCAATGAGACTTATAATCAAATTAACCAATATGATGCACGGAAAAACTTGAACATGAAATGCATATACCTCTTGTCATCGAAATCCAAGCAATCTTCATGGCAATGGCTTTTCAACAAATCTTGATCCCTCAGGCGGAACATCTAGACTCAAAACACTAAAAGACCTCCCAAACCCAAATGGAAAAGGAACGCAATACATAAACCAAATGGTTTGTCAGAATCCAGAAAATGCCAATAACAAAGTTACTTGATTGAGTTGGAGATTACAAGCTATCCAAAATACTTTGTATGAGAAGGTAATACTAAGTCTTTGTGCTCTATGACATTGCATGTTCCAAATTCCACGGAGACAAAACATTTCAAACTGTGGGACCACCGGAAGATTTACTTGGTCATTAACTACAAACCTTGAAATATTAATGATGTTGGAATGCGGAAAAATATTCTTGTTTATCTAACACTTTTGATGAACAAAATAACACCACTCGAATACATAATCATAAATACCTTTTCTGAGTATTTCACCTTTTGTCCGGATGCCTTCAATTCCTCACTTAGCGATCCAAGCGTCTCACCTCCTCAATGATTCACCCTTGCAACTCTTTTCTCTCTATGTTTTACTTTTGTGAAACACTCAAAATTTCTGATGTCCAATCTTTTGTGTCTAACGTCTATGAAATAGACTCTCATAGATAGAGTTTGCAATTAGGTGGGATCCTTTTGGATTTCTATCTTTCGGTTGTGGGAAACAAATAAAAGACTGCTCTTTTATTTGTATGAGGATAACAATTATCTTATATATTCTTTTAATTATCATCTAAGAGATAATTATATAGCTTCCACCAATCACAATAATGTCCATCAACACATTGCAATTGAACCTCTGAAAATTGAGAATTACAAGTGAGGTCATTTCCTACAATTGTCTACTAATTTCCTTCCACCAACTTATATTCCCATAAGCTAATAGGCATGGATAAATTCACACCGTCAAAACCCTAGCTTATGCACTACATTCTTAATTTTCACTTTCTATTTGGACCCAAAAGAGCAATTCAAAAAACCTTTTTATAGTATAGTGTGTGTGTGTATATATATATACATATAATTTAGTGGAAATATTTTATGAAAACACACCGGCCTATTTTTCCTAGTCCAACATTAATGTGAAAATTGCTTGAATATACTTTTTCACTTTGAGAATGGTGGATTCCTTGTTAAGCACTTATATAAATTAACTATCACCCACATAACCCAACATGTCTGTATATATTCTTTAATTCAGCATCACCAACTGACAATGTCAAAGTTAATTGAATAAACAATTAATTTATACAAGCCTCTCAGATCAAAAGATAGTAACTAACTTGTAGTAGAACTACCTTTTCCAATATGACAGTGTTCCTTCCATAGGTGTTCTTAAACTGATCATTTTAATGATTGTACTTGTTACATATCATCCACTTATTTGTTTAAGGTCAATATCTCAATGATGGAGTAAATCATCCTATAGTATAACAACATAACAAGTGTAGGCCATAATAGGTATGAGGCTCAATTAACACCCATAGCCTAGGATACTGGGTCTACAAGGCACTGAAAAAACGTAACTCTCCGCTTTTGGTTCATTAACCATTAGCATGTTTTTTCTACAATGTTACCCAAGGGACCTTATGTTCACATCTTATGTGACATTAAATAATACCGTTACTTAAAACAATAATTTACAAAATACAAAATAAAATGTCAAATAATTTATTAAAATAAATAATAATTAATTTTTAAAGCATAATTCTAACAAATGAAAGTGCGGGCAAAGTATTCCGGTTAAAACACGTAACACGCCTTGTGCACTCTCTCACATGTTTTGGAATGTGCACTCCCACCATTAATGCATAAAAAAATAAAATTTTATCATCGAGGAACTGGTTAGCTCTGCAATTCGACACCATTGCCAAACTGTCACCCACTCGAAAGCTCTCCGCCCATTTTGCATGCTTGCCACGCCTCTCATTCGCTGTCTAGTTCTTCTTTTCCATTTTCCTTTTACTCCAATTCAACCGTTTCCCTTTTTTCTTACTTCTTCGCCTCCAAAGCCTTGAATCCTATATAAACCCAGGCCCCAGTAAGAGAGAGAGAGAGAGAGAGATGGAAACCCAGGAGAGGGGTGCTGCATTGGCGACGGAGGCTCCTCTTGCGCCTGTTACTAGGCAGCGAAAGGTTCGGACTGATTTGGAGACCAAGCTTCCTAAGCCCTGTAATCTCTCTCTCTCTCTCTCTCTCTCTCTCTCTCACACACACACACACACACACAAACGCAATTTAAACCAGTCGAGTCGTATGAGTGCTTTATGAATTCAAATTCAAAGGTGGAGAAAAAGAAGAATGCTTTATCAGTTGTAATTTACATAATTTGATATCTTCATTGCGCAAAAATGTCTATATCTAACCTTTAAATGGTTTTTCCTCTTTAAAGGAAATTAGGGTGGGTTTGGCCTAACTTTTGGTGGGGACTTTTTGGCATGGTCTTTTTGGTTGTTTTTTCTTAATTTTTACTACATTCAAGTTTAATTTTTACGATCATATTGTTCGCCTCGATGATCAGAAGTCAGAATTGACTTTTTGGATATTTTAACTTTGGTCTATATTTTTACGGGGCTAACAATAAGCAAATAAGAAACAAAAAAACCACAAACTCTAATCTATTTTTTACACTTTTTTCCATTTATTCACACTTTTATACGTTTTTAACACGTTTTAATATATTTTTTAAACCTTAACAACAACCCTGATTTTAGAATTTTTAGTTTATACTTTCTTTATTGCTCCGATCGAGTTATCAAGCCAAATGACATGTTGTAAAAATTATACCCAAATTTCTTTAAAATAAAACTACCAAAAAGACCATGCTAAAAAGTTAGACCAAACTCACCCCTTTTTTTTTTTTTTCTGTACGTTTCTATCTCCATAGAATAACCTTCAAGTATGATAAAGGATTGAGAAACCCTGATTTTGAGGCTTCAAAAACATCTTGCTTATGCTCTCACTCATCCTTCTGGGATTTGTGAATCCAGATATGGCCAGAGCATTGGCTGCTCCTGATACAGAGTATCCAAATGGAACGCCGGGCCATTTGCATCATGGCTTGAGTGTCTTGCAGCAACATGTGGCCTTCTTTGACATGGACGACAATGGGATTGTTTATCCTTGGGAGACCTATACGGGTGATTTTCATTTGAGTTCCTCTATCATTTGATAATTGTACATGTGATTGATTGTTCAAGGTTTTGAAAGGGATCTTATTTTTATGGTTGAATGCTAATATCCTGTTTGCCACTGCTGGTGCACACTGATAGAAGTGAAGAGATGCATGTGATTCTAAAGGCTTCTACTTGCAGCCTTACTACTGGCGGTTTCTATTTGAAAACCCACCAAGATAATTGTCTAATTATGATGTTTAATGTCTATAGAGTCGAAAATTTTATAACATTCCATGTCCAGTGCTTGTACATAATGTACATAACCTTAGGTGAACCTATTTCACAGAACGAAAAGGATACTATAGTACTTCCCACAAATGGCGTTGCGTCCTTTAAAATGGGATACTTGTTCTTGCAAATAGTTCTGACCTTTTGTTTTTTATTATCATCTGGAAAAGATCACACCAACTGCAACCTTACGTCGCTTGGCCTCACTGTAAACCTGAGCCTTGTTCCAACAATATTTACACAAGCTTTTGCTTGCAGGGAGGGTAGCCGAAAGGATTTTCAGATTACTCAATGGACATGTAAATGTGTAGCACTTTTTGTCACTCTCTTGTTCCCTTATCATCTTTTCTTTTTTTATTTTTCCTCTCAGGATTGTGTGCAATTGGTTTCAACATGGTTGCATCTCTCATATTGGCCGTCGCTATCAATGGAGCTTTGAGTTACCCTACTCTTCCAGTAAGTTAATAGTCTCTTCTATAAACTATTATTATGTTCGGAAACAGTGTTAATATGGATACTAAAACAACCCCATGATTGGGTTCGCGTGGCCTTCAACACGTGCTGAAATGGTGGTCATATTCCAAAATTACAGAACAAAAAATGAAGAAAAGATTGGAAGTTTTGGTGACTTTTAAAGCTAGTAATCAACTGTGCTAGTCTTAGAAAGGCTTGAATTTAGATAGTTCTCATTATGAGTTTGGCAGCATCCTTTTTGTATCAAGCACTGAGAGACTTTTCCATAACACTCCTCACATGCAGCTGCATCTAGGTCTATCACTTGGAGTATGGGCCATTATGATTGTAATTTCGCATGGAATGGGCCCTGTCGTGTTCAAACCGGACCATTGTTCAACTCTCCCCCTCACAAACACACTGTGCGCATGCCCGCCCAAAGACAGGGAGGGGGTAACAGATTGCCTCTCTCTAAGGCATAAGACTGGATTCATATGTACACTTTTATAATTGTTGACAATGGTCCTGCTAAGTTCCCATCTGGATGTTCATTGGTTTTAGGTGTTTTCAAACTTCCCATAGGGGTTTGCAGGTCCTCTTTTTTTTTGTAGGAAGCTTAGTTATCTACTATGGTATAATCCTCTTTTGCGTGTTACGAAATTGAGTTCTATGTTAAGAAAAATGCATGGAAATTTGGTTCTTCGAAGGCAATTACAGGGAGAAAAAAAAAAATGCAGACTCGGGGATAAATTGCAATTTTCACGAGTCATGTTTGAATAATTGTGTACTTAATCTCTTAGACTGGTTTCAACTATTCTTTCCAACACCGTGTTGATTATTGGGTGTGGCTCCCATCTGACTCAGCCCTCACTTTTCTCTCAAATTGATGCCTATAAGATAGCCCTTTGGGCTCTGGATTTGTATCTCAATGTGAGTGAGATCTGTGAGGTTGTAGCAATGTAGTAAACAGAGTGTAGTGAGTTGAGTGAACCACTTGTGAAGCTTCGTGTTTCGGGGTTCTGAATAATTGCTCCGGTTACCTCTGTGGATTACCCGATTTTGGGGAACCACGTAAAATTATCTTTGTTTTCGTGTGTTTGGTTTAGTTCCTTTACCTTATAGCTCATTGCACTGCTGGTTGTTTAGTTTTCCAGAGATTTCTTAGAGATTGTCCTTCAATTTCCTCCTATATTCGTTGGTTTTTATTCTCCTTGTTTAGTGGTTTCATGAATCATGATGTACCCAGTTGTTAACCCAATCATCTCCTAGGCATTTAACTTTGAATCCTCAAATCTTGTCCCATTCCATTCTTAAAGAATTCAAGCAATGGAATTTGTATTTATGCTGCATTATAAGGTTAAAAGGCAGATGAAGAGACTTGGACTCAGAATCGTAACCCCATTCAATCATCAAACAGACTTCTTAATTTATTTTATTTTACCCTTGTTTACTGCCTCACACTTGCTAACATCTCGCAGGGATGGATACCTTCTCCTTTTCTCCCAATATACATTGCCAACATCCATAGAGCCAAGCATGGAAGCGACTCTGGAACTTATGACACGGAGGGAAGGTAAACACAATATACAATTGATATGAATCTAATGATCCTTCCATTTCAAACGAAAACACCTTCTATGGTTGCATAAAATTTTACAAATGCCACAGCCCCATTATTCTTGATGGGGTTTTGTCAGGGATCTTTGCCTCAAGGGGCAGAGCGAGCAAGTACTAAAAGTTCTACTTCAGTGACCATTTTACAATTTGAAATCCGAAATTTATCTACTTTTCCTATCCAAAAATATGCAATTATATGTGGGTGAATTTTGAAAACATCTTTAGCAAGTTTGCTCAATTCGTCATATAATTCCTTTATCCCAGCCGCATGGTTTTCTGTGTTAAAACTTCTGTCCGTAAACAGTTATCCACTAGAACTTCTGTATTAGAACTTCTGAAATCTACTCTTCCTATCCAAAAATATGCAGGTATATGCCAGTGAACTTTGAGAACATATTTAGCAAGTATGCTCGGACCGTACCAGATAAACTCTCACCGGGGGAACTCTGGGACATGACTGAAGGCAACCGAGAGGCATTTGACTTGTTTGGCTGGTTTGTTTACGCCTTTACACTCCCTGAAAAGTTCTGTTTCCATTTCCAGATGTTTTGCTTTGCAATCTTGAGCTTTCTGTTTTTTTTTTTTGCTTTCGAAGGATTGGAAATAAGTTGGAGTGGGGACTGCTGTATGTTCTTGCTAGAGATGAGGACGGTTTCCTGTCAAAAGAGGCCATAAGGCGCTGCTTTGACGGGAGTTTGTTCGAGTACTGCGCCAAAATGCAACTGGGTGCTGAGGGGAAGATGGGTTGAATCACCATTGGCTCCACAGTGTTTATGAATGATGTCAAGGTTCAAGTAGTTCTCTAGTAATTTAAGGTGACAACTTTGTTGTCGTGACCGAAGGCATGTACGTTTGAAATGGTCACCCAAGTGCATCGTTCAGTAAGATCTGTATAAAGAAAACAAAAACCTTGGTATCCAAACATCAAGAAAATGTTGAACTCGTATTACTAGTTTTGCACGTCTTTCGCAAAGGGGATGCTGTGCTTTGTGTGAACCAGCCACCTTTTAATTTAAGGGGAACATATCCAATTCTAACCCTTTATTTTTACCCAACTTGGGTCAAAGTTTGAGCAAAAAGCCAATTTAGGTATGAGCATCTCTAAGGGAAAAACCCATTTTGGAACCCCAATAAATGACTTTAAATACCCATTTAGAGAGCAATCTCAAATTTGTTGAACAAAAAAAGCTCCGGTTCGGTGACGCCAAGGAGAACTCTACGACACTCAGGGTGACGCCCAGGAAAACACAGTCAGGAACACTCTTAGCTCAGCAAAGCTTCGGTGATCTCGAAGAATTTTCGAGTGATCTCGGCAAATCTTCGGCTAAGCTCAGTAAAACTGAGACGAATCTCAAAACATCAGATGTAAGACCAAACGAAGTTTAGACAAATTCAGCAACACCAACCAGCTCCGGCAACGCATAGAAACAACTCTCTCTCTCAAACTAGTCTCTGATCTTATCTTTCATGAGAGCTGTTGGAAAATTAGATTTGGATTTGGGTTGACCCCAAGTTGGGCCAAAAGAAAAGGATAAAACCCAAAATGAAATATTTGGCTCCTCCATTGGAGATGGATTTTTGAACAAATTTTGAATTTGAGACTTAAACAGTGTCGAGATTGGAGACCCTTATAGCAAGTGATTACTACAGGATTTCCTTTAGGTTGGGTGAGCTCTTGGTGCTGCTTTTTCCTTCAAATTGGGAAAGTCCATTCATAGAACTGGATCTCAAATTACCAAACAGGATGAAAAAACGAAATAGTGACTTGAAAACAAATCACTGCTCCCGATGTCATCACAAGATTCACAACACTTGATGCACAGATATGATAAAGCTGAGTCTGAACCAAAATTCGAAGCCAAAACAAAACAGCTAGCTAGCAAGACTAACAGTCGTTGCCAAAACTGAACAACCTTTCGATTCAAGTGAAAATAAGCCCATTGACAAACATAAGCACTTCCAACAAAGTATTTCCACAACTGGACTTCTAAACTGAGCAAAAAACTCAGACAATCGCATTGGCTGCACTGGCGATCCTCGGCCACAGATCAGCACACTCCTTCCCTATCGGACCAGTAATAGCAGACCCTGAAACATCCACGAGAGAATTGCTTAGCTAAAAGAACCATCATATTTTACAAGACATGCACACAAAAAATCCAGCATGGCAAAAAGAAAGTAATCATGCTGGCAAAAAGCTTTATTTGGAGAGGAACAGCAGAGCTTACGAGGGTGTGGAACAATGACTATAGGACGACATACCTTTCATTTCTCCCTTTGGATTGACGATAACACCAGCATTATCTGCAGTGACAACCAGAATACATCATCAACAGTGGAAAGATAATATCAATTATGCATGAGAAAAGAGAAACCAATTCTCAATTAGGGAATCAGCAAAATTCAAGATCAATCAGTGCACTGATGCGGTTCATTCTCTACTAAATACCATTGCATTCTTAACGATAGACAGAAATACAGAATTGCTTTTCAAAATGTTTGGCCTACATGGAGCAGATGTGATCTTAAAGAGCACATCACATCTGTAACGATAGACAGGATTGCTTTTCCAGACATGTAACTGTATCAACCACCAAATGTAAAGGAGGATACCTGACTTAGTCTGGGGATACATTTCAAACAATTAAATTCAAATGGTAGACATACGGCACGGCGCACACAATTTAGTTAGTCAACGCACACAATTTAATTAGTCAACAGACAATTCCCATTCTTGCATAAAGCTAAATAAAAAGATAACATACTGAACATGTAAGGCCTTAAATAGCAAGAAGCATTGAAGGAGAAAAATTGATCTTATGAAGACAGCGAAATCAATCGCCATCTAGAAGTACTCTAGAAAAAAGATAGAGAAATAGAATACAGCGAAGTGCACATCTATGAAGCATAGAATCTCCTGTGGACATGCATAAGACTTTCTCAGAAACGGCCAGAAAGAAAGCAAAATAGCCCCTCAGCAGCTTAAGTAATCATGGAAATGACAACGCAATGGGATAAAATGCTTATTGCTTAAAATGTTTGTCATAATGGAGCAGATGTGATCTTAAAGAGCACCATCACATCTGAAAGGATAGACAGAATTGCTTTTCCAGACGTGTAACTGTATCAGCCACAGAATATAGAGGAGGATACCTGACTTAGTCTGGAGATGTTAGCTCACTATGATATGACCTTCAGTTTGACAGATGAAGTATAATGGCAACAACCACCAACAATTCAAACAAACAGTGCAAAAGTGCCTTCAATGGAGCAAAGAGATGCCCCATCAACAGAGACTTGAATTGGCAAGGCCAACTATTGCATCAGTTATTGAAATTTAAAGACGAAACCCAACAAAACATGTCATTGCAATTCCTGAAGAATCATAAACTGCTGACCAGAATAAATCTACAAAAAACAAATATAAAACACTAAATATGTAAGGCCTTAATGTAGCACATGTGACTTAGAAGAACACCGTCACATCTGTAACCGATAGACATTTTTATTTTTCCAGACATGTAACTGTATCAACCACTGAATACAAAGGAGGATACCTGACTTAGTCTGGTGCTTAATATGGAACTTGGACAATCCAATAGTTCTCTTCAAAAAGAGTGAATACAAAGAAAAAAGCAACAGCAACCCAGGAAACAAAGCAGCACCATAATAAGGAAATGGAAGAATCATAAAAAGATACTCTGCATTTCTATTGACCAAAATTAAATGCTCTTGAAGAGGATAACTAATCCAATAATGCATCTATTTAAGGAACTTTGATAGCAAATACCAACTATTATGCCCGGTAATATTGACGTCAACCAGGTCCAAAAGACAAATAAAATCCAAAACTTCTACCATCCAAAACACACAACATTGTACACCAGATACGTTTAACACTTGATTAACTCAATAAGCATTACCATGAAGCACCATAAGGAAAAGTGTAGCATTCAAGAACATGGAGGCCACAAGATAGGTTAATAATAGCCAGCTCTCAGTGCATGTTTTAAGACTGAAACAAGGATACAAATAAGGATGGTGGATCACCGAATTGGGAATATGGAACTTGAAGATTATTTTGAGAATTGACAAAGCTGAGCAACGAGGATGAGTACCTCAATCTATATCCACTATACACTAAATACGTGTATTGTGTGTATGACACATGGCACTCTTTTCCAATAAACAGAAATCACACCAAAATCCACCTCAGCATAAATATTCACTTTCCTTCTTTGTCGACTTTTCCACTTAACAACAAAAAAGCTTTTCAAAATTCCTCACATTGCCTCCAACATTCAAACTCTCTCCATGTTTTAAATTTGTAAATCAGTGAGATGTGAGCAACCACATAATAGCATAATTTTTACTGTGCTCTCGCACTTTTTTTTTGTTAAGTAGTGTATCTACCTTGTCACCGATATATCCTATGAAATTAGAATAATCAGAGCTAAAGGGAGATGTATACACAAAAAGATGTATACACATGTGGTTCAATATAGCCTAACGATAGATCCCTTGATCCACCCGATGGTTATTGGGAATCCAATCAAGGAATTGCAATATTAGGCGAGGCACAAGATTACAATGAAATCATATTCAATGTAGGAAAAGTAAATCACCCAAGGAGCAAAACAGAAGTACCAATAAACCTAGGACTGCAAACCAATTGAGTTGTATGCGAGAAACTCAAGGCTCAGCTCATTATGGACTTGAATCGCCAAGCTTGAGTTTTAAGCTTGTTAAGGAAACAAACTGAGCTTGGCTTGTTTGTGGAGGCATGGCTCGTATAGTAAACCAACCGTGCATAAAGACACTGTTAATAAATGAGCTGAACCAAGCTTAAGCTAGGCTAGTTTCAGAGAAGCCTATCCTGAACACTTCAAAGCTCGGCTCAGCTCGTCTACTCGTTTTCAGCCCTACTTGTAAGTAGACAAAAAATGAGGAAGTGCCACATGCACTAAACCTCCTTAGCGTTTAGAATATAGAATGATAAATAGATTTGAGTAAAAAAAAAAATTTATATATACACCTAAAGCCCATGTATAGTGATTCTACACATACACGATAACATAACCACAGTGAACAATAGCAACACCATTAAAATCCGTAACACAACAAAAATATCATAGTTAAAAATTCAGCAATTAACCTTCGAAGTACATGAAAACCCCGTCCTTTCGGCGCCACGGCTTCCGCTGCCTAACCACCACAGCAGGCATCACCTTCTTCCTCAGATCAGGCTTCCCTTTTTTCACCGTCGCCATCACCATATCTCCCACACAAGCGGACGGCAATCGGTTGAGTCTCCCCTTAATTCCCTTCACGGAAATGATGTACAGGTTTTTCGCCCCGGTGTTGTCGGCGCAGTTTATGGTGGCGGCCACTGGCAGACCGAGGGACATCCGGAACTTGTTCCCCGCCGATCCTCCCCGTCCTGAAAATAGAAAGAGATGTAGTAATTTTGATCAACCGACTGTTTAGTAACTGATTCAAAGGTTCAAACTCGATAGTGATCTTCATTTGCTCCAAATTCAGATCACCTCATTTGAAATTTACAGCAGATAAACACAAGTACCTAGACTACATATTAAGCAAGTGTATAAACAAAGTTCTCCTTTTTTAAAAAAAAACAAAATAAAAATCAAACTGTTGAATCGTGCATCAAAACAACGTTCAAACTTCCATCACATGAACTTTCTCTTTGCTACAAATTTTCCCATTTAGCTGTTGAATCGTGCATCAATACCATATATAAATAATTAAGCATAACCGTGCTTATATGAACGGATAAACAAATGCATATGTAAATGAATACGCGGAGAGAGAGAGAGAGAGAGAGAGAGAGAGAGAGAGGACCTCGCTTCGACATCTTTGGCTGCGACTGAAGGATCAGCTAGGGTTTTGTGAGGTATTTATAGAGAGGAGCGATTTTGATCAAATGCCGTCAACCCTAGTGATCCCAGAAAGATACTGGGCCTTTGTTGGATCTGAGGTGGAGTTTTTTGGGCCTTGTTTTAAGGCTCATTATAGAAGAAGGGGCAACAAAGCCCCAGTTGGCCCAAATCAGTAATAGCAAGTGCTAGCAGTGAAATTGGAGTTCATTTGAAAGATTAAACGGTAAAATATACTCAGCATTCATTTTACATAACTTTACATACTAACAATTTGCAGCATGTTCACACATATCCGATGATACTAATACTTTGTAAAACTCATATTTTTTGCGTGTTTTTTCAAATGAACAGTTCAGACCATAGTTTTGTGCCCGATAAGTGGATGAAAATAGAATGGAGGGACGTGGTATGGAGAGCCTATCCCTACCAATTGCTAGTGTAATTGGAGATCATTTGATTATCGTTTTGCTTAATTTTACTAGCGAGTTTTAAGTGCAGTATAGAATGAGTGGAGATTCTATATTCCTTAAATTAACCTCATTAGTTTTTTTACTAGCTCTAAGTAACAAAAATTAGGCTGTGTACTTAGTTGTACCTCCCTGTTACTAAAATTCATCATATGCAGGAGTCTTGTAATCCTACGTATGATGAAGATTGTGATAAAGATTTAATTCACGTGACTCAGTCTCTCCTTCGAAGAATTATATTGATAAGATTGTCATGTAATCCTACACTTGAATCTTCTTTTCAAAAACATGGAGTTAGTATTCCAGACCCGCCACAACACAAACTAATGGTTCTGCCACAAAACATTCCATCTTTGCTTTCAAAGACAAAAGAAATTCCATATCATTTGTATTAAAACTTACAAGAGCTTTGTACAGTGTATATATGGAGTTGGGATTTGGCATGTGAGGATTGCTGCATATTATACCAACATTCTAACTAGGACGACATAATTCAGCTTCTAAAAAGTTTACATAACGACGACTCAATTACTAAATAAAAACCTTAATGACCCAATTACATTTTCAACTCTTATTTGAGTCTATCCAGCTAGTTGACAAAAGGGTCCTACAAAAATGTTCAAATCATGATTCACAACGTAAAGTTAATCAATGACTCAAATCCAAGATTGAATTGGGTAGTTGCATTTGAAGGAATTCACGCCACTTATATGAGCGAAGATGTCTGAGGAATCGATCATCTCTTCTTCTTCTTTCACGACGACTCGTACAGACTGCAAATGCAAAAGAAACCAATGTAAGAGATTGAAAACAATAAAAAACAAAAAGATTTTGAACTTACATCCTCATCTGTGTCTTCTTCGTGGTTGCCATAAGCTCCTCTTGACATCTCCCCCAATTCATCATTTTTAGCGAACCTTCCTCTAACTCGAGGCCTGCTATCTGCTAGCGTTTTCCGACAAGCATACTGCATTTGTTTTTTCACTTTTACTTAGTGATTTGAATATTCAACCAACAAATTGAGAATATATGTATCCACATACATCTGTTGTTACGTAGGTGAATAGTTGCTTAATTCCCCAAAGGTGGAAGAACAAAATCAGACTCGTGCATATATAGAGATAGATTATAATTTTATATAGAGAGAGAGGTGAAGAAAGAGACCTTTATTTTCTTGCTAAAATTCCTCTCACTTCTTTTCTTCATGTATCTATGGATCTTCTCCTTCCTCTCCTCAGCAGATAGTTTGGTAGTACCCTTGAATGCAGAATCTTCCAAACTTGTGACCTCTGATGCCAAAGGAGTTGAACTCCCAACCCCATTCATAACATGTTGACTCTCATTGCTGAGGGCCTTTTGGTAAGAAATGTGATGACCAAGGGCAAAAAAGTCAATTCCCGGAAAGGAAAAAAAAACCCACAAACAAAAAGGCATCAGAAAAACACAAAATCAATGTCCCAAAAAAATTATGCCCTTTAGAAAAACAAGAAAAGATACTGTCTGCTTTTGATACCCTAATTCATTTAGGTTTGGCTAGTTCATTCTTAAACTAATACTCCTACATTTAAACTCAAAATTGACTTATTGTGTTGATGATGCCCTTGGAGAGCGCCCCTGGTGATCACATCCAAGCCATTCAAAACACTTTTGGATGGCCTAGATTTTTCCATGGAAAAAATCTAGATCGTCAATTGCCGAGATGGATGACTCAGATGCGATCACCAAGGGCGCTCTCCAGAAGAGATCACAAGCAACCCCGGATACCCATATTGGATCTAAGAAAATATAAATTAAAAAAATGCCAAAGTGTTTAATTAGGCAATAGAAGATAGAAGGAAATATCCAGTTCAATTAATTTACCTGTAGCTCACCAGAGTGAAAAATCCTTGGCAAAGGCTCCGGACAGAAAATCCCACCATTTTCTCCTTGGAATTCCAATTCCTGAATATGCATTTCATTTCCCGCATACAAATTCCCGTTGAAAAATCGCGAATTATCGGAGAAAGTAGTACTACTCAAGTTGCCAGGCAAATACTGGCCAGTGTTGGGCTCAAGAAAAGAGTTAGACGTCGATGAATTAGCATTCAAACGCCCGAATGAAGGCATAATCGACAAGCATTCGTGTTCGAAACCAGAAGGTAATTGCCGAGGCCCCATAAGAGGAGGAATAGGCTCAGAAGGGAAATGTGGAAAACCATTAGATTGGATAGAGGATAGATCAAATTGGTCTTGTTGGTTAATTATGTATGGGGGCAGGGAATATGGAACCAAGGGCGAAAAATCTATGGACGCGGAAATATCATTTTCGATCTCTTCCGAAGAGTCGAAGAGTATAGAGAGGTGGTTGTTGTTGGTAGTGGTGGCGGCGACAGTTGCTGAGCTGGTAGGGGGCATATCTGGCGTGGTGGCGGTGGTGGTGGTTTTCGGCATTGTGCCATACTTTTCTATTGTACTGTTGGGAAGATTGTTTACATTTGGATCAAAGGGAAGCTTTGGGGGGTAGGGAGAGTTTTCTTCATAACAATAATTAGGACTAGAAGTAACTTCAGGGCTCTCCAAGGCTTCACGCAATAAATCAGCATCACACAGATCAAAGAGTTGAGTGCTTAGAGGGCTCGAAAGATCTTCCTGCAACAAAAAAAAATGAACGATTAAACTTGAGATACACGTTATTAGTTACGAGAGTATAAATTACATCAACTATTAGAAATAAAAGTACTAAAATATAAAACTCAAACTAAAAATCACAAGTGAAACCTGCCTCATGACCTTTGGTAGTGGAAAAGAGGCATGGTTCTTGAAATTTGATGATCTCATAAGAAAGTTCCACAATAGACTATTGAAACAAGTTTTTTGTGAAGGAAGAAAGAATGAAAGCTATCACTCAACTATGCTCCATATATATAGTACTTTTGTATGACTCACTTATTAATTATATGGTATGTTTGGATACTCTAGTTCAATAAAAGGTTGTAAACCCTGTTTGGATGAACTTTTTTATTCCACGTTTGACTTGTTTTTCAAGCTACTACTATTGAGGTTCAGAGAAAAAGCTACCTAAAACATAAATGTAAGTAGTTTTTTTAAAATCACAAAGGAAAGCTAAAAGCATTTTAAAAAGGTGAGATCGGAAAAAGGAGAATTGCCGTGTGACGGATGAGAGAGAATACATGAATTTGTGCTCCATGTGATGTGTGGGACATATTGTAAACAAGAAGAACAATAATTAAAACAACATTGCCAAACAAGGAAGTTCATTGTATGTAAATATGATGAAAGATTCAGTAATAACCTAAATTGGACAGACAATGAGAATTAAGTGGCACTAGAAACCTAATTATGCTACGCACGTGAAGTGTTACCATTAGGTTTAATTGAACAAAAAGATAAAATAAAAAAATTCAAAACATTGAGCATCTAAAGTTAAATATTCTCCAATAATCCCCATCGAAAATTGCCTTTTGGAGAAAACAAGATTAGGTTGTGCAGACACTTTGGTGGGAAAATCTTTGAAAACAATATCAACATGTCTTGTTAAAGTTGGTTTAAATTAGCCGCGATTGACCCGGAAAGTGATTAATTAATCAATAAAGATGAGGGTACAGAACCAAATGCACCGAAAAATGTATAGAGGGTGCACGGGGACCCACTTTTGGGTCCCACACGATTGATCCAAACCGTAAAATTTGATTGAAATGATGGGACTTTGGTTCGAGTACTTCTAACCGTCCAATTGAGCTGAAATTTTGTGGGGGCCCTCGGAAAATTGTTCGAATAATAATGAACGGTTCGGATCACTCGTGTGTGCACCCTCTGTACATTATTTGTGCATCTGGTTCGGTACGGGTAGCATTGTCCTTAATTAATTAGGCTACGTTTCGTTGAAGAGATATGAATTAGGGTTATATACTACCATAGGATGATTAATCACATCGGATTACCGATGTGAAATTCTCGGGTGTAGAATTGTAGCTTATGTTTATATGGAACTGTTGTATCCAACACCAGAAGTTCTTGCAGTTCCATAATTGGTAAACACAATCTCATATCTAATTCTGCTAATCAAAGTTATGAAGGTATTCTTTGATCCAAAAAGGATGCTTGAGAAGAATGAGAAGCATTAATTAGAAATTCAATCTTGATCATGAGTGTTGTTGCATTTCAACTTTGAAGACGTGAAAATCACTTCTCCTTAATTTTCATTATAATTGTCAAAAAAATAAAGAATACGATAAAAATAAGTTGAAGAGAAAGATATATATATTACCGGTTTGTGGCTTATCATGACTCATATTCCTGACGGCCACCATTTTAATCCATAAAACCATCTAGGGATAGAGGAGAGAATAAATAAAATAAAAAGAGCATGCAAACATGGGAAATTTGGAAAAACTTCCGGTGTTGGATACAATTGCAAATACAAGATATGTATTGAAATTTCTTAGGAAATGAAAATAAAAGGAGCACGCAAACATGAGAAATTTGGAAAATGAAATGAATTATAATTTCTAACTGGAAAAATACACGTATATAAATATTTTCTTTAATCTTGTTTGAACATGAAAATGCAAGAACAAAATCCACAAAAAGCTTGAATTAAGTTTCAGAAATTTACTATTGGGAGTTGTTCCGGCGGATTAACGATGTCCCGCAGCATCGTTCCTCTCTTTCGAAGAATAGTTTCTAAAAGCAGCAACCAAACCGGGCCTTAAATCTCTATCTTAGTTAATCCCTAATGTAAAACTAATATGCTTCTCAGTGCCACCTTTTCTCAGCTCCAAATTGCATTGTTGAAACCAATGGAGGAGACAACTCCTTGAGGAAAAAAAAAAATGAGACTTTTAGAGAGAGACAGAGAGGAAAAATAAAATCTAGAGAGAGTGGTTTTTAAAGGAGGGAGAGGGTGAAGATCTAAAATTATCCAACATTACAACAAGAGTTAGTTATATATAGGTTATAGTACTTGTACGGCAAATCCGAGAGCACCGGACGACCATTAATTGACTATGCCTCCGTGGAAGGTCGTACGAAAGGAAAACTATAAAGTGTTTCTGGAGCACCGTTGCGTGATATTCATGTGATTTTCACCTCCACATGTTAATTTGGATCCGAGAAAAAATGTATGGACTGTGTTTCAATGTGCGGTGGTACAGAGATACTTGAGTGATCTGCTCTTTAATCGACCAAAAGGGAGGTGACGTGTGGAGGTGATCTTACGAGGACATGGGTGACGTGGCAAAATATATGCTAAATTAGGAATTTTGGATTAAAATTGGGAAATTAGTTGTTGTAACATAATGCGGATAAGAGATTTTTTTGTCCAAGCCCCAACCCTATTCCTAGCCGTGTTTATAGAGTCCGTACCAAGTTTCTTTTTATAGAAATCTCTGGATTGTATAATTCCGTAAACTTAGTCAAATCTTTTTTATTTTTACTAATTTTTTTTTGTCTTCCCTTTTCTAGGGAAAAAATTTTATCTGGTAATTAACAACATTCTCAATCTGCTCGGGGGAACTTTATAAAACAATAATTTTTTCTGAAAACATGAAAAGAAAATATAAAATGAGAATGACATTCTCAATCTGCTCGGGAGAACTTTATAAAACAATAATTTTTTTTTTCTGAAAACATGAAGAGAAAATATAAAATGAGAATGGTAAGACTGTTATCGATTTTGTAAGTTATGTTCGGATCTTGAATTTGTAATAAAATGAGAATGGTAAGTGTGGTGTCAAGAATTTCGATGAGCCCTTTGGCTTAGATGACTCATCCAGATCAATCTCATCTTGATCAAGAAGACGGTTTATCCTCTTTGGGATTCGATTCATACCGACTCAGCAAGATTGTATTGGGCTCGGTTGGCACCGTCGTGACATGGTTATATTGGCTCAATTGACACCGTCTCGGTACGGTCATATTGGCTTGGCATAGTCATATTTAGCTCGGTTGTCTGTCTAGCCCCCTTTGTTAAAAAACGAGCCTAGCCTTCCTAATGATCGGGCCTTGTGACTAGATCTACCTTGACCCTTATCTATTTTATATTTAGGTAAACTATAGTAAGACCGTAAGAAAAACAATTGATTGAAAAATGGTAACTTTTTTCTCTTGTTTGTTTTTATTGGATCAATATTGAGAAGATCTTGAATACTTGAATGATCGAGCAAGTTATCTCAATCCCTTTTTGTTAGTTGACCACCCAAAAAAAAAAAAAAAAACAAATACATACATGTTCTTCTTCTTGATTCTTCACAAATCCAAGATTTAAAAGACCACGATTGCTTATTTTTTCCTGTTGTCCTAAAAAATTTCATTTTAACAAACAAAAAGTAGTACTCTGTAAAATCTTTTGGCAGGCAAGCACAAAAGTGGAATCGGGATTCCTATAGCGCCTTCTTTGCATTGCATGGTGTGGCGAACCATCGATTGCTGAAATGGACAGTTAGGACGAGGGCGCTACATCGTGCAGCGCGGGCTCAACCATAAATTGTTGAGATGAATGGTTGAGATGGAAGCGCTACACCGTGCTACACCATAAATTGCAGAGGAGGCGCTACAGGAACCCCATTTCCACAAAAAGTATATATTGCTATACATCAATAACAGACTATATAAGTAACTCTGAAAAGGAAGAAAAACCATGCACTTTCTTTATCTTGTCAAAATACTTAAAACACATGAAAAGTCATTTTCACTGCGAATTATTATCCCGTTCTAATTTCGCAATTATTCGAACGATTTCGCTTTCGCAATCACTCGCCTAATGGAGAAAACAATTTCAGTGGGATGAAAAAGATATCACCTTAATTTCGAAAAATTTACAAGAGAAAAATGAGAATCTCGTATTCTGTTTTTTTCCTTTCCACAAAACATATGTCATCTTCTGTTATATATTTCTGTCCATTTCAGACTTCCAAAGAGAAATTGGAAAGAAAATATAGAATTGAAACTAAAAATTTATAATTATATTTATGTAGCAAATTGTTATGCATATGATCGAAAGCGTTATGGTCGTTTATTAATTTGCAACTACTAGACATATTTGTATCACAGATTTAGCAAATGGAAGTTAATGAAGTCATGGCCCCATGTGCACTGTGCCATGGAAATGGTAAGACTGCATCGCTTTGATGACAATTTGTGTCAATGTTTACGGTGAGCTCCTTTAGTGAGGAAGGTTCGAAGCAAGCTAGATTCAAATCCATGGAGCGGGAAGTTCGAATTACAAGCAACATCTATAAATAGAAGAAATTGAAGAGCTAAAACCCCCGGACAAATCTTCAACAAACAGCTATCAAAAAACTGATGCTTGGTTTGTTCATTAGCAAAGTAGTTTAGGATTTCGAACTCAGTTCGAAGTAGATTAGGAAGTAGATTAGGATTTAGACTAGGATTTATCTCGATTGTTCTTGTAACAATCACCCCTATCCCGATTGTTCTTACAATGAACTTACATGCAAGAGTTCACTGTGATATGAAACAAATGCCTTGCAATGTTATTAGGACCAAAAAGTAGTTAGCTGCAGCTACATAGGAAATAGAAAAGAACAGCTTAAAAACTCACCTACACTCAGCCTTTTTCCTTTCTTCCTATTAAGAATCATTCATTTCTAACAAGAATTTTAGACTACAGACCAAAACTTAGCCTGTTCAAAACACTTTTTTGTCACAAAAAAAACTCTCTCGTGGCTGAGGGTTAATTCACCTAGGTACGGGTGATGCTTTGGGCGATGTCAATCTAAAAGTTTGTCTAATTGGCTCAAGAACCCTAAACTTTATCAAACAACATTTCTAGTTCAAAGAGTTAGGATTGATTTTATGTACCAAAGTCAACACGAGGACTTCCCAGGGGGTCACCCATCCTAGTACTACTCTCGCCCAAGCACGCTTAACTGCGGAGTTCTGATGGGATCCGGTGCATTAGTGCTATCACAAAAGTGGCTAATCACCAATTTGGACCAAGTACTGCTCCATTGTATCCATTCTGTATCTGACACATCACATGTGTTCCCAAAACATTCATAAGCTTTATCAAAATCAATTTCCCAAATCATTCGCCCATTTTTATCCTTTTTGTTTTTTAAAGTATGGATAATTTCTTGACAAATGATCACATTATCAGTAGTATGTCTTCCAGGAATGAAGCTAGATTGAGAAGGGCAAATGATTTTATCCAAGATAGGTCTAATGCAATTCACAATGATTTTAGAAATAACCTTATAGGAGACATTACTCAGTCCTATAGGGCGAAATTGGAGTCCAGGCGAAGACCTCGATGTTGTCCTTGAGAAAACAAATTAGTTCGTCCCGCTCAGATTCAGGAAGCTCGGAGCCTTGGCTCCCTTAGAACCTTTCTTTTAAAGTTCTCAGCACTCCTCCTTCAACTGAATCTCCCCTTTGTAATATCCATTATGTCTTTGACCTTATTGATGCGGATACCCACTATTGGAACCGGGCATTGATCCAAACTTTGTTCTCAGATATTGATGTGGAAGCAATTTTATCTATTCCTATCACTTATCAACCTGTTGGTGATAAAGGGATATGGCATTTCACTAATGATGGTGCAGGACATGATAAAATCATATATAGAATAGCTAGTACGACACCAAACCAAAATATTGATGAAATAGAGCAATATAAGTCTGCTAGATGGGTATCACCACCAGAGGCGATCTGGAGAATATATAGATTTCTTCTTCATAAAATGAGCCCAGCCATAATAAGTTTGCAGTTACACTTGAAAGGTTGCCAAATGATCAGCTTCAAAAAACAAATAGATCTTCAAACAATAATTTATGATGATACACACTCATGAACATGGGTAATTTGATCGAACAATTGGTGGGCATAGTTTATGGTGGATGGTATGGAAATGGCCGAAGCGTAAATGAGTTCTCTTAGAACAGAAGGGTTGGAATTGAAATTGTTGGTCACTTTTGGAAATTCTAACTTTTTAAGCAGACATGCAATAATTGCATTCATTTAATGCATTCATGTTAAACAAATTCATTGATTTCCAACAATGCCCTTATATTTCATGGGAAAGTAAATTTTCTTTTCTCTTACTTCACTTTATTTCACTTTTCTCAGGATTAAATTTTTCGCATAACATTCTTGGTAAATGAACGGAGCCTATAGATCTGTGATCAGTTTTCAGTTTTGAAGCTTCGATTTGGTCACTGGAGAGTCATCGGATGGAGTTCTGTCGCCGGAATTGAAGGAAGAGATTCTCCTCACAATTTGATAAATTGGTCCAATTTCAAACTGTTTAGTTGGAAGTTGATTTTCGCACTTCCTTGACAATTCGCACTCATTATGTCTTTATTCATAGGGCACCCTACAGTTTAGGGTACCCTAAATTTAGAATATATATTTTAGAATTTAGACTGTATGTTTTAGAATTTAGACCGTACATTTAAGAATTTAGGGCACCCTACAGTTTAGGGTATCCTAAATTTAGAATGTACATTTTACAATTTAGACCCTACATTTTCAGATGAAGGGTTCGTGTTTGGCTGCTCTCGTTGACTAATAATGGTACTCCTATAGGGTTGTATTTTGGAATGTGAAAGTTTTTAATAATAAAGTGATCGTGACATGGGCCATGCAGTATTGTTTGCCATGCAAACTTCAGAATGATACGTAAAATTTCAACTCTGATAGAAATTTAGCCCAAACACTGAGAATTGCATAGGATGTGATTCCCCATTCAAAAAAGGGGTGCAACACGAGGACTTCCCAGGGGGTCACCCATCCTAGTACTACTCTCGGCCAAGCACGCTTAACTGCGGAGTTTCCATATTCGTGTTCTTGTGCGCACACAAGTAACAGTTGATAGGCCTTCTCACCTTTTAGGTATAGGTACAATCACTTTCTCAAGATACCCCCACATTGTTGGGTTTCATAAACTTTCTTGCATAGTACCTCATTAAGGCCATCATATGCATTGAGAAATGATTCTCTCCATAAATTCTATAAAAAGGGAATTCAATCCTAATCTACTCTATCTTAGGGGACTTGGGGAGGAGGATGGGTACTTACAGGAATCGAACCCTGACCATATGCATGGGAGTATAAGGGGGGCACTAACTGCACTTCACTCGACTTGCATTTGTAGTATTGTTGTTTCGTTGGGAGC
Source organism: Vaccinium macrocarpon (assembly GCA_022606695.1). NCBI lineage: Eukaryota > Viridiplantae > Streptophyta > Magnoliopsida > Ericales > Ericaceae > Vaccinium > Vaccinium macrocarpon. The sequence continues at coordinate 4,500,121 of CM040173.1, forward strand.
AACTTGATTGCTTGGTTGAAGCTGTTGTTGGATTTGGCTTGTTGCTGGTTATTTGTGTAGTTGGTTTGACAACATGTCTGAAGAAAAGTCTGCTTCTGGTTCTAGTTCCAGTTCCATTACTAATGGTAGCACTTCGAGCTCCTCTCGTCGCCATGAAAGGGATTCCATTACCCCCATCCCTTTGCTATGAAGACGCTTAAACTGATTCCCGACAAATCTCAGATCCTCAGAGCGAAGTGCGAAAGCTTCAACTTCAGAAATTGTTCTCATTCACTACAGAAATAAGCTGGTCTATGGGTAAGAATACTGAAATCTTTTGTAATTCAAAGCTGCTAGTGGGTCTAAACAGTTAAAAGTATACTTCAATCCTGGAAGGTTGCCTGTTATGGTCCTGATTGCTCCTTATCTTAATGGGTCAATATAAAATTCATAACCGATTAAAAGTTATAACTTGTTTTTTTATCCGATTAGAATTGGACGAGGGACCAAAATTTGGGGACGGAGGGAGTAATTGGGTATTGTGGTCAGGTCGTATTTAATTATTTTTACGGGGATTATTGGGCATTTTTACTAGAAATTTTGGTATGCCATTTTAGATACTCTAATTAACTAATTAGCTTCTTTTTTTTTTAAGTGACCTCGTGATTTGTGGATAGTTGTTAAGTGCTCCTTTTGGATTGGCTCTACCGGAAAATTAAAAACAAAAACCAAAAATGGGTAGCGCCTTTTCAATTGGCTCTACCCGGAAATTTAAAAAAAAAAAACAAAAATAGGTAGCGCCTTTTCAATTGGCTCTACCCGGAAATTAAAAAAAAAAAACAAAAATAGGTAGCGCCTTTGGGATTGGCTCTACCGGAAAATTAAAAAAAAAATGTTATTTTAATTAAGCTTTGGAAAAAAAACCAAAAAACCCGCCAATAAAAAAAAAAAACAAAAATAGGTAGCGCCTTTTGGATTGGCTCTACTGGAAAATTTAAAAAAAAAAAACAAAAAAGGGTAGCGCCCTGGATGAATTGGCTTACAACAAACCCATTCCCTGACTTGTAATGTTTTACAATAGTGAGTTTTGCACCACAGCCCTCTCTAATGATCCCATGTTTTTGTGTTGTGGGTTTAGCATTTTGTAGAGAGATTTTCCTCGACCCTTCTTTGAAGCAAACATACTCCTTTCTAACTACTTCAGTTTTGCCCTTAATCTTGCTAGAATTTTTCCGTGTCCCAAATCTAGCTACTCTAGCATAGTTGTTGTAAAACTCGTGAGCGGCATCTAAATTTTCAAAGTGTTGCTTAACTTTAGGTCTTAGCACCCTCTTTACTTGAGGAATGTGTACTATTTGGGCAGAATCAGATTTTTTTTTAAGATTTCCCACTAGAATCCTTGAAAACTCCTTCTAAACACATTGGATAGATCGGATTTTCAAAAAATAATTTGCAACACAAAAAAATCATTTTTTTTCTTATTTTCGGGAGGTTTGGATTATAAGTTTTTCGTGTGTGTATATATATATAAATGGATTAATAGTGTACAATACTTATGTAAAAATAGATAGGTACTGTCGTCGTTCAGGATCTCCGTCTCCAGCTAGGGTTTCTCTCCGGTTCATCCCCGGTGGAAATATTAGCGGTTCACTCTAGCTCAGGACGGCCGTCGTCTATTTTATCTTTGCAGACCCGGAGGAATTGCTCACTGCCACAACAAGTCCGTTCCAACTTTCTGGCAGACTAGATAATAGAACAAGAGCTCTGATCTCATCATCAAAATCAATACCCATAGATTCTAACTGATTCGTGACCGTATTGAATTCATTTAAGTGTTCAGCAACAATAGAGTTTTCAGGCATCTTTAGGTTAAACAACTTTTTCATAAGATATACCTAATTTGCTTCGATCCAACCTTTCTTTCATACCGGGCTTGCTAAATAACGTCGAGCCACCACACAATTCTTTGCATCGTTTGGATCCGTCAAATTTTTCTTCGTCCCATCAGTTCCATCTTTTTTTTTTCCCCTTTGGAATGACTTTTCATGCATTCAATCAGGTGAGGTAAGTACTCAGTAATGAAAAACCGTCTTTTCATGTTGGCAGGGCTCTGTGAGGATAAAGGTATCCAAAGATAGCTAACGATTCCTGGGACTTAGAAAAAAGTGGAGTTGTAGAGAGAAGAAATCATACGCTGTTAGATATGGTTAGGTCAATGATGGCGCAAGCTAATCTTCATATTTGTTTTAGGGAGATGCATTATTGAGTTGCTTATTGGTTGTTATTTGAGATATTATTTCTTAAATAAATGGAGTAAATTCTTTTATAAGAGATTTGTTAGAAAGAAAAGCCTATTGGTAAATTTTCTAGAAGAGAAATTATGATTCTTACTAGATATGAAAAAGATATTTTATTTGAGGAGGGGAAGACCCAAATTGACGCGGTAGTACGCAAAGATCTAAGTATACTAGATTTAAGCAATGAAACAGCACTTGACAGAGCTCAATGGAGAATTTTTTCACTGCTTAATTACAATCCTGGAGCCACCCCTGAGTCTAGTAGACTGGAAAAATTTGAAATAAAAGCTACTTAGAAAATCAATCAAAACACAAATACTAAGGTTATTCCAAGAAAACCTAAACAATCTTAGGTCTAAGTCCATCCGGCGCACAAAAGGTAGATCCCAACGCCTAGATAAAATCAGATTGACACCACTAAGGCACATAAAAAGGTATCAGGTGGTGAAGTGACAAAAGAAAACACATTCCCTGATCCTAACATGGTTCAAAGCTACCATGGAAGTAGCAATTCATAATTGAACTGAAGCATGTAGAAGATAGGCTAATGAAGAAATTTGATCAAACCACAATGGAACACAAGACAACTGAGCTGTAAATCAAAATTATTGCCCAGAAAGAATTAGACAAAGGTGAATGACTTAAATATCTTTTCCTCGAAAAAAATATATTTGTCAAGTTGAGAAAAAAACGCCCATTTCCAAGCCCTCTTCTAGATAAAAGACTAGCAATGATTCTGCTATATGAGAGAGAGAGAGGGTGAGAGATTTCCAAAAAGAAGAAAATAAAGTTGGTTATGATAATAATAGAAGTAAATTAAATAGACATCCTAATCCAGCCCATACTTAATAATAATAATAATTGAGAGAGTGGGGCTATAAATAGAGACATCCCAAGTGAGTATCGATATCCCATAACCATTTGAAGGATGTATATGTGAGGAAGAGAGGCCTTACATGAAGAGAAGAGTCTTCTGTTTGGTAGCCAAGGATGACTTGCCTGCTCCATTCCCATCGGATGGATATCTATATCGTAAGGCTAGCTGTGTGAAGGACGGTATATATAAGCCAGACAGGATTCATCCCTTGGTTGGTTTCCCCCTTCTGAACACATTGGACGGATCGGATCGTCAAAAAAATTTGGATAAAAAGTGCGGAAATCAAAAGTCCGGATAAGAAGCGGAACCTATATATATATACATGGATTTTCTAGTCCACACCTCTCGTAAATAAGAAAAAAATTATTTTTTTTGTGTTACAAATTATTTTTGGAAAATCCGAGCCGTCCAATGTGTTTAGAAGGTGTTTTCAAGGGTCCACGCGAGAAATTTTCAAAAAAAAAATACCATGATTCTTTCCTCTATCTTTCTTTATGTCCTTATCTTTTAGTGTGTGTGCGTTCAATGAAGACATTGCTTTATTCAAGTTGGGGGGAGGATTTACTTTGTCACTTGTTTATACTTAGAGTCTTCAAACCCAGAAAAATTAAAAATTGGTTAAGCACAATAAATTTATGGAGAAACTCATATAAACAGTTATTAAAACATTAAACATGCTTGGAATAATTAACAACATGAACCACGATGGATATAGAGTTTTTATGAAGAAGTTTTGTATCTAATATTCTAAGAACTTAAATTACCACACATAAGTGTAGAAATTCCACTTTTATATTCAATCCATACATATTGGGATACTTTCATAACCAAGCAAATATTATCTTGACATGCATTTTCTATCTAATACTATAAAAGGGCGACTAAAAAAAAACTGAGTGAGAGATGATGCTATCAAGAGAATTTCTATTCAACCTAAAGAAGTAAGTCATTAAGTGGTCAAGTTTAACAATATAATATCCAATCAACTGTTTGTGTTATTTGTCACATGTTTAACTACCTTTTGAACTTGATTGAAGGCTTGAACTTGATTGTGGTTTTGGGGATGGACGATTATAGGTGTTTTGCTTAGTATTCTGGATGGGTGGTACAATGAGAGAGTTTGATTGATGAAATGGTACATTTATCTAGTGTTCTTGGTAAACTAGTAGTCCAAGTATTTGAATTCCAACTATTTAAAAAACCCCTTAATTTTCGGCATTACAAAAAATAGAGAGTACATTCTAAATTTAGGATACCCTAAACTGTAGGGGCAACCAACGCAGCAACCCCCTTAGGCGTGACCATAGGGGCTCCTGACTTGCCGAGGAATGTCCAGTTTGAGCCATAGCATCCGAATAAGGCAATGATGATGCCATTTTATGTGTAGTTGTGTTGGTTGAGCTCGTTGAGAATTGTTAGGGTTTGTGGATTGAGCTCTTTGGTGGACATGGTGTTGTGGTAGTGTATGTTGATTGACTTGTTGCTGCGAGCACAGCTAATGCCAGAACAGGCCATCGTATTATCTCTGACACAACAAGTAGGTTACTAACATAAGCCAAAACTCAACTTATAAAGGTTCTTGGATCTCCAGTGATTCGTGCAAAGGCATTACGAGCTGTAAGTGAAAGTCCCGTGTCATTCTGAGGCAATGTCTTTTCAGTCATTTTGATGGAGAAGTCTCTGATCTGAGCATCGCTTAATAACAGATCGTGGTGGCCGGAAACTTTGCGGCCTCGCCGGAATCTGCATGAGATTGAGTGCAGTAAGTAGAGAGAGATGCAGAGGGTGGTTGTCAATAATAATGGGTCCTAAAAATAATGGACTACTGAGCATAGAGTCTGATAATTGCCGCAAAAGATGGGGAGGAGGAAGTCCGTCCTGTCATTAAGGAGCCTCAAGTAAACTGATGAAAAAGGAAATGTTCTTTTTTGAGGTAAATCATTTAGGGATGAGCATGGACAGGATTGATCCCGTTTTATGATAAAACAAGAACCAAATCTTATGAACTTGGAAATTATAACTAGATTTGGTCAATTTTAACTTTGAAAAGATTATTTCTGCAGAGGCAATTGTAAATCGTATAGTCAACTATATTTTAGAAAAAACTTAGAGTCAACAGGTGTTGGCAGGCCGTGGTACTTTTCCCTAAGTTGATCCGGCGAAAAGACACAAATCTTGCCGGTGACAGGGAATCCCAAAATGCCCAGCAGCCCAGCTCATGACGTGCAGATGAGAGGCTAAATCATATGATAAGACCAAAAGATTTCTAGATAAGCACGAAGAATGGAACAAAATTCAATGATAGTTGTCCCCTGCCGACCTCTCTTCGGTTGTGTTTGGTTTGGGTTTTGAGTTTTAATTTTTGTAATGATTAGAGGAAGAAATAGGGATAAACCAAACCAAACCAAACCAAACGAACTCCCAAAAGGGACAAATAAATGGGGACGGTGGGAGTAAATAACTCTAAAAGGTTGACAAAGTAAGCATGAGAAAACAATAAATATTTGACTATAAGGTAGATGCAAGATAAGTTTTGAGCAAAAACTAATCCTATAGGAAAGTTTAGGATAAAGTTCTGATAACTTTCCTCCTAAGCCAACATCGGAAAAAAAGCAAAAAACATAGATTTTTCCATACTTACCTTAACTTTTCCGACAAGTGAAGGAGTCGTAGACTTCTTCTTTTGGTCACTTCCAAGTTCCAGTGTACTGCTCTGCCATTCTGATACTGAAGCTTCATTGCATTTCCTCATTCATCTATAGTGTTTGCCTCTCTTTGGCTGCATATTTGATGGCAGTCATGCTTCTAGAAGATCTAGTTGATTTGAGCCAGACTGCGATCATAATTCTCATACTGAACAGATCTCGTCCGCGAGTGTAGGTCTTTTTCCTTTTCTTGAAGCTGCTTCTTCAGGTCCTAAATCTCTCGCTCCCATTGAGTGACAGATATAAGTGTGTGCAGATACATAACCATCGTTTCATTTGAAAATTGCAACTAAAAAGTTATTTGATAAATGAGATAAATAGAGTTTTTTCCCCACGTAGATACTAGTAATTTTAAGAGATTTAAATTGGTGTAAAGTTTGTTGAAAAAAAATTTATGCTTGTACATTATTTTTTGCGTGCAAAATGCACGGAGTCTCATAAGGGGCAAATAATATGGAACGGAGAAGGAAGATGAGAGGAATCGAGTTAATTTGGGGATTTTAGGTCAGGAGTGGTGTGGAGGGAGAAGATTTGAGGATTTTGGTTTATGGAGGGAATTTTAATTTTCAGCGCTTTGGTCGTCCGCAAAGTATAATCCTATTATGTCTCGGATTTTAATTAAAAATTAGAGATTAGTATAAATACTTATGTTTTAACTTAGATTAGGTTCCACACTTTTACCTAGGGTTTTGTATTTTGAATTTGGAGCCTATAAATATAAGTTCGTTACAAGACTTCGACCATCCACATTTGACCACTTTGGACCCATTTAAGGGTTAGATTTTCTTGCAAATGCAAGACAATCTAAAAATAAGAGACTTTCCAGACCAATTAGAATATAAAAAAAAAATAGAGAGTAGAAAAGATATACAAATGGGAAAATTAAGCAAAAATTGGAAGGGGCAAAATTGCAAAAATTGGACTAAATGTAGCAAGCAAGCCCTATGAAATACGCATTAAATATGCATAATGTAATATGAACAATGATATACACTCTGCCAGACCCCCTCTCCAGTTGAGGTAATTTGGTTCATTGTGTTTATGCCTGCATTAATCATACCTTACTTCGAAGACTTAAGCCTAATCATACTTATCCATTTCCTTTAACAGGACATGTTCACGAAGGTGGTTACTTTGAAGAAGCTGAAATCTTGTTCAGCTTCTGTGGGTCTCTCAGCTTGAGTGGGAGACTGGGTGCTGGTGGTGTTGATGAATGATGGTGATGGGTGATTACCATTAATGTTTGGCGGGAGTGTCGAGGAACAGTTTTCCAGTGGGAGAATTGTTGGGATGAAACCTGTTCTAATATAAGCAATGCGGTAGCGCTACCAAGGAATTGGGGTAGCGCTACCCAGGACCTATTTTGGGAACAGAATGTTCTGGTCCTGTAGCGCTACCGAGACCTTAAAATTTGGGAAATAAACTTATAATCATATTTGACTTTATGTTTTAGGTATGTGAAGATAGTTTATGCAAACCACTATCAAAAGTCAGCACCAATTCATTGTTCTTACTATTTTTATTCATAAAATGGGCACAACTTTAAATTTGTACATATATTTTTTATAATATTATTACCGTTTAAAAGATATTCACAATACGATTAAAATAAGATCAATCTCGAACATATTTTGCTAAAGATTAAAAATTGATAAAGTGCAAAAAAATTGAGTTTTGAATTAAGTGCAAAAAAATTGAGTTTTGAATTAAGTATTTGAAATTGAGTTTTGAATTAAGTATTTGAAAAATGGAGAGAGAATGTTGTTACTTTTAATACGGTGTGATCTCCAAAATTTGGTTATTGAGGTTTGATTATTGAGAAAAATTGGTAGTTTTGAGTATCCAAATGCCAAAAGTACAAGTCTCATCTCTTCTCTTAGCTTGTTAGGACTTTCTGGAAGAGGGGCATTTTTATCAAAAGATTGTTCTAATTGCTTATGTTGTTTTGTGAGAGTTAAAAATTCTTGAATTATATTATTACAAACGTTATTTGGTTGGGTTACTCGAATCATCAAGACATTTTCACTTTCTTTAGATTCTTTGATTGTGGTATCGGTGATGGTTGGGTAGTGTAAGATGATGTATAACGTATATATATACACATATGTGTGTATGTGTACTAGCATTCTTTGTGTATGTGTATAAAAGTGTCCCCTTGATTCCTTTTCAATAAAGTCTATCTTATAAAGAAGTTGATATTCCACCGGGGGAGTGGAGTTTTTCAAATGAAACGATGGTTATGTATCTGCACACACTTATATCGTCACTCAATGGGAGCGAGAGATTTAGGACCTGAAGAAGCAGCTTCAAGAAAAGGAAAAAGACCTACACTCGCGGACGAGATCTGTTCAGTATGAGAATTATGATCGCAGTCTGGCTCAAATCAACTAGATCTTCTAGAAGCATGACTGCCATCAAATATGCAGCCAAAGAGAGGCAAACACTATAGATGAATGAGGAAATGCAATGAAGCTTCAGTATCAGAATGGCAGAGCAGTACACTGGAACTTGGAAGTGACCAAAAGAAGAAGTCTACGACTCCTTCACTTATCGGAAAAGTTAAGGTAAGTATGGAAAAATCTATGTTTTTTGCTTTTTTTCCGATGTTGGCTTAGGAGGAAAGTTATCAGAACTTTATCCTAAACTTTCCTATAGGATTAGTTTTTGCTCAAAACTTATCTTGCATCTACCTTATAGTCAAATATTTATTGTTTTCTCATGCTTACTTTGTCAACCTTTTAGAGTTATTTACTCCCACCGTCCCCATTTATTTGTCCCTTTTGGGAGTTCGTTTGGTTTGGTTTGGTTTGGTTTATCCCTATTTCTTCCTCTAATCATTACAAAAATTAAAACTCAAAACCCAAACCAAAACACAACCAAGAGAGAGGGCAGCAGGGACAACTATCATTGAATTTTGTTCCATTCTTCGTGCTTATCTAGAAATCTTTTGGTCTTATCATATGATTTAGCCTCTCATCTGCACGTCATGAGCTGGGCTGCTGGGCATTTTGGGATTCCCTGTCACCGGCAAGATTTGTGTCTTTTCGCCGGATCAACTTAGGGAAAAGTACCACGGCCTGCCAACACCTGTTGACTCTAAGTTTTTTCTAAAATATAGTTGACTATACGATTTACAATTGCCTCTGCAGAAATAATCTTTTCAAAGTTAAAATTGACCAAATCTAGTTATAATTTCCAAGTTCATAAGATTTGGTTCTTGTTTTATCATAAAACGGGATCAATCCTGTCCATGCTCATCCCTAAATGATTTACCTCAAAAAAGAACATTTCCTTTTTCATCAGTTTACTTGAGGCTCCTTAATGACAGGACGGACTTCCTCCTCCCCATCTTTTGCGGCAATTATCAGACTCTATGCTCAGTAGTCCATTATTTTTAGGACCCATTATTATTGACAACCACCCTCTGCATCTCTCTCTACTTACTGCACTCAATCTCATGCAGATTCCGGCGAGGCCGCAAAGTTTCCGGCCACCACGGCCTGTTATCCAATATAGGGGTGCGATTAAGCGATGCTCAGATCAGAGATTTGGAGTAGCCGTTCTCGGAGGGTGAGGTGAGAGAGGCTGTGTTTCAGATGAAGGGAATGAAGAAGGTAATAGAATTAAGGGGTGTTTAGGGCACCCTATAGTTTAGGGTATCCTAAATTTAGAATGTACCATTATTATAATTCATCAAATCGTTGATCCCCATTTGAAGACACAAATCTTGTCGAATTTAGTACTAGTAGTAGAAGGTAAAATAATGATAACGTAAAAAATGCCGGAAATGTTAGTCGGCCGGTTGGTAGTGAATTTGATTCCCTTGACTAAGATTCGATTATCGGGGTTAGGCCGCAAGAAAGTAACAGTTATTGAATTTCTTAGTTTCGGTGTGGATGACCTTGAGTGGATCAGGGAGGAGATTAGTCGAGGTGTATGCATGTAAGTTTGCCAAAACACCGTCGAGGTGTATGCATGTAAGTTTGCCAAAACACCCCTAACAGTTGAAACCCCCAAAAAATAATGAGGTGAAATGAAAAATGTGCCATTGAGATTGCATTAATTAATTTGGTACATGGTATGAAGGACACAATCCCCTATGAACCCATCCAAAAAACAAAAATGTCTAGAGACACACTCCGTGTGAATAGAATCTATCTACTGGATAGATAAGTGAAATATATATAACTAATTCATATAGGAATAGATTACAATACATACCTTTTATTTGGGTGTATATGATACATACTCATACAAAAGTTATGGGTTATTTTTTTTTTTGTTAAAGTTACAATTTTTTTATAAAAGTTACGAGACACACCAAAACGTTACGAATCATAGAAAATAACGTACGGCTTTGTTTGGTTGATAATTTTGAAAACAATATTTTGAGAAATAATTTTGAGAGAGGATTAGAATTGGGAAAAAGTAATAGTTAGAAAGATGTGTAATAATTAGAGAGAGATAGAGAGAGAAATAAGAATAATGATTAGAGAAAGAGGTATGAGTAGAGAGAGAAATATAATTAATGATTGGAGAAATGAGAGATGAGGAAAGAATCTTTTTGAATTTTTTTTTGGGAATTATGAAGTGAACACAGTGAACCATGATTGCTAATATGGTACACATTTTTAAGAGGTGCGTATTGTAGCCTTTTCCATTCATGTGACTAGGTTAGTGCATGTATCACACCAATATTAGCACGAGCCATCTACGCACTGGGACACACAGAATAAACAGACATAATCATCGAGTTAAGGCTCTTGATGCAATGGCAGACGCAAGATTTTCAACCACCTGCCTAACCTCTTAGAAAAGATCCGATAGATAACAGCTACCTAAGGCACTTTTAAGCCCCTCACCAATCACGGTCTTTCATCTAGTAAGTCCTAGGAGTATTGTGTTATCCAAGATTGACTAATAGAATAGGCAGGCCATATTTGGCTTAGATTGCGGGGACCACTCTTTTGGTAATTTTATAAAAAAATCCAAAAGTGTACTACAAATAGGAAGAAAATCCGGGAGAGTGCAGCCGTGCAGGGGCCAAGTCCCAAGTTGCATCAGTGAAGTACATGGAGGTTGTGTTCGGTTAAGTTTTTAACCCCAATCTTCAAGAACTGGTTTTCTAAAAAGAGGTCCATGGTGGGCCTCTCCCACCTTTAACCCCATAAAAAAAAGTTATGCAACTCCTGAAAGTAAAGCATATTGAAGGTACATTGACTAAACAGCTGTCCATTCCTTATTGAAGTAATTGCACGAATCCTCTCATTCACATTGTGCACCCGTACATTGATGAAAGGTAAAGTTGTACGGAGGTTGAGTTCTCAAGACTGAGTTTGGAAAACCAAACAAGAGTAGGTTGTCAAGATTGAGTTTCAAAGACTCGACCGAACAAGGCTTAAGGTTTTCCTTCAAAATTTGAAATCCCTTTCAGACATAGGCACAGGAATCGCTCTGATATAGCTCTGCCACCCTCACAACACACCTCGTGCTTTTGTATGCCAAAAGTTGGATAAATATATACCTTAGCACCCACTAACTCACCAATTGATTTCATGTTCCTACTTTCCTATAGTAAAAAATGACCTAATCTAGTAACAGAGCATCCTCTGAGAAAATCTTGATTTTAAACATTCGATAGCGTAATAAAGTGGTTTTTGGACGGCGAAGAGTTTGGAATCGAAAGATTGTGTTTTGTTGCAACATGGGGTTGTATGTAAGAGAAAAAAGAGGATGAGACAATATTCCAAGCATTGATGGGATATAAGTCCTAAGGAAATGTTACATGTTCAAAATTCAAACTTCTTGTCACACGGCGGCATTTATTCAAAGTGAATTGACCATCTCTAAAATGCCCGACATTGATTTGCAAGCATAGACGACTTCATATTTTGCAATTGAGCATTCATGAAGTTGTGATTTGTATCGACAAGGATAAGGGTACTGAAGCAAAGGGTACGGAAAATGCATAGGCAGCTTACACGGCTCACTTTTGGGTCGTACCCCAATAATCTAAACTGTTTAATAATTTTAAAATATTTTTTAGAGTGCCCTCTGCAAAAATTCAACTCAATTGGATATGCATAAGTGGGTCATTCAATATTTCAATTTCTCATTCAAGATTTAGGATCCTGAATTCAAAATGAAAACTTGAAGTTTGGATCAACCACTTAGGCATAATTTTCCAAAAGATTTTAGCAACCCAGTTGCTAAAATCAATCATGATTTTAGCAAATGAGTTCAGCAGGTGCTAAAATCATGGTTGTGAAATCAAAAAATGAAATGGTTCCATGTATCGTTTTTCGATTTTTTTCGCACTAAATTAAAGTACTTCTCATGTACTTTAATTCGGTGTGAAAATTTCAAAAAATAATACACGGAAACGCTTAATTTTTTGATTTGATATACCATGATTTTAGCACCTGTTGAACTTATTTGCTAAAATTATGGTTGATTTTAGCAACTGAGTTGCTAAAATCTTTTGGAAAACTATGCCTTTACATGCATCCAATTGAGATAATTTTTTGAAAGGTTAATCAAAAAATTATTTTAAAATTAGTGAAATGTCAGACTGGTCTTGATATTATTAACAGAGTCACTTACTGCCCCAGTCTTCCAAATTAGATCTCATAGTGCTTCACAATTTTTGATGTACTTTAAGGCCAAAACAGTGGAGGCATTTTCTCTCCTTTGTATGCGTTTTCACATATTTCCAATAAGTCAAGATACAAAACACATTCTTGAAAGCTTGATTTGAATTAGTGCTCCTCATGGGCTCCCTCTAAACATGGCCATGCAGTGAAACTTCGAGAAGGGACAATCTCCTGACCCAAGCGAAAAGGAAAAAGAATTTCATGCTCTTTCTTTTGGGAAGGGAGGATTAACGTAATCCTATTGATTGCAGCTTTCTCTAGACATCCGGGAAAAGCATGAAAAAAATGGCTCGAATGGTACGATCCTCCAGTCCTCCTGTGTCAAGGGCGGAGTAAGGAATTTGAAGTAGTGGGGTCAATACTTAGAAGCATACTTGATTTTGCTCGTATTTGCTAGTCTGGCAACTGAAATATTTAATACCATTACGAAATAATTAGTGGTTGACTGTCCTTTGTGAAGCGTTTAGGTGCAAAAAATGTGCCGATATTTGTGAAATACGCTCAGAAGTTTATGAATTTGTATTCGCAATCGGATAATGGATATTGCAAATGTCAACTTCTTTAGCATTCAATATGTGTTATCCATGCTTATTTATTGACTTATAGTTAGCAAAATTCTAGTATTAAGAGGAGGGCAAATTTATAATTTTAGTAAGGTTACTTCATATTTGGGGCAATTTCGTTAAAATTGTGGGGTCAAAGTCAATCACATGTAATATACTACAAAATTGTGGTAGAACTAATGAGTTAATGTGGAAGTCAGTGAGCTCAAGTGACCCCACTTGACCATATGTAACTCAATCCATGTCTCCATTACTCCAGAATGAAAATGCGATCTCGTAATTCTTGGTTGATGTGTTGGTAGGTGTTCATTTTTTCCCAATGAGGCCGAACCTAAATACTTTGGTCATGCCCAAGAAGGACCGTTACCATTGATCTCTCCGAACTCCCCTTTCGCGTAGTCAACAGCAAGACCATTTTGTTACCCAGAATCTAAACTGTTACATACTTCCATGAGCAAATAATAAAACTTGAAATAAGTGGAGTAGTTCATATATATTTTCATGTCTCATTCTCCTATATTTTTCGGGTCAGGCCCCAGACCAAATATGAATCAAGATTAAGAAAATGTTAAAAATTGTAAGAGTTAAGAAAAGGTTAAAATATATCGCCAAAACTATTTTTATTAGTAGCAAAAAATTAAATGCACAAAAATTGGAAGAGGGATGGTGTAATGCCCCCGAACCACTACACCATGTAGTGCCTCATACGACCGTCCATTTCAACAATGCATAGCTAGAATTAAATCCGATCAAATGGATTAAATCCGACCGTTCATTGTTCAGATTAAATTCAACCGTTCATTGTCAAAATGAACAGTCGGATAGATGACACTACACCGTGTAATGCTTTGAGGAACTACAAGCACCCCTTTTCTATAAAAACTTGTACCATGTACGCGTTTTAAATCTCTTATGCACTTAAACTTGTTCCACTAATAAAAGTTAATTTTTTTTAAAAATCAAGACAAATCATTCTCTTACAATACTTCACATAAAAAAACCGTAAAAATTCAAGTTATTCTAAAACTTCCTTAGCGGAACACTCCTGAAAATCAATTTTGGTATTCTGATTTCCCTTGGAGAGGAGAGAAGAACACCACAAGTATCAGGCTCAACTCAGGCTTACTGAAGCTGGGGCGTTACGGCCCAAAGTGATTCAAACCCTTGACCCGACCTCTTGACAGATTTCATTTACCCATATAGCCCATTCGCACCCCTAAATCGGGCGCATCCCTTAAATTTTATCCCTGAACAAGCCCGCCCGCCCTCTCTTTCTCTCTCTCAGTAGCAGTTCTCACTCCTGAACCGCGGCGGAGCACCGGAGAGCTCAAGCGGAGCCACCACTTCGGATCATGAACTGCTCAAGTAACTCTCTCTCTCTCTATACTTGTATATGCAATATGTATAGATTCACGATACTCTTGTGGTTTTACTGATCTCTGCACTGTGGTGCAGTTTCCGGTGAGATACCGGAGGAGCCAGTGGTTTCGAAGAAGTCTGGACTTCTTTACGAGAAGCGGTTGATCGAGAGGCACATCTCTGTATGTTTTGTTTTGCTCTTTCCGTCTCGCTTTCTTGATTCTAGGGTTTTAATTTCTTGCATCGCTGTCTGCTTTGTTTTCTTTTAAACCGAAAAAGAAGAATTTTGGATTGTAATGCTATGTTTGGATCTCGGATTTGTAATGCTATGCTACTATTATTGTGGTGAATGAATATTTAGTTCTGGTTTATTTGGCTAATGCCGAGGAGAGAAAATCTACACACCTTAAAAGTTGGGCTACAAACGAGCCAAGCCAAGTTGAGCTTAGCTTTGTAGTGTTTGAACTCAGCTCGAGCCCAAATAGTCTAGCTTGAGCTCGGAACAGGTTGAGCTTTTATAAATGAGCCAAATTACAACTAACTCAAGCTTGGCTCTTTTACTAAATGAGATTAAAACTGCTAAGCCAAGTCCCTAACGAACCAAGCCTCGAGCTTCTCGCGAATAGCTCAATTCGTTTGCAACCTTGGTCCTCACATAGTTTTAGAGGTTATGTGATTATGTGGTGAATGTTGTGAACCGTTATGGTGCTGTTGTGAAGGGGGTCGGTGTACAGAAGGAAAAATCTCAGATACGAGAGTTTGTGGTTGTGACGTTTTGTTGTGAATATGTGGTTTTTGGCTATGGGATTTTGTGTTCACGAAATTTAGAAAACTTGAGGTAAACTTTGTCACATCTTGTAGTGCTAAAATATGTCATGTTCGTAGAGTCTGCACCTTTTAGGGTTGTACTTTGTAACTGGACCCATAAATCTATTCATTTTTGGAACCCAAATGAAAAAGGAGATACAATTTTGGTTCTTCACCTTCAATTTTCTTTTTCTTTTTTCTCCACAATTCATGATACAAATGTAGGACTCATCGAACTTGTTGCATGCCTCTTGCGCCTTTTGCCTTGGCAGGAGGCGCACCCCACTTTCTGTGCTTTTTTGACAAATAGTAAGAAAGGGTTAAAATCTCAACCCTAAAAGTGAAAAAAAGGTACAAAAAGTCGAAAACCTTTTTAGTACAGTCCAGAGATTCACAAGCCATTTCTGAATGAAGCACAAGTTTCTTGTTGATCTATTGAGCCTACTCTTGCTTCTTTATCTTTTTGACCAAATTCATTGGTAATGTGGTGTGATTTTCTACTTAGATCGTTGTTACTCAGGTGTTCTGTCAAAAGGCCAAAGTGGCTTTGGACTATACACTTGCTCTTATTTTTTGTATTGGATAACCAGGAGGGAAGTTATTTTCCATTTGATAATGCTTCTTCCTATATTTAACTTCAATTTTTATCTTTATTGTATTTTCTATTTGTACTCAGGGCCGGTCCCAATGTTTGGGATGCCCAAGCTTGACCCTAAGTTTGGTTACATTTTGCTTTTAGCTTGAATTACATCCTCCCTCTGTCCCCAAATTGCTTGCCCTTCGGGTTTTTGTGCATTTTGCACGCAAAATCTAATGTATGAGCATTCATTTTTTTTCAAAATTTTTACGCCAATTTAATAATCTCATTGAGTAGAAAAAATTGGTGTAATTTTTTTTTTAAAAATAATTCTCAAAACACATTTTTTGCGAGCAAAAAGCACGCTTTCCCAAAAGGGGCAAGCAATATGGGATGGAGGGAATGTAAAAAAATCCAAATCAACATGTAACCCAGTTATAGTGTTTTATTATTAGCACAATCCGATAAAAGAAAACAACTTGTCCTTACATTTTTTGAAGCAAATTCTTCTTGATTTTACGATATCCGAGAAGGGTACGTTTCTCTTTTTCTCAATAATAGGTTCTCCCCAAGTACGTTGGGATGGAGCCGGGTATTAGTTTCACATTCTCGGACCAAAAGATCAAGGTCAGGACTTGAATGCCTGAGGAACCAAAGAAAAATACCCCCCGTCTGTCTCTAAAAAATCTGGCTAAGTATAGAAAAATGACTTTGAAAAATATTAATTTACGGAATGAGAAGTCCCAGTAATTGACCATTGGATTTTGCTTGGAGCAAATGCACCTTTGCATGGTTTCTGTGTAAGAGCAAGTTTGCGTTTCAAACCATCTCTTTCTGAGAACAATGTGGAGTTTTGTACTAAAACTGAAAAATCTAGATTTTGATGTACTTAGAATTTTGATTTTCTGGCATTGCCATTGGATCATTCAAATGGGGGGTGCTTTCATATTTTCCACTTAATAAATTAAAGTAAAGAAAGTAAAAAGAATGTGGTCTTTACTTCAGTTAAATTTATGGAAAATAAGGTCCGGGGTAAGCGACTGTAACTAAAAAAGTTATTTTTATTGGGTTCACAATTCTTTTTTTGGGTTCCCCCAGCCCGGGGGTTGCCCCAACAGACCCAATAAGGCTCACGCCTCACTTGCACACAGGCCCCAACAGACCTTTGGTGCTCCAGTGTCTCTATTGCCTTTAATAACTATGAGGGTGTCATTATCTAAAGCTTCAAAGGTTATAGAAGAAAAGAGAGAAAAGCGCACATTCAACTTGGTCAAGCTGCTGGGTTTGCAAGTGTCAGTCATATAACCGAAGATTCATAGTCATCCTTCAGTTTCTGAAATGTCTACCAGGGACGGAAAACATTGTGTTTATAGAATTGGACATTGTAATTCGTAGTTTTGTTTTTACCCTGTTGAGCTCTGTCTGTATAAAGTGTTTTCACATTGTTTTTCTTGAATTCTGTTGTAGTCGTTGGTGAGAATTTTACTGTAGTTCTAAATGCTCTGCTAAATAGAATCATCGTTTGTTGCCTTTCCTGCAAATAGGATTATGGAAAATGCCCTATTACTGGGGAGCCTCTCTCTATGGAGGACATTGTCCCGATCAAAACTGGCAAGGTGTGCGGTTCAATAATTTGTGTACTTGTAGCCATTTTGTTGCCAGTGTTTTTACTGCTGAGTATACTTGCTGAACCTTAATCAATGTGAGCATTCTATGCAGATAGTGAAGCCAAGACCAGTACAAGCAGCAAGCATACCGGGCATGCTTGGAATGTTCCAGATAGTAAGTGTCTCCAATCCTTAGCACCCTGTTTCTGCAGATTCTATTACAGGGATGTTACTATACGTTCATGTCTTGTGTTTTCAATCCTTAGCACCCTTTTTCTATGATAAAACAGAGTTCTATGATAACTATCATAGGATTATTATTGCCTATAAAGAGAACATCATGGGATTAGTATCTTCATCACATGGAAAGATTAGGCTAGTCCTGCTTTCATGTCCCCATAACTTTTGTCACTTTTTATGCATAAATGTTATTTTGAAACTCCAAGCCCATTTTTAGTCATCATCACGTTCTTTAATTGTCAGTGTGGAGGGAAAATGATGGTTGAGATTTCTTTTGGTATTCGGTAATATAGAGTTGTCTTTTATTGATGATGAGTTGACAGATAATACTGTGCTATTGGAACGGCTTTGATTATTATGTTAGTTTTTGCTATACTTTCAATAGCTTTCTGAAAAACCTGAAGCTTCATGCTTTTGGATTTAGAACAGTTTCTATTAGTGACAAAAGACGCTATTAGCCAAGCAAGCCACAATTTACGTCATCCATAGGAAACATGTGACAATTTTATAGAATAATAATTCATAATTATGCGAAGCTGAATTTCTTTGAACCTACCTGTTTTGGAGTTGTTGGAATAATTCCACCTCTCTGTAAACCATACAGTGGTCATTCCATGTCCTTCCTATTTTCCTATTAAGCTTTAGTAGCCATGAAATAGTTTTGGAAAGGATTGTGCCATTGGGGACTTCATCCATGCTTCAGGTTGATCATTTATACCAACTGCCTGCTCATTTTTAATGTTTTGTTTTGCTGATTTGGCTTCATGTTTACATTACAAGAAATCACTTGATATAATTCTGTGATGATCTGTAGTTTTTCCTATCCATGTCATATTAGGAATGGGATGGCCTGATGCTATCCAACTTTGCCTTGGAGCAACAACTGCATACGGCAAGGCAAGAGCTAAGTCATGCCTTATACCAGGTAAATGAAAAGCTTATACCTGCTTTAAAAAGCTTGTCTTTGTAAGAACTATTTTCATTTGGAATATTAATGTTTGGATATGCCCTGCATATTTTGATTTGTTCTGAATACGGGTTTCATTTCCTGTCTTTTTTATTTTTTATTTTTATATATCTTTGTGCAAGGTTCAAAATAATCTACTGCACCTAGGATATTTTTCCATATCTAAATTTAAAACCAATTGGATTGCACATATTTTCTAAATTAAGCTTTAGATTGTAGCATCTAATTTTTCTCACTGTTTGGGTGAATAGGGTTCTAAATTATTTGGTGTGATAGATGGCCCCTTTTGGGTGCTAAAGTTTTAGAATATTGTTGTACCTTACATTTTAGCATTGGGAGAAAGGTTGTTGCTTCAGTGGTAATGTAAGAACCCTAGTCTAGACCGTGTAACATCACCCACTCCAACACGAGGCAATATGTTTTCTCAAATTTGGGTTTTGAACTGTGGAACAGTATAAGCCCTCTATAGATAAGCAATCACATGTTTTTATTTGCAGCATGATGCTGCTTGTCGTGTAATTGCAAGACTTAAAAAGGAAAGGGACGAAGCAAGGTCATTACTGGCACAAGCAGAAAGGCAGATGCCTATGTTAGCACCAACAACAACTACAATTGAGGCTTCTGCTTTGAGCAATGGGAAAAGAGGTTTACATTTTAGGTGGTTGACGTTAGTTTCTTTAATTTTTGTTGCAAGTGTGATGACTCATTTGTTCTTTTGGTTGTCGTAGCAGGTCGCGCGGATGAGGAAACAGCCCCTGTTGGAAAGAAACTCCGTACAGGAATTTCTGCTAGCATTATTGCAGAGCTCACTGACTGTAATGCGGCACTTTCGCAGCAACGTAAAAAGCGCCAGGTATTTCTGTGGTGATATATAATTTGGTTATTCATGGTAAAAACAAAGGATGTATCTTTTGGACTCTTTTCCTTCTGGAACACAACTTTAGTTTGGTTTTTCATACACTTCCATGACTTTCCACTACATCTGACAGATTTATTCCATATGATTTATGTTTTTCCTTGTTATTTCCATAGATTCCTCCAACATTGGCTGCTATTGATGCTATCGAGAGGTATACACAACTGTCTAGCTATCCGCTTCACAAAACCAGCAAACCTGGCGTTTTGTCTGTCGATATTCTTTATTCCAAGGTATGACATTTGCAATATATGCAACTTGTAGTGGTGGTTACAGGTTTTCCATAAGAAGTGAAAATTTAAATGCCTGGTACAAAAGAAAGATGCACGTGCCATCTCTCACTTACTATTTGTTTTGGTATTGGCGATAATGTTTTCGATTATATGATACTAATTAATTGACAATATGATTTGTTTCTGTACTCTACAAATGATATATTCCCAATATTACATGCTTTATTCCAGTGATTTGTTTTCATATTCTCTTATCCAACATTTGTAGAAGTGTCTTCTAATACTTCTTTGCTGGTATGCAGGACCTCATAGCAACTGGTGGGGTGGATACAAATGCCGTAGTCTTCGATCGATCATCAGGGGAGATCTTATCTACTCTCAGTGGTCATTCAAAGAAGGTTTTGTGCTTTCTTTGGTTTTGTTGATTGTTGCAATTTTTCTCTCCAGATTGAGAAAAGGTGACCAATTTTGTTCCTCTCTTTCTTTTGCAGGTTACTAGTGTTAAATTTGTAGGTGAGGGTGATTTGGTGGTTACTGGTTCAGCAGACAAGGTAATCCATGCCCACTTTGAGTGTGTATCAATTTCCTGTTTGAAGCTTTTTCATTTATTATCTCTGCTTCCCCCATGCCACGCTTGTGCTTTTCTTTTTCCTAATCTATTCTGTGTTTAGTAGATTGGAATTGGAAGGAATCCTTTGTTTTATTTACTTCTCCATATAAAAAGTCTGGTGAAAGTATCGAAGAACATGATCGTTTAAAACATTTGAATATGTTTGTCTAAAACTCTTTTGATTGCTCCATTTTAAATGAGGACAAATTTGGACAAAAAGTCGTGTTAGGTGTAGTGTAAGTGTATAATCATGGTTTTAACTAGTAGGTGTTTTATAATGGATTCGGGTCTCTGTTACCCCACGGCCACTTCTAATATCGAGAAGATTTCACCCGTCTTGGCCATATATTGCATGCAACTGTTACTATGACATAACTGTCGCAACAGATGATATTGGAACAATCACCATCTGTTTCTATATTTTTCCTCACCGAGTATCATAATCAGGCCACCAGTCATAGAATTGGAGCACTGAAGTTGGGATAACCCAATAGAACCATGACAGTGATCCACCAACTTCTGTGGGAGAAACCATCTCTTTCTGCCCCGTTTTCAATAGCAAGGATCGAACCCATAACTGTGTTTTCATACCTTTTGACGTTTGATTATGCACCTTTATTCTGTTTAATTAAGAGCGTCATTTGTATTCTTTGCTGGATTTGTGTTCCTGATTCTCTGCTTTATGTTGTTGCAGACTGTTCGTCTATGGCAAGGTTCTGAAAATGGGAACTATGATTGTAAGCATGTATTAAAGGATCATACGGCAGAGGTAACCATGTTTTGAAATTCTAACTGGTCGCTGTTTCTTAAATATGGCTTTTTGGTCTATTTCATAAATGTGTGTTCTTTGGACAGTCATATTGTTATTTTTTGCGATCAAAATGATTTTGAGTGGCTGGTCTGTGTTCTAAGAAACTGAATCGGTTGTACCTTCTTTTTCTCTGGTAGTGTTACGAACTTCCCATATGAGGGGTAAAAAACCTGTCCTTGATTCCTGCATTATGGCTCTATGCCAATTCGTAGCACTGGCCCCTCCCTCTGAGCATGGATGTACACTTGCACAATTTCACTCAGAACAGTCTTATGCCATTTGTATCCGAGGGCATAAGACACTTAATAACTCATACTGCAGTGTGAGACTTGAGGGAAATACTTGCTGTAACCCTGAGGCGTTCAGTCACGTAGGCCTCTTTCATTGAGGCATCCGTTAGACTGGGTAGGCTCATGTTACAAATGGTCACAATATAGTTGGTGGTCGCACACTTGGAAATTTGACCCACAAACTTGAAATGCTCATGTAAATGAACTTCAACATTCAAGAAATTATCTTTTATTTGTGAGCATTCAAGACGCAAACTTATGGTGGCTGGCAGTTATTTGATGCTAAGGATTCTGATGTCCTTAATGTTGGAAAAATGCTTGTGGGAGTGTGAATGCTATAAAGACCTCTTGATTTGTCATTTTCTGGTGGATTGACAACTGCAAGTGCTCCTCCTTGTGGCTTAGTGATCCCTGCAATTTTTACACGAAGTCTACCTTTTAAATTCATTGGTATAGTGTCCTAGTAATTTAATTATTTAGACCGCCATTGAGTAGCCTCAACCATAGTTGTCAAATCATGAATCGAATTGAGAATCAAAATGGTCCGGTTGCGAATCATGAATCGAATTGAATCGTGAATCGCTCATTTTAAAAAAAAATGCATAAAAAAGGTAGATTTCAAATTGGAATCAATAAAATTAATGTTTAAGAAGATAAATAGATGATCAAGTGGTCTAAATAGGCAAGACACTTGCTTTTATAGTGAGGGGTGTGGTCGTGGTCTTCCTAGCAGGTGCAAAACCCTAACTTTTTCCAGTGCAATCTTTTCAAAAGTGCTATGGAAGCCTCTGAAAAGAGAGTCAACCCTTTATATGCCAGAAAAATTAAAGAAAACCCTGAAATTTATCAATTATTTCATTTTGGCCTACATACAAGACATAGGTTTAAAATTGAACTGAATCGTACGATTCTTACGATTCAATTCATGATTTACCGATTCGTTTCACGATTCACCGATTCAGTGTACGATTCTATTACACCTGCGATTCATAGCATCAGTTCGTATCGAAAACACCTTGAATTGAACTGAATCGTACGATTCGAATCGCGAATCGCACAATTTCGATTACTATGGCCTCAACTATTAGCTTGAATAGCTTTATCCCCAAAATTTTATTCTTGAATTAAAAGTAACAGGTCTTTCTCAACTCGACTACATTTTTTCTAGTATTTTTCTTGTTACTGAAGATATGTTATGTTCTGTGCTATGGATGTCTATAAGTTTACTGATTCTTGTACTTTTGCTGAGTTTTTAGATATTCAGTCAGTTCTTTTTTTGATATTGGCATGCCTCATTTTCTTACAGGTGCAAGCAGTCACTATCCATGCCACCAATAATTACTTTGTGACAGCTTCGCTAGACAACACGTGGTGCTTTTATGATCTTTCTTCTGCTTCATGCCTCACGCAGGTCTCTCTCTCTCTCTCTCTCTCTCTCTCTCTCTCTCTCTCTCTCTCTCTCGTGAGGTCTTAGTGATTTTACCTCACAATACTTGGTGCTTTTATTTGTCTGACTGTTTGTAGGTTGAAGATACCTCAAGCTCGGGGGGTTATACGTCTGCTGCTTTTCATCCTGATGGTCTCATCTTGGGAACAGGCACCTCTGAGTCAATAGTTAAAATTTGGGACGTTAAAAGTCAGGTATAACTCCAGCTTGCTGTCCATCATGAAATCTGCTCGTATCCTTTTCCCTTTCCCTCTTTTAATTTCTTTTTGGGTTTCAGGCAAATGTTGCAAGATTTGATGGGCATGCTGGGGCAGTAACTGCTATATCTTTCTCAGAAAATGGTTATTTCCTAGCGGTATGTGTCTGCCTCCCCTCTGGACCAAAATAGGACAAAACAAAAACAGAAGAGGAGAAGAAGAAAATATATACATCAATATATTGAAAACAGACAAGAAACAAAGATTAAGTATTAAGCATAACCTTGTTGTGATTGTTTCCATTGATGGATCAGACTGCAGCACATGATGGAGTCAAGTTGTGGGATCTGCGGGAAATTGAGGAATTTCGGACATTTTCACCTTACGATGAAAATACTCCAACTCAATCTGGTACTTATCTCCATTTTTGTCGCACTTATATTTGGTTCAGTTGGAGATAATTACCAGTACCACAAGATTATGTAGCTGTTTCTGATATGCTTTGCCTTTTAATTTTCTCATGTTTTTTTACGGCACAAGGTTTTGATTGCCTGGTGACTAGGGAAGTGAATACCTTCCTTTCCAAATGTAGCATTATGCAATCTTTTTTGTTTGTGTTTTTTATCAGAAATAACCAACTATGGGCTTTCTAGAAAGCTCCTAATGGCTGATCCTTATCAAAATTTCCGTTCAACGGATTTTCTATTAGAATTCATTATCTGGATTGGCTAAATGGTCTCTTGTTTTTGGAATGTTTGGAAGCCCCGAGAATATGCTGTGCTTGCTTCATTCGTGTTTCTTATTATGGTTCAAGCTAATTCCTCAGGAATTCTGTATGATGTTCTATTCCTGATTTTGCAGTGGAATTCGACCATAGTGGAAGCTATCTTGGTATTGCAGGTTCAGATATAAGGTTGGCTTTTCATTTGAGAAACTCGTTCTAATACTGCATTTTGGTGTAGATTTGGGTGGTGTTTAATTCAAGACCTGTGGCTGTGTGGATCCAAATTCTTGGGAGTTTAGGGTTAGGTTTGGATATACAAGTTTGTTGGAGGAATTCGTGGAGGGAACAAAATGTTGGGAATTCGTTAACCTCCTAATTTTCTTCCACAAACCAAATATCCAAACCAAGTGTACTACTTGGGAATTCATACCAATATATGCATGCTGTTTCAGGGTTTATCAAGTTGCAAATGTCAAGTCTGAGTGGAATTGCATCAAAACCTTCCCAGATTTGTCCGGCACAGGTTCTCTCTCTCTCTCTCTCTCTCTCTCTCTCTCTCTCTCTCTCTCTCTCTCTCTCTCTCTCTTAATTGTTCACTTTTGTAGAAAATGTTTTCAGAAATGGAAGTTGCGGATCTTGATGTATACTTTTTAACGACACTGTCAATGCAGGCAAAGCAACATGCGTGAAATTTGGGCCAGACGCTAAATACCTAGCAGTGGGATCCATGGACCGGAACCTCCGGATATTTGGCTTGCCAGGAGACGAAAACGAGACAGAATCCTAAACATGCATACATTTTGTCCACTGGAAGCTAGCCATTTGTATCAGTTTCTGTAGTATCAGTTTCTCGCTCGTTTACTTCATTGCAATTTGATATCGCAGAGGAACACCTGATAACTGTACCAATTGAACTGCAGTATCTCGGAAATAGATATTTGTACTGGGTTGAAGAATAGTCAGTATTGTTTGAGACATGTATATTGATTGTAACGTAAAAATCAGGTTTTGCTTATTGATTGAAACCCCCTTACATAAAGATGCAATCCCTTTGAAGCTCTCTCAAATCATGCCGGAACAGAGAGTCTTAATGGCTGGTCATGTCTTCTAGGTAGTACATGTTAATGGTATATCTAATTTAAGACGGACTTAAGTGAGGCTGATTCGGTCATCATAAGAAAATTATGCAACGCGTTTGCTCAATTCGTTTCCTTTTCTGAAACAAATTTAAGATTCAAACATAGGATGCCGGTGTTATTCACTGGCTGAACTGAAGAGAACGATAAACAATTTAATGTAATCTTTAAATCTCGTTTTTTTTGTTTTGCAAAAAAATAAAAATAAAAACACGTTTAAATCTCGTGTTTAGGGTACGTCTGTTCTACTTGGAGTGACCTAATTCCACGATGATACCAAAAAAATAAAAATAAAAACACGTTTAAATCTCGTGTTTAGGGTGCGTTCTAGTTGGAGTGACCTAATTTCATGATTATGTTGTTTGAAAACAGGTGTTTGCTGTCAATGCACGTAATTGATAATCCTCTCAAAAGTGGCTTTGAAGGCTCTAATAAAGGACGATATCCTACCGGGTATCACTCTAATTCCATAATGCTAAGGTCCTTACATAATCAAAAGGCCTCCCCCACAAGATCTCATTCATCCCTTAAAAAACAAGGAAGGGAAAGTCAATGTGCCTGTAAACCCAAACACCCCTGACCGTTGGAAAAAGAAAAAGAAAAAGAAAAAAAAAGAGGATATCCTTATGGGTAGGGTTGCAAATGAACCGACCTGCTTGAGAGCAGCTCGTGGCTCGATTCGGCTCGTAATCAAGCTCAGCTCAAACTTGAGTTTTAGGCTCGTAAGAGCTTGAGATTGTCTGGGGATGGAAGAAGTGGGTGAGGCCTTTCGATTATGAAAGGAACATAGATTTATGATGGAAACCAAGGAATTTGAGAAAAACCCTGTAAATAAGGGTACAAACGAGCCAAGCTTTATAGAGCTCGAGCTTGGCTCGTTTAGAAAACGAGCTCGAGCTCATTCGTAAAAAGGCCAAGCTCTTAACAAGTCGAGTCAGGATAATTACTTAACGAGCCTCCTTAAACGAGTCAAGTTTTTGCCATACTCTTTCGAGCCAAGTCCAATCCAATCCAATCCTTTCATTTTTCAGTTTTTTGGGTCTCTTTCTTTCTCACATAAACGCGATTTAATCGGACACATGATGAATCACATTTGTGCAAGAAAAAATAAGATGTTGAAGCTTCAAACCATGTTTGGCTCTCCTTCTTTCTCACATAAATGTGATTCATTCATGACTCGACTTGTTAAGAGCTTGGTTTTTTTACGAATGAGCTCGAGCTCGTTTACTAAACGAGCCAAATTCGAGCTCGATAAAGCTCAGCTCGTTTGTACCCTTATTTACAGGGTTTTTCTCCAATTCCTTGGTTTCCATCATAAATCTATGTTCCTTTCATAATCGAAAGGCCTCACCCACTTCTTCCATCCCCATACGATCTCATTAATCCTACTAAAAATAGAGACTATAAAAGTTAAACCCTTAAAAAACAAATTGCTTTTTTTTTTTTTTTGATGAAATTTCAAACCCTAGATCAAGATGTGATGCACTTTGGTCAAACTTTCAAACACCTCCCACGATATCAGATTCCTTCACCAGTCATCACCCCTCTTTGACCTAGACAACATCACCGTTTCTAATAGTTTATTGGAAATTTTTTGTTCTTAGGCTCTTGAAACACTTCAAAACCAACATTTAGCCTAACAGTGTTTTCCCATTTCAAGAAAAAGTAGCAGGTGTATTTTATAAGCCGAAAGATTGTGCATTTCATTTAGTTTTCAAATTGCTAATTTAGTTTTCCTAGATTGTTCCATGTACAATTTTTTTGTATCCAAACATTTCCTTTCAAAGATAGTGGAATATTCCCCTCGTCTCTGCATCCACAGTTGACCAAGGTAGTAGGGGTATTTGGGAACTTTATTTTTAGCTTTTCATTTTTAAGTTTATAGTTTTTTAATTTTTGGATTATGGCCAAAACGTATTTTGAATCTGGTAGAAGTGTTTGAAAGAAATCTACAGAATGTATTTTGCAACATGAATAATGTTTGAGAGTTACATACATAAGTTATTTTGTGAAACTTTTTGTTAATGAAAATGAGAAAAGTAAAAAATGAGAAATTAAAAAGCTCATCCTCACCTTTTTTCACTTCTCCTCTCTAAAGTCAAAAATGAAAAACTTATTTTCTTAGAAATTATTTTGGCCCAAGTCTCCTAAACATCCAAAATTCAAAAATGTGAAAATGAGAATGGGCTCCCAAACAGCCTGAGCCAATCAGAAAGAATGAAATCACAAACAGCAAAAAACCAAAACTCCTTTGAGAGGAGTGAAAAGAGAGCAGATATGAAGGAATAAAATTCAATCTCTCTCCACTTTTACCCATCTCCCCAAAACCCTAGAAATCTGCCCAAAATCATATTCCACCACCACCACCCAAATGAGCATGCCTTCAAAAACCTTCGCCCTCCTTTCTCCTTTCCATTCCAAACCCAGAACCCCAACCCATTTTCAGCAAATGTAGATAAAAAATCAGAGAAACAAATACAGACCCGTTAATCTTACCTCACTTTTACCCAAATCCATCTCCAAAACCCCACCGAAAATCTTCCAAAATCACCCATGATTTGATCCATCAACACCCTCCAAATGGGTTTACACACAAAACCCTTTACTCTCCTCTCTCTTTTCCTCCTCTTCTCGTCCAATCTTGAGCTCATCCCACTGGCTGAATCTGCAACTGATTACACCACTTTGGTGTACAAGGGGTGTGCCACACAGGCCTTATCTGATCCAACTGGGGCTTACTCCCAAGCTCTCTCAACCCTTTTTGGGTCTCTGATTTCACAATCATCTAAGGCCAAATTCTTCCAAACCACCACTGGAAGTGGCCAAACCACCGTTTCTGGCCTATTCCAGTGCAGAGGTGACCTAAGCAATGTTGATTGCTACAACTGTGTAAGTAATCTCCCTATACTCATTGATAAGTTATGTGGGACTCCCAATGCTGCTAGAATCCAGCTCTTGGGCTGCTATATGCTTTATGAAATTTCTGGGTTTACTCTAGGGTCTGGTTTGGATATGCTTTATAAGATTTGTAATGGGAAAAATAGTCCTGGAAGTGGGTTTGAAGAGAAAAGAGACACTGCTTTGTCACAGCTGGAGAATGGGATGGGTAGTAATGGGTTTTTTGCAACAAGCTATGCAAATGTTTATGTTTTGGGGCAATGTGAGGGTGATTTGAGCAGTGCAGATTGTGGAGATTGTGTGACTAGTGCTGTTCAGAGGTCTCAAGTTGAATGTGGGAGCTCTATTTCAGGCCAGGTTTATCTTAGTAAGTGCTTTATTAGCTTTAGTTACTACCCAAATGGGGTACCGAGCAGTTCATCATCTTCGGGTTCTAGTTCTGGTTCTGGTGGTTTGGGTTTAGGTTCAGGTTCAGGATCGGGTTTGGGTTCATCGTCATCGTCGGGTACAGATTCATCATCATCATCGGGTTCAGATTCGTCATCGTCATCCCTCGTCGTCCGCTTCGAGTCAGCGTCTGGCGTTTCATCTTCTCCATCAGGTAACTGTGTAGGGAAATCTTTGAATATATGTGATTTGGGGTTGAAATAGAGGGTCACCACTCACCAGTTGGAAAATTTAGGCTGAAATCAGAAAATTTTAGTGACCAAAAAGCTGAAATTGATAGTTGAAGGACAACCTAAAATAAAATGTGAAGGAATAAATAGAAAATAACAACTACAATTTTTAGGGGATAAACTGTGAAGTTTGATTTACCCATCTTGGAAATGATATGTGTTGAGCCTTGAGGTCAATTTGAACTTGGTTCTCCTTTCCTACTTTTTTTCCAATATGGTTGTGAAATTTTTTGGTTAGATATGTTCATCTTTCATTCCAAAAGAGGTTTTCCCCAACTTTGATTATAGGTAAAAATACAACAAAGACCGCGGCTATTATAATAGGAGGTGCAGTTGGAGTGGGGTTTATTGTCCTTTGCTTGATGGTGGTAAAAAATGCACTGCAGAAGGACAAACATGATGGTGAGTTTATGCAGAGATTGTGAACTTTTAGATGTTATTTGTTGTTTTTGCTGATATACGCGGATGAATGCATACATTTCCGACTCTCTCGTGGTTTGAATTGGTGTTACTTTGTGCAGATTATTGAAAGGAGACGATCGGATTCAAGAACCGAAAGACCTTTTTGTGAGATGCGTTCTGCCTTCCTATTTTCTCCTTGATTCCATATGGTGTGGAGAAGGAGCAAGGAGGGTGAATGTGGAAATTTTGTGATTAAAAAACTGAAAGTGGCATGGAGGTTAGAAAATGTATACAGAGTTTTGAAAGAAGGATAAGGTGGTTGATGTCTGTCACTTTGAAATGGTGAAAAATGATTGAGGAGGAAGAGCTTTGTGATTTTTTTGGTCCCATTTTTTCCACATTGCCATGTGGCTCTCTGTCTCTTTTTCCCTCTTTTCCTCAATTATGCTCCCTTGTTTTTCTTCTCTACTTTTACACCTTTTCACAAAGTGTTCTTTGCCACTTAAAGTTACTAATGACTATTGGAAGACAATCTAGGGCAAATTACCTGCCCTGGAAACAATCTCCTCAGACATGCATCTTCATGAATTATTTGGAGTAGAATATAATGGAAAGCATAAATAGATAGTAAGGTTCTTCTTTTGCATTTGCTCAGAGTATTTGGGCCAGTTTTCGGGTATCTCAATTAGTTTTTGGAGAACAAAAACTATTGTCTAGGGCCAAATTACCTGCCCTGGAAACAATCTCCTCAGTTAAACATGCATCTTTATGAATTATTTGGAGTAGAATATAATGGAAAGCATAAATAGTACTCCGTAGATAGTAAGGCTCTTCTTGTTGCATTTGCTTGGAGTACTCGGGCCAGTTTTCGGACATCTCAATTAGTTTTTGGAGAACCAAAACTATTTTTTACTTGTGGGGACCTATTTAAATCGGGGCAAAACTCGGCTTGAGCTGGCTCAATAAGAACTGCTAGAACCTTGGAGATTTTGAAGAGATGAGGACACTTGTTTGCCTCACCATAAACACATGCCCTGTCTCTTACTGTAATATTTTTGTAGGGGACTAGTAAAAGAACAGAAAGCATAGGAGGTCCACTGCTCTGCTGTTCAAGACTGATGTTTCTTAGTCAAACTGCCTGTTCTATATAGTCTCCACAGCTCAGATTGCAAGACAGGAGAAAAACTTGGGTGCTGGATGAGTACCATGTGGCGGTACCCGTCACGTATCTCAGTTGTCCAAAATTGTTTTGGATTGTCCGAATTTTAGAGAGAGAGAGAGAGTGAGAAATCCGGACAGGCCAAAATACTTTTGGATGGCCAACATACGCGATGGGTATAGCCATGTGGTATCCGCTGGCACCCAAGTTTTTCTGGGAATACAGACAATCTGTAGCAGCTAAGGGGGGAGGAACTTCTTGTCCAGTTTCACTAATGTCCAATCCCCTCCAATTTATATATTTTCCGATGGACCCAAAAAAATGATCGAACATTATGTCGAAATCAATGAGAATGTTCATGGGAAAATTAGTTGACCGGAGCTCATTCAGCACATGAATTAATTGCGCTTATGTGAGAAAGAAAGAGAGCCAAACACGATCTGAAACTTCAACATCCTATTTCTTCTTGCACAAATGCGATTCATCATGTGCCGAATGAAGTCCGATTAAATCTTGTTTAAGTGAGAAAGAAAGAGAGTCAAACATGGTTTGAACATTATATTTTTTTTCTTGCACAATTGCTATTCCTTCATGTACCAAATGAAGTCTGATTAAATTACTTTTGGTACGGATATTCTTCTCGATGAGTTCTACAAAATCAATGATCTTGCCCAAACTGCTCTTTCATTAAGGGAGCAGTTCAGTCTCTGTCGTGTCCAGGTTGAGCCATTAAGGTAGCACTCGAGAGCTGATTGATTCATTCGTCCACGCCAAAAGTTAACTTCATCTGACATCGATAATAGAATTTAGACAATACAATGATTTGAACGGTTAATTGGTGTATCTCTCCGTTATGCAAATGAATTTACAAAGAAGTACCAAGATACATATGTTTTTTTCACGTACTACTACAAAAATTTGTTTTTTTGAACTGGAGAAAATGCCCTCAGGCCTCAGGGCTACAAGCAGAAACACAATGTAAAATAGACAAAAGCTGAAGGGCAAAGACACCCAATTGAGAGGAAGCTTTCCACTCCTAGCCAACGCTGCTAACGAATGGGCTGCCTTGTTTGTTTCTCGACGAACCCAATTGAAAGATATACATCCCATGCGAGCTAGCTCCCGAATATCAAGAACCACTGCTGTAACCTCCCAAGCAGAGACGGAGCCAGAAATTTTACTACGCAAGGGCAAATTTTTTTTCCAATATATTTTGCAGGGCGAGCCTATATAGTTCATAGGAAAAATTCTTTTGTCCTATATAATACTAGATGGTTTTTTTTTATTGCAGGGGCGACCGCCTCTAATGGCCCCCCTCTGGCTCCATCCCTCCTTCCAAGGGGAACAAGTTCTGAGATGCTGAGATGGATTGCTTGTTTGTTGTCACATTCCACAAGAGACCTCATTCAAACCCAAAGCTGAGATCATTAAGCAAGCTTCTCTAATTGCAAAGAGCTCCCCTTGTAAAGGATATGAGATTTTGACAGATTTTGCCGAACCATCTACTGGATTTTCCATTCCAATTCCTCATCACCACTGAATCTTCCAGGTCTTTGTCCAAACTCAAGATTCCGCTACATCATCATAAAAGGCAATGGAATAAAGCATTAAGACTTATTCATCCATAGTGAAGTTAATCTGTTCATGGAATCGAAAAAAAAAAAAAGTTGTCAAAAAAATGACTTAGATGATTGAGTATAGAAATAGAAAAAGCATTTTATTATTTATAAGAAAGGAGGAAAAATATATGGTCCAAGTCGATTTGGACAGAAGGCAACACAGCAACATTTGAAAATTCCATAGGGGCAAAGCTAGCCTTAGCCATGACTTCCAAACGACTAACATTTCAAAAAACAAAATCATTTCTAGATTTCCATATATACCAATCAATAAAAGCCACCGTGACAATAAAATCAGAGGCACCTCCATTAGACATCGAATCGAAAACTTTAGCATTAAACATCGACTCGAAAACTTTAGCAGACCATTGAATAACAAAATTTGGAGTACCACAAGAACCATTAAAGATAATATTGCTACCAAACATTTGAATAGGCAAAAGTCACGCATTTGATTTTCTTTCTTTTATAATCTCACCCTCGCCAGCACACATGTCCATTAATTTCTGAAATTTCTAAACGGGAAAAAAGTTGGGAATAACATTTTACATTAGTCACTGTTAACTGTTTCTCATCCTTGTCAATGGTAGCAAACGAACTTAGTTGTTCGCGAGCATCTCAAGACTTGGCTTGTTATTATGATTGATAGATGAATCAAGCTCAAGGTTTTAAAGCCCATTTAAGTAAAAGAGCCGGGCTTAAATTACTAGTAACTTAGCTCATTTCTAAAAAATTGACCTGTTTATTAAATGAACCGGACTCGAGCACATTGATACTAAACAAGCCGAGCTTGATTATTCGGGCTTGACTCGGGCTCGAGGTAGATTAGTTTTGAACAAGTCAAAGTTCACATATTTCGAAACTCGCCTCAACTCGTTTGCAGAACTAAATTATTTCTCATCCAACACAGGCATCAAAGACAAGAAACCAACAAAGGGGTGTGAACATTTGTGATTTATCCACCACTGTGAAAACAGGAAAACAAAATCAATACTCCCCAAAACTCATTTCCAAACCCTAACCCTAATCTCCTCTCCTTCCAAACCAAACAAAAATCCCCCAAACACACAAACCAAAAACTCCCTACCTTCTAACCCCACAAATCAAAACCACCTCACTTCAAGGCCACGGCGCCACGGCCCCCGCCCCCGCCCCCGCCCCCGCCAAGGAGGCTAGCCTGCTGCAACTCGAGGTCGTTAAACTGCTGCTCTCGTTCCATCTCGATGATTAGGGGCACGACGAGGATGAGGAAAGTAGTGCCCGCAATCCACGCCGCCTTTCCCGTGCTTTTCAGGAGGCGCTTCGTTACGCAGGCGGCGTTCGACGCTGCTTTCTTGCCCCTGTAGATTACGGGCGAGTTTGAGACTCCGGTAGTAATTCTGGATAGGATGCCGTCACTGTCGCTGATGGTTGATTTGGGTTTGGAGAGGCGGTTTTTGCCCTGCGACGCCATGTGAGGGAGAGAGCGAGAGCGAGTTGAGTTGAGGGCTATGTTAGATTTGTTTGGGGAGGGGTTTAGGTTAGGGCTGACCAAAAAAAATAAAGAACCGAACCGGACAGAATCGTTTTTTATTTTCAGCTTTTAAATTTATCCAGTTCAGTTCGGTTTTGAGGACTTCTAAAATTTAAGAACTGGTTCAATTTTCGGTTCTTGAAATTTTCAACCCAATTCGAACCTAACCGAACTGAGCTGGTTATATGTATTATATATAAAAAAAATTATTACCTAATACTCTCGCTGGAAAAAATAGAAGGGCTGGGAGTCGAATCCTGTCCTCACATCTCGGCCATCCAAAAGTATTTCAGACGGCTTAGATTTCTCTCAATCCTTCCTGTCGCTCTCTCTTATTTTTCTCTCTTTAAAATTTAGGCTGTCCAAAAATACGGACAACGGAAATACGTGATGGCCACAACCGAGTAAATTTCCGACACCCTTTTTTTTAAAAAAAACGCTACGTAGGTTATTTTAATGTCAACAAAATCTAATAATATCCATTAAATCTTATTGAGGGAGTGAGAATGCGTTCAATATATTACAAAACAATATAAATGTGTAAACTTATCTCTTATCGCTCTTGTAAAATTGAATAACCCTGAAAATCAGGATTGCTTTCATCTCAATTTGTTGTGCTTGTTTCTTTTTTCGAATTTCTCAAAAAACTATCTATATTTTGTAATCTATAATGTTTTTTATAATTTCGAAATCTTTATTTAACAAAATTAATTAAGATCTATCAAATAAGATTTATATTAAATATAAAAATATTATAAATTAATAGATATAAATAATTTATTGAGACGTCAAAAAAAAAAAAAAAAACATGAACAACAAATTGGGATGAAAGCAGCCGGGCTTCAATACCCCTGTCCTCTTGTGTCCGGAGCCTTATATAAGCTGCAGCCTTTATGCGAACAAGGCCTACTTTATGAGCCCAACTCCAATTGTCGGTGCATTAATGAATAATTTCCAAACTCGCCGATTGCCAGTGGACCTACTACACGGCTTCGCTTTGACACCAAGTAAGATTCAATTTTACGTTCTTTTTATTTTATTTTCTATGAAAGCCTCCAGATACCTATAATTACAAAAGCAATGCATTAAACTCCAACTAATATTAACAGACTTGGCAACTATAAATCAAGGGGCGATAATGTGAATATTTACCCGCCTATCAAACACCTGAATAACAGTACCAATTGAATTGTTGTGTCTCGGAAATTGATACTTTGACCGGGTTGAAGATGAATATCCAGTATTGTTTGAGACATAAATATCGACTATAACGTAAAGAAACAGGTTTTGCTTATTGATTGAAATGCCCTTTATGCAATCCCTTTGGCTTTGAAGCGGCAATTAGCCATATGCTTTCTGGTCATCTTGCCTTCTCACACACTCTCTCTCAAACACATACATGCACGTACACAATGAGAACTTGCTGCCTTTTTTCTCTGGTTTATTTTCCTCTTGGCATTATAGCCTTGTTGGTGGACTTTTACCAAGGAAATGGTCAAAGAAAGCAAACGTGTTGATTACAATGAGGGTAATTTACACATTGAAATGTAGGGCTGTAAACGAGTACTCAAATCGAGCCGAGCTTTCTAGTTGGTTCTTGTTAATGGTATATGGCTTATTGCATTAGTGCAGCTTTGTCCTCTCACTCTTCAACTCGCATAGAGATGTTCCTCAAGTAAATCGAGGCATCCTTTGCCTTGAGTTAACCACAAGTGAGGGAAAGATGGCTACTTTGAGAAAATGTAGGATCCGAGACAGATTGACACACAGTTTGAGAGGAAGAATGAAGCAATGTGAGATCATTTCAGTAAGTTGCAGTGATTGATCCTAACTCTAAAGTTGGATCTCCACTAGCTCTTTTAGCTAGCTAAGGCTCGAGAACAAAAAGTAACCCAAGCGGTAGAGTGTTCTTTTTACCGGGACAATGTTTTGGGTTCGAGTTTCATGGTATGATTTCACTCTCTACCCAGTTAAATTAAGGTAGAGTGAGTTTCTTGCATGTTCACACACAAAATAAAATAGCAAGGCTCACCAAAAGTGTAAGGACGACAATTAGCCCAGTCCCGTCCTGACTTCAACTTGATCGGGGCGGGTTTTCGTCTAATCTTTGGAAGCAAGTCGGTTTGAAAGAAATTTAGAAAAACCCAATGGGGTTTGGGTAAAATATATTTCTTTGTTGTATAACCTAGTAAATAGAAGAGCAAAATATAAATTTACATCTTTACCCTTATATTTTTACCGATGTCCAAAAGAAATATATTTTACTCTTATATTTTCATCATCAATCTAAATACCAACCTATAATAATAATTTCCTCCCATTTTTCTTTAAGATTCTAACAACTTTTTCTCATTTTTTTATGGGGCAGTTAATCCTGTTCCCTGATTAGAGTGGGAAAGGGAGTGTTAGGATTCCAACAACGCACCACATGCAACAGAAGCAGTAAAACGAGAGAAAACACAACAAACAAATATACTTGGTTTGGCCAAATCGGACCTACATCCACAGGGAGGGGGGTTTCACTACAATCCGGAGGAAATCCGTGATCTTGTGTTACACACTCACACTCTCATCTCACAATAATGAAACCTCACAGCTCTCTCGTGTATCTCTCTCTCCGGGAGAGCCACAACCGGCTCCCCTCTCACACTCTCTGCTTCTCTCTTTACATTGTGCTACCACCCTTTCATAAACAAGGCTACAATGAGTATTTATAGAGTACACATAAAAACCCTAATCCACTCCCTCTAGGCCTAAGCCTAATTGGCCCACAAGGGGTGGAATCCCAACAATCACCCCCTCCACACTAAGTGGGCAATGTCGTCTGCAACACCCCCATGTTGCCTCCTCCAATTAGCTACCTCTGGCAAGCGCCTGTGTCACTAATCAATCGAGCATCCATGCACCACCAAATAGAGTACATAAACCCGAAAGAGTGTATCCTTGCAAAACCAGACTCCGCAGCCAATCAGGAAATCCGAGTACCGCATCCCCTCAAAAAGAATGCCTCCACTCGTCCGAGTACCACACCCCGTCAACTAGGATGCTTCCACTCGCACACCTCAAACCTGAAGTGTATGCGCTCACCAATAGAAGCACATGCACCCCCTTAACTAGGGTGCTTGCACCCCCTCATCGAGTGCCAACAACTTCATCGCCACGCTCCGCCACTCTAGCATCCTGTCCTGTCAAAAGAATGCAACAACCCTCTGCCCACACCAGAGGCTCACTTCTCCAAATGATCTCACACACCATCTGCGATGAGGCTGACTCCTTCTCTGACATTGCATCCCCCATCGAGTTCCACCGCACCCCGAAACTGGGATACACCTCTCGTGAATCCGGGATGTGAACAAATCCTGCTAGATCTTCGTGGCTCAAACTGATCTACCGCTCTGACAGGCGCCTGTGTCATTCCAAAACAAGCATATCTGCACCCCAACCGGGCACACCACTCGAATGAATGTATCCCTGCAAGCCAGATCTTTTGCGGTTGATCACAATCCTGCACCCTCTATCCGGAGTACCTGCATTCAGGCATCCAAAACCCAAATGCTCATGCCCAATCACAGGACATAATTTGTGACTCCATCTCTTCATACCACATGAGCTCATAACTAGAAAGATAATCCGCCACAAAAACTCAGAAGAAAGAGAATACCAGTATGCATCATCTGATCTCTATCTCAATCCCTCTGTCCGGAGCTCCCGTGAACATATCTTGAACAACCAATTACATCCCCATTGCTAGCTAGCATCCTACACAATCCTGATTCGACTCCCAGCGCATCCAGTACCATCCCGGTCGCGACACCTCGGTACAATCTCACGCTTATCCTGTGTGCATCCGCAATGGTCGTCATCCCTGCTCACGTCACAACACCCATACTGCCTGACCATGCCTGACATTAGCTCCAACTGTCACTGCACTCCTACAAGCCTGTATGGTGGCCCATCATCAATCCAATCCAGCTCGAATCACAACTGCAAATCCTGATGGTAGGTCCTCAAATCCGATTGAACCAGACTGCCTCCGATCACTGCTGACCAACTCTGACCTGTCACTCTAGTAAGTGCCTGTGTCATTACAAAACAAGTGTATCCGCACCCACCAAACAGAGATGCAACACCAGAGAGAATGTATCCCTGCTCACTAGCTTCTCCGATTGATCACCACGGCTCAAACGCCGCGTATCCGCAATCATCCAATTGTCCCGATCAACCTTCGATCTCTGCAAAGTCTGTCCAATACTCCTAGTGTGTAGCTATCCAACTCCGCTCGCCTCTCTGTCACCTATCTGCCACTCCTGCCACTCTCCTGGTCTTCTCGCCACTCTCCATCAGCTATCCCGGGTCTCATCCTATCCCTTGGCCAATCCATTTTCCATCCCCGGCCTTCTTAGCACCCCTTGGACTCCCATCGGATCTCCTAAAAATCATCGCTCCTGCAAGCGCCTGTTGCCACTAACCAGACGAGCCTCCTTTCACTCCTAACCAACATGCAATAACCCGAAAGAGTGTATCCCTGCTTGCAAAACGCGACTGATCATCCCTGTCTGCCTCCGACTCAACAACATCCATCTGATTGACCTGACCATATCCCACTGAACCGGCCAATAAACATAATCTGGTCTGCCTCCGGACCGTTATCCGGTCTGAATTTCCTCTGAACCGATTTGACCCCTTTGAACCCCGGTCTGGCCCTTTTGACCTGACCTCTGATCCTTTTGACCTCTTTGACCCTGAACCCTGAACCTTTTGACCCTTTTTGTGACGTGGCACCCCTCCGTGGCTACTGACTTGGCGCCACGTGGCCATCTTCCAGACTCTTCTGCGCGTGGCACGCACACCAGCACGGGATTTGACGCGCCGGTGTTTAGGCGGCGCGTGGCGATGCGTCCGGCGGTTGCTGGCGACGGGGCTTGTACTTCCGTGATTGTCTTGATGAGAGCAACAAAACTCTATGCTCAAATATTTTTCCTGACCACTCTATGCACGACCGTTAAGTCTCTATTCCTTCGCCTCTTTCCGCCTCCGTCCGTCAACTTTCAAATCAACCGTGTGAGCTATTCCGGTGACCAAAACCAACTCCGAGCACTCCGTTGGAATCACCTCTGATAGTAGCACCTTTCCCTCTGATCAAAAACAAGTTTCCTCACCTGTTTTGTCCGACCAAAGGTTCAAACGGTGCTCCAATGGCCTCCGAGTGATTTTTCGACTGCTCTGCGCTTTCCGGTGCTTCAACCAAAGCTTTGATACCAGTTGTTAGGATTCCAACAACGCACCACATGCAACAGAAGCAGTAAAACAAGAGAAAACACAACACACAAATATACGTGGTTCGGCCAAATCGGACCTACATCCATGGGGAGGGGGGTTTCACTATAATCCGGAGGAAACCGTGATCTTGTGTTACACACTCACACTCTCATCTCACAATAATGAAACCTCACAGCTCTCTCGTGTATCTCTCTCTCCGGGAGAGCCACAATCGGCTCCCTTCTCACACTCTCTGCCTCTCTCTCTACATTGTACTACCACCCTTTCATAAACAAGGTTACAATGAGTATTTATAGAGTACACATAAAAACCCTAATCCACTCCCTCTGGGCCTAAGCCCAATTGGCCCACACGAGGTGGAATCCCAACAGGGAGTACTCATGCATTGTGGTTTTTTTTGGGTCGCGGTCAAGTATGACTCACCCTGCCCCATTTCCATCTCCATTTAAAATCTTAATGGGGTTAAATAAGTTGTTTGGAACTTGAAGAAAGGAATTCTCTTGTTTGCTATGAGAAGAAAACAAGGAGAAATAAGAAAATCAAGTATTTAGCATTATAAAATAATATTATTTGATGTGTCTAATTAGAGAAAACTGAATAGTGACTCGACAAACATGCTTGGTACTCCTTCTGTCTCCAAGTAAGAGCCTCCAACGAAATGGAGTCCAATTTTTGAACCAAAAAATAAAGTAATTTAGTGGTAATATTTTTGATATCTTTGCACCAAATTAACAAACTGAATTAGATCCTTAATTTGGTGTGAAGAAATTGAAAAACTTATTCACAAATGTATTTTATTTTTTGTTCGATAGCACGTTTTTTTGGAACACTTATTTCGAGAAGGAAGGAGTATTGGTAAGTTGTATTTGCAAAGTTGCACATTTAAATAAAGGAGAATGATTTTTAGAACTCTAATTTCTTATAATGACACTCCAAAATGTGTCTTTTAGTATAAATAATAATACACCCAACACAAGTACTAAAAGACAAATTTTGAAGTGCCACTATAAAAGTAGATTGCCAAAATCATTATCCTTAAATATATTAGCTTTATTGAGACTATGGAAGCTTTATTTTCGCGGGTTGGCTAGCCAAAATACTTTTGAAAGTAATACTTTTTATTTGGCTGTTAGTCTGTCACACATGCTCCTCTTTTTTTTATCGGCAACAAAAATTTATTAGAGATTCTCGATAAGGGGTGCATCGAGGGGGAGAAAAGATCCAACCAAAAATTGGAACAGCCTGAGGGCAAAGCCCGAACACCCAGAGCCTAAAATGCTTGTATAAAACAATGAAAATACTCCTGAATGCCTCAAAGCCCAAATATTACAAAGAAACACAAGCCCAACAAAGAAAACACCAAACCTAACCCTAACCCAAGTGCAAAACACCCGCCATTGCTGCCAACCACCAAGACTTCTGTCACACATGCTCTTTAGGGTGAAGTATAAACAAATGATAGGTAAACTCCCTTTGTGCCACTCCCCAACACATCCTCACTCACATGTGGTGTGGTCTCCTAGGGATGGCAATCATACTCGCCCCGAACATGAACCCGTCCCGCCCTCGCCTTGAATGGGGTGGGTTTTTTTCAATTTTTTTGGGTAACAGGTAGGTTAGGGTTGGAAAATTGAAAACTCGACTGGGTTCGGGTAGGGTTAGTGGTAGCAATGCCCCGCCCTGATACCCGCCTCGAACCCGCCCTGAATTATATATACACACACATACATATATATAGATATATGAAATAACATTTAACCCCTTATATTTTCATTCTATTTCCCAAATACCACACTATATAATATAGATAACCCAACTTTTCCATTTTAGATTTGGGTAATCGAGATCCTGATGGTGTTTTTTGTCCCACCAGTTGATGAATTTTCTCAATTTGGGGAAAAAAATATGGGGAAAAATTAAAGACAGTACGGGGCGGGTAAATCCGTTAACCGATAGGGGCGGGAATAAGGGTAAATTTTCATTACCCGGTTAGGGTTGGGTGCCACATTTCGGGTCAGGGTACATTAAAACCACCCCTACCGCCCCGTTGCCATACCTATGGGCCTCACACCCCATGTGAGTGAGGGTGTGATGAGGAGTGACACAGAGGGTGTGTACCTATCATTGTTGGAAGTATAATTATCTCAGATATTGGAGCCAATTGTACTTGTCAATTTCCAGGGGGGCCAATGTAATATACTTTCAAAAGTGGTAGGAGAATAAAGAGGAGGTGAGGGCAACGTGCAAATGAAACCCGTTGGCGTTGATAGTGCCGTTTGGAAAACGTATCTGATTCCAAATTTGAGTGCTACAGCAAGTGTGAATCCAAAATCCAATATACCCACCACCACTGGCCAGTGGCCAACTTCCCCAATAAACCATTGACCTGACCTCAGCATCTATAAACGGATTATATTTTGTTTTCATATGTTAATTCATTTCCATAATCTTCCCCATTGAAAAATTATTCATTTCCCTAATCTTCCCCATAGAAAAATTACATAAAAAAATTTCCACAATCTCCATTGAAGTCAGAAAAGACAGCAACTTTATTACTTTTATAATTCTGTGGCACCCACCAGTACATATTCAAATCTTGAACGCATGTTTTTCATTTGCTTTTCTTTGTTTTGCTGAGTATTTTCCACTATCGTTCGGTTACAAAGATCTCTGACCCAGAACCCAAAACTTCTTCAAATTGTTGTTTCCCTTAAACCTCAAGCATCTTCAAGAGCAGAATCAAGTGGGTTTCTTGATTTGGCTTTTCTGTTCTTCTTTTTGGATTTGATTCTACATGTTATTGTTTTCTGAAACTGGGTTTTTCTGGGTTTTTGAAGTGTATCCAAAGGTGAAGGTGAGAAAACACGAGGAAGATGATCAAACAGCATTCTATGTTCACGATGGTCCTTTGGAGGATTTTGAATCTCTCCATAGGCATGATCTTAATTCTTCAGGTATACTTCTCAGGGTTTTGTTTTTTTCCTCTTGACCACAACCACATGAGGTGAGGCCAGCCAAGGCATAGCTCTGATTTTCTAACCTAAAACCAAATGGGTTATAGATGGAGTAAAAAGCTTGGCTGTTTGAGCTATGAAGGATAAAGTCTAACAGAAAGGTGGACGAACTATTTATCCAAGGGAGTTGATAAGAGTGGAAATTTTAGAGATTTTATGTTACTTTGCCTTGATTTCCAGCCCAAAGCAATGCTTTCAGTCCTTAGTCTACACCTGTTTCCATTTTCGCATAGCAAAAGAGTATTGACATGGCTATTTCCCCTACTCTCTCGAATACTGGATAGATAAATAGTGCTAGTTTCATTTCTATTAGTGCTTTAATAAATTGGTACTTATCCCTCTTTTTGACCAATAACTTGTTATTTGCAGTTACGGAATTTGATGATGATTCACCAAGATCTGTCGTGAGAATTCCAAAGTCATATATTTCCAATTCAGACATTCCTATGACTCCTTTACCTAAAGGTTTAATCTTTAATCCATTCAATTCCTATCAGAAATTTCTTTTAGTCTTAACTCTCAAGGTTGAGTTGGCTCTACTAAAATTAATTAACATCAGAAGGCAAGATAGACAACAAAGTGAAAGATGCGGAGGGCAGTAAACCAGATGCTAAAACTACTTCAGTCCTGCGGCCACGTGCTGTCTTATCAAGTCCTGGTACTTTTATTTATCCCTCCATGTATTTTCTTTTTCCCCGATTCTACAACTGACTGCGATCTCTGTTGGATGTAGAAGGATTATCGTAAATAGGCTAAAATAGTAATGCTTGCTGTTCCTTAGATGTAGATTTCCCAAGAATTTAGAACTTAATAGCTATAGACATTTAGGACTTGTATAGTTATAGAGGCACTGTTCGTTTTCCAGTTTAGTTTTAGTTTTGGTGACATCATCATTTCTCTCTCTATCTCTCACCACTCATTACACCTACTGACATCATCAAAACTAAACTAAACTAAACTATCTAACCAAACACAGCCAGAGTTACCTGTGTATTCTAGTATGTGAGAAAAATAGTCTAGAAGAATATATATTTCTGCACGATTTTAGTTTCAAATAAGCAAAGTTACACAGAACGAGAAAGAAGAGTTTTATGGTTGCATCTCTTGGGGAGTTCTCCTGGGATCACTTTCAGATGTTGATGAGTAATCACACTGCAGTGTGAAAGGCCTAAGCTGTTATTACTCTGTACGAGTAGGAGATTTAAGCTATAATTCATGTTGGAAAACTTGGAATGATTAATATGGTCTTCTTGGTTAAATATTCAGTTCCTTACTCCTCCTTGATCCTATCCCCATGGTATAGACTCAGTTATTACCTGCTACATATGAGACGATGTGTAGTCCTGAGAGAGTAGCCAGGACGAAGTCCTAGAAACCATAAACCTGAATTTATCCTTGCTTTGATAGTAAGACAGTAAACCGGAATTTTGTTGTATTTTATTTTCCATTATTACTCTCTGCGGTGTCCAATGCATTGGTATATATCCTTGCTTTTATAGTCCAAGTTTACAACTAATTGCATTCAGTGGCCAGAAGGGGCACATGCCCCTTCGGAAATAATATTATTAGCTGTAATTTATTAGAGTTGCTGGAACTGACTACTTTGAAGTTTCACAGGTCTTTAACCCTGTCCTCATAAAGTTTTCATTTTGTTTAAAATCCCTCATTATATATTCTCTCCATTCAGAACAATTGTTTCATTTCATGTGGTGTTGTTTAAGTACTTCTCATCTAAGTAAAATTAGTGGGGTTCAAGTTCTTAGGAAAGTTAGGTTATTTTACTTGCTCATGGATAATCCTAGCATCATTTAATGTGGTGTTGATGCTTTCAAGTATACGTAGTAAAAAGTTATCTTTGGCCATCACCCTAGGTTGAATTCTCAATTTTGTTTTCTGGCTTTGAACTGTGAGTTTTAGTCACAGATTTTGGTTACGTCTGGAGAGTAGTAGGTGCAATAGTCTTGTTCATTGAACATATTGCAGCCCCACAAGGGGTGAGTTTCATTTGTTGTATGCATTCGTTGTTGTTCAGTCGGTATCAGGTTTGACATTGTCTCATGTTTAAACCATTTTTGTTTCAAGACATTTCCCCCTGCTGAATTAATTTTCTGTTCTTTTGTGTTTAGATAATGATGGGGTGATTAGAAACCGAAACAAGGCGAAAGCAGAACTACTTTCAGGTTTGAAGAATCATAATTTGTGCCAAAATAGGCACATCAGATGCAAGGTTTCACCCAAACGAAGCACTAGCGAAAATTCCATAACCAAGAAAGGAGAGCCCAAGGAAGTTGCTGATAGTAAAAGTGAACTCAAGGGGAGAAGACGCTCAACACTAACCGAACCAACACAGAAAGTGAACCTCAGGAAAGGAAAACCCAACTCTGAAGTTAAGGTCTAAGGAGTTTGAGATTAGATTAGTGCTCAACCTTTTTTTTAGTGAACTTTCACAAACCTGGAGGTTTTTATCTCTGAGATATACTCGTATGGTCGTCAATCTCTCCATGGTTTTTGTGAACTTGGAGAAATGACCCGTTTACTATGAAGGCGTTCCTGTTATGAAGAATCAGTGAAGAGGTTTTGTATATGAGATTTACTTTGTTTAGGCTGTCCGATATGTTTTGCGATATTAACTGTAATGGAGAAATGAAATGTTTGAGCACGTCATAATACCAGTGAAGGAAATTGGATTTTCATGATAACTATATGTTGCTTCTTTTGGCATGTGGAAGATAATCTATGAATTTGCACAAATAATGTTGCAGGTCATTAGCAGGGTTGGCCCTTGGGCATAAGCCCACTAGGCCACTGCTTAGGGCCCCAAGTTTTTTGTTTAATAACAGGGCCCCCAAATTGTAAAATCTAAAGAATATTTTGTACGTCAATTCCTT
This sequence comes from Vaccinium macrocarpon, assembly GCA_022606695.1. NCBI lineage: Eukaryota > Viridiplantae > Streptophyta > Magnoliopsida > Ericales > Ericaceae > Vaccinium > Vaccinium macrocarpon. The sequence goes on from CM040173.1 coordinate 4,544,566, forward strand.
TGCAGAAAAGGCTATAGCAATTCAATGGTAAGGATCAAATCACTAAGTTATAACCAAGATGGAGATATTTTTTACGCCAATATATTGTTTGATCCTTCCCATCATCATTTTTTACGCCAACATATTTTAGACTTGTACAATTTACTGCCGGCGGTGAGAATGGAACTTGCAACCTCAAGTCCCAAATGTCATTCATCATAAATCACCACTGCACCGGAAGAAGTTTTAAACATCTTATTGAACAACTAATATATATACACATTCTAGGAGGCTCTGTTTGTTAAAACTTGCTAGGGGCCCAAAAATCTCAAAGCCGGTCCTGGTTGTTAGTTCATTTTGTTCAATTGCAAATTTGCAATTGCATAGAAGTCAGGTACATGTACATTGCAGTTCTTTAACATGACGCAAGGATATGTTGTTTTTTTTTTCTCTGTTTTTCCTTTTTTAAGTATTTGGGTTAAAGACTTTATTCACTGATGTAAGAAGCTATTTCAAAGGCAGTTGAAAGTCTCCAGCCATAAATAGAAAATGAGAGTTGTTTTCCGGTAGAAACTACCCATTCGATAAGTGTACTAGTTTTGGTTGGATCATAGCATGTTTATACAGAAGTCTCAAGTGCAAATAACTGGTGGTTTTTGCGCTTTTCAATTCAACCAAAAAAATCGACTTAATAAAGGAGAAATGGCTACAATACACACCCCTTATTTGGGTGTACCATATGCACCTATTGTATGGTCCAAATTGTGCCACCTCATCGACAATTATAACATTTTTTAGTTTTTTGTAACTTTTCAGCAATATGATTTGTAACATTTTGGTACATCTCGTAACTTTTACAAAATTTTTTTGTAACATTTACAAAAAAATTCGTAACTTTTTCAAAAAAAATTGTAACTTTTCACAAAAAATCGTAATTTTTACAGGGATGTGTATGAATACACACCCAAATAAGGGGTGTGTATTGTAGCCTTTTCCTAATAAAGGGGACTTTTCTTGTCCTTGTGATACAAATATGACAAACCACCACACATTTTGACTTGCAATTTTGGAAAGGCCACTGTCACGGGATTTTGGAACAATTTTCCTAAATTTAGACAGATTTAGAAAAATCTTGATGGGTATAACTCCGCATCCACAATAAAAGGTTCCAACAAAGCCTTAACAGCTATTTAAAGATACCTGCCCATTTCTTTTACATCATCCTGCTCTTTCCCCTTGCACTGAAACAAATTTTGAAGCATTTTCCATTTTTACCCATCTCCCAATGATCTTCTCCCCTTTTCTTGTGCACCTTACAAAGCAAAATCCAGAGCTTATCTTCAACACATAAAGAATGATCCCAAATCTTTGAAACTCCTCACTATTGACAAAGCCTCTTATACAATAAGAAAAAATACAATCAAGAAGTAAAGGATATAAGCTGTAAGCCATTTAATCTATTTATGGGACTTACTAAATAGGTTTCATGTTCTACTTGATTCATTGATGCAGTCATTTCTTTAGAATGGATATCAACGAATGGTGGATACACAGTACTGGCCTTGCACAGGTTGGTGATTTGGTCATGGTGATAGATCCAGAACCGGAATTCTCAGGTTCTGTTCCCCTGAGCCTAAGGCTTGGGTGTTTTTGCAGCCTCAAACATGAATAGGCAAGGGATGGTTTGGATCTTGGATTTGTGGAGAGACAGCATAGGAAAGCAAAAGGAAGGTAAAAGAGAGGGGAAAAAATTGGATTTGTCTGCCACTGTTTCTTTCCCTGCATAGATTTCTCCACGGATCTGTAATCCAAACATAGCCTTGGGACAGCTTGGTAAACCAAGTGAATAAAGAGAAGTAGATTGACCAATTCAATGTCATCCACATGTTCCAAGTATATCTTGACATGAACTAGTGCTTGGTTTCAACATTTCAATCTCCATTTCAATTCGCAGCAACTCTAAAATACAACGGATGTTATAAAACTTCGGATGCGAACCATCTCCTGAAAGAAACACATGACCACTGTTATTTAGTTCAATCCAACTGCACCCTGGTTGCTTCTTCACTCCCTTCTCTTTCATTCGAAGCCATATCTTCTCAGCATCTTTTTTCCTCCCACTGTCACTAAACATTTCAGCCATAATCATATACACACCAGAATTCCAAGGCTCTAACTCCAGAACCCTCTCCCCTGCAATCTCTCCAAAATCAATATTATTGTGAATTCTACATGCTCCCAACAAGGCCCCCCAGACACTTCCAGAAACTTCTATTCCATCGTCTCTCATTTGATTAAGAAATTTCATTGCTTCATCTATATGTCCAAATCTACCCAAAAGATCAGCAATGCAGGTGTAGTGCTCAGACATAGGCTGAAGGAAATACTTGTACTTCATGATGTAAAAGTAGTACTTACCTTGTTCTACTAGTCCGGCGTGGCTACAAGCAGAAAGAACGCCTATAAAGGTTATTTGATTGGGTTTAATGTCTGTCAATCTCATTTGGTTGAACATGTATAAGGCCTTTTCTCCATTTCCGTGGTGAGCGAATCCACATATTATAGAATTCCAAGAAATCACATCATGACTGGACATAGAAAAGAATACCAACCAGGCCGAATCCATGTTTCCACATCTAGCATACATAGTAACCATTGCGTTACAAACTGCGTTAAAAGAATCAATACCCATCTTGATACTTTGTGTATGAGTCTGCTCACCAAGATTCAAGGATGGAAGGATTGAACATATTGTGAGCACGCTAGTAAATGTAGACTCATCCACAGGAAAACTAAGTTCTCTCATTCTCGTGAATAATTTCAAACCATCCTCGCCACAATCATTTTCTCCTAATCCAAATATTGTAGCATTCCACAGTGTTGTGTCTCGATTAGGCTCTGATTCAAAAATTTCAACTGCAGTTTGAACCTCCCCTATATGAAAATATCCAATAATCATATTCGTTAAGGACACAACATTGCCAAATGGGTTCTTGACAAGAACTGCATGAGCTTCTTTCACAAGCCCATTCCTTAATAATTCCGTCAAGATTAAATTCCATGTTCTTTGGCATTTTTGTGGCATTTCCCAGAAAAGCTTCATAGCATCACAAAGACGCTGAACATTCACCAACCCGGTTATCATCCCATTCCAAGAATTCCAGTCTCGCTCAGGCATCTTCTGAAATAAAACTTCCGCGATTTCTACATCCCCATTATCTATATAGCCGGTTATCATTTTATTCCAAGCCTGCACATCCCTTATAGTAATAGGCATGCCATCAAAAATTTCACGGGCTTCAACGATCCTTCCAGCACTCAGTAAACCAGACATCATTATAGTCCAAGACACGACATCGTGAGTACCCATTTCTGTAAACAACTCTTCAGCCAAGTCCAACTCTCCATACTTTAGCAAACCTGATATCATCAAGTTAAAAGAAACCACATCTTTAAACGGCATCCTATCAAAAACCCAAAATGCTTCATCAACCAATCCGTTATGAACGTACCCTGAGAGCATAGAATTCCAAGTCACAACATCTCTAAGTGGCATACAATCAAAAATATCTCTGGCACTAACCACGTCACCACATTGTATTAATCCCGATATCACGGTGTTATACGAGTAAATATCCCGGTTCGGCATTTCATTATAAAGCTGCATTGCTTGATTGACTTGTCCATTCTGGAAGTACCCTCGTATCACAGCATTCCATGTGACAGTGTTTCTTTGCGGCATTTCGTCGAACAGGTTTCGGGCTTCCTCGACGAGGCCATCTCTCATGTAATTGGAAATCTTGGAGTTGAGAGGCTTTAGATATGTAGATGTCTTTACTGTATAGTTCCTTGTTGACAGTGTTTGGTAGAGGGCTTTGGTCAGTTTGTGCGATGGAATCAGACGAAAGATGAACAACATACTACTCCATTAGCTCTCAACTACCTAGTCCGATACGAAGAGAAACAAAAGAACCTTTGGGTACGAATTCAGTGCCATCAGATTTAGCACATGACTACGGGGTTGGCCATCCTCTCGAACTAGTAACTGATTATAAGCTACTGTCCCAACGAAGCGAATTAGACATGAGCCCCTCCTCGGGAATTCCTTTTTCAACTCATCAGCTCTTCTTGTTCCTAAGGTCATCTCCAATCACTCAGTTAAAAATGTGGTTCAACATGAAAAGTGTAAGTAGTTAGTTTTATTTTTCTGTTGTGACGAGGAAATATATTGTTAAGCCAATGGGTATTCCATTGGTGTTGCTAAAGTGTTGTAAATTGGGAAGAAAAAGAAAAATGATTGATGACCTCGCGTGTATACTTTTATACATGTGTACATAAAAGTAAACATATGGAATCATTATTTAGAGAAATAATTGTTTTAACTTGTAAGAGCACTACTAGTTGTATGTTTAAACACAAAAATTTAAAAGATGACAATTTTGATACACAAAAGAGCCTCACAATGATATTTGGATAAATACTCAAAATTAACAATATTTGTTGCAAATACCCAACTTTTGACATTTAGTTGCTCAAAACTACCAATCTTTCTAAATAACCAAATTTTGTAGACCACACCCTATCAAAAGTAACAACATTCTCTCTCAATTTTTCAAATACTTAATTCAAAACTCAATTTTTTTGCACTTTCTCCCAAAAATTGAAATTATCAATTTTTAATCTTTACCAAAATATGTTCAAGATTGATCTCATTTTAAACGTATTGTGAATATTTTTTAAATGGTAATATTATTATAAAAAAATATATGTACAAATTTAAAGTAACGTGTCCATTTTATGAATAAAAATAGAGTGAATAATACTTTTTTTTATTATGGACATAAATGAACCATTATAGAAGGGTAGATATTCAAACTTATAAACCCATTAAATGAATAGTGAAAATGTGATGTGACAATATTTGAGTATACCATTAGTGATGCTTAGAGACCATTTAAAGTAAGGCTACGAACCACTTCACAGTTGAAGTGACATGTAATCTTGTCCTAACACTAGACCCAGTTAACTTTTCACTATTCTTATTGTGAGCCCAATAGGCTAGCATTAGCAAGGCTTTTTTACTTATGACACTATTGGAACACAAAGAAAAGAAAAGGTTTGTTAACTGGTTTAATTCTTACCAAATTTTTGCCTTTAACTTTATTAATGGAGACGGAGATGCCGGTTCGTTTTTGTTTTTGTTTTTTTATAACCGAATGCTGGGGTCAGTTTGCATGCACCTCGACTAATTCTGAGGCACTGGAGATAACGACCGGCGTAATTTCCAATGACTCCAAGAGTTTGATAGCAAGTGAAATCGAATATGAGACCTTATGTGGGAGCATACTCATAAATCCTACTACAAGATCACTTTGCCAACCCAGATCAATATAGGTTCTTATGTATAACTAACCTGTCAAAGCCCCAAGCTCTTCCAATTGCTTAGGAATTCATGGTTTCATGTTTTATTTCACTCTGGTGGGAGCCGAACATCCTTGGCAAAAAAACTAATCGAACTTAAGAATATTTTCAATTTTAACCAACATGCTTAAAGTTTCAACGAGGTTAAAGAAATATTTCTCCAAAAAAAATTCAAATTAAGTAACTAATTGACTTTGGACCAACTCCTGTCAACTAGTACTCGAGTAATCAGTAAAACTAAAAACAAATGGAATAATTGATCAAAAAAAAAAAAAAAACACGAAAGGAATGAACAACAGTTGTGTTCTCCCCGCTGAAGGCCGGACACTGACGGACAGGGGAGCCCAGCATAATTTAAGAAACCTGAAGGGAAAATCTGTTTGATATATAAACAACAGGGGGTGGTAAATGTAATCAATCCAAAATAGCCATTCGGATCGAACTGTCAGTAAAACCAAACGTGGAAATAATAGGAGTAAAATTACAATGATGATACATCTGGCCTTTTCAGCCCTTGGCCAACCACAAACCCTCTCACGTGTGATGGGGGCCGCGCCCCATTTCCAGTGGCCCCCATCACACGCGTGTGAGAGGGGTTTGTGGTTGGTTTTAATAATTGAAAGAGGCCATAATCAATCATTTTGTAAAAATTAAGCGCATCGTAGCACAAAGCCACGTAGATGCCAGGTCACATTACACGCTAAGATACGCCCGAGGTTTGACGCGTTTAACAGTACCGATTTTCCTCAACGACGCACACAGCCGCAAAAGCTTACGTATAAAAACCAGTGGCGAAGGAGCAGCAGTATATATACAATAATATACGCAGATTTTAGGGTTTTGCTCTCTCTCTCTCTCTCTCTCTCTCTCCATCTCTTTTTCCATTTGTTTCTCTCTCTAAACCTCATTCTCATAATCCTCAGATCTTTCTATATTGCTTTCTCTTTCTCTCTCTGTCTGTGTGTGGAAAAAGACTCACTGTTTTGCTATTGAAGAAGTTATCTTTTCCATTGTCACATTGTAGATCTTGGGTTTTGATCGGAGTTCAAGGGGTTTTGGCTTTCGTTTCAATCGAAACTCGTTATGGCGACTCCGTTTCACTTACCCGTAACTGCTGCTCAGGTCCTCGTGTGTGTGTGTGTGTGATAACAAAAATTATATTACTTAAGTTTTTTCCACACATACATCACTGATTTTAAGATTGTTTTTTTTAATTCAAAGTTACGAACTTTTCTAAATTAATCTGAAAAGCTAATACTTGGAGTTGTAAATCGCCGCATTCCGTCCGCCCTGTGTAGTGTGTATATAGGCATACGAGTACAAGTACTTTGGTATCTGCTTTGTCTCTCTAAAAATCGCGTTTTGTGGTGAATTCAGGTTGGGACGTACTTTGTCGGGCAGTATTACCAGGTGCTTCAACAGAAACCTGATTTGGTCCACCAGTTTTACAGCGATGCCAGCACAATGCTTCGTATCGAGGAACACACGAGAGAGGCGGCCTCGGGAATGCTGGTATTATGACTTAGGATTATCTCTATTTGTGTAGTGGTTACAGTTTACCTGAGAATATCAATGGTTAGTGGCCGTCCGTGGGCGCAGGAATATTTTGATAAAGAGGGAGCCAAATGCATAGTAATTATTTTGAGTTTGGAGGGACTATGGTAGAAAAAAGTTCCACTGCAAAGGGATTATGTGAAATTATCAAGATTTTGAAGGGGCCCAACCACTCAATTTTGTTACAAGTACCAAATTATATGTATAAACAGAAATGAGATTGGTCAAATGCTTGGGGGGTGCCGTGGCCCTGGTCCGCCACTTTTAATGAAGATATGTGACATTGAAATGACGATAACTTCCACTATTGAATCATGAAATGACCTATTTGTGTGTACTGAAGAGTCAAGTGAGTGATGATCGTTATTCTGTCGTTTGAAATCATTTTGATTTTCTTGCAATATACTTGTGATGAATACTTCATCAATGACAAAACATGAAACACAGATACTTAACATTGAAATCAGCTTGATTTGCTTACATGAGTTTGTGGGAAGGGAGAAAATATGAATAATTGAGAATCTAAGGAAGACATTTCTTTTTTGTAGTCCATACAAACAAGATTGTTATTATAAGGATGCCTCTCCATTAAACGTCCTGAACTGATTGTCTCATTTTTACACTGAGCCTGACAAAGAACTACTCCTACCTTGTTCTCCTACACATAAAAAACCAGCAACCCACAGCAATCAAGAAGTCATCATATAGTACTTTCTTGAAGATTCTATTTAATACGTGCCATAAAAGAGAGCCCTATCAACCACTAAGAACAAAGAATTTGGATATGTAAGGAGAATTGCTTTTTGATTGGCAAGGAAGTTGTTTCGTTTCAAGTTCTTGGTGGGCAGACCCAAGTGAAATGAAGTTTCTTCCTCCTAATTTCAGAGGCAGAAACTTTTCTCTTCCAGCATAGTTGTGTTATACAAAACAACACTGCTTATATACGCATCTGAATGATACAATATTAGTCCTGACAATACTTGTAGCTAATGGTTGCGTGTCCCTGGAATATGGTAATTGGTGCCTCTCTCCTCCTTGTCCTTCTCCTTCTTAACCCATATCACATTAGCTACAGGCAGCAAAAATTGGACTTGAGAGAATGAGGAGTTGGCCATTATGAAGATTGTAAATTTTCTTCTAGAAGTTGTCTATGTAGTAAGCCAATGTTAGTTTGAGGATACGTATTTAGTGATTTTCCCTACTATGAGCTTCATAAGTGCTTCCTTTACTGAAGCTAAGTTACGTCTCCTTACAATCAGTCACTCATGGTGTAAGACTTTTGGTATTGTACCTTATGGTAGATGTCTATGTATGTACTCATAACAAGCCCGGACATACTTTTGCCTTTTGGGGATAAATAGAGACATTCAAAAGGAAAAGGAGAAAAAAAAACGAGGATGAAATGGTCTGCTGGAAGTTTGGAACCAATCACAGGGCTGTAGGGTTTGTACAATGATGAAGCATTGAGTTAACTAGTTAATTTAAAAAATTTAGTTTACCAAGGTGCTAATTTTTTTGTTAATCCTTAAAACTAATTCTTCTAGCACCGTTGATAGATAGAAGAAAAAATAGGGAAAATGAGGAAGAGGAATATATTCTAGACCCAGTGAAAAAAAGTAAAATGGTAATGGAAAGGAACAAATTGGCGTTACGTACAAGTATAAAGCAGTCAATACATCAAAAAAAGAGAAGAAAAAAAGGGAGGAATAAACCAAAAAAGTACTGAATAAGGAAATTTACTGGGGCTATTCCTACACAAGATGTATCATAGCTGTACCCAAGCTCAAGAGAAAAAAAAATGTGGCGTGTTTTTTCAGTGCCCCTTCAACCTCACCGGATACTCAAACGAAACATTTTTGAAGTGCCTGTGATTTGTAGCATTTGGATAATCATTTTTCAGCTTGAATCTCGGGCTGTACCAAGTAATACACACTTTTGGGTTCACCTTTTCCACCTTATTTCTGGCAGCAAATCCATTCCCTTGTTATGTCTTTGCATTACACTGGCATTGAAATCAAGACAGCGCATTCCCTTGAATCTTGGACTGGTGGTGTTCTCGTGATGGTTTCTGGATCTGTGCTTATGAAGAATTTCAGTGGCAGGAGGAAATTTGCGCAGACTTTCTTCCTTGCACCTCAAGAGAAAGGGTACTTCGTTCTCAATGATATCTTTCACTTTATTGACGATGAGCCGTTTCTTCCCCATCCAGTTGCCTATTTACCCCAGAGCAGTCTTGATTCCAAAGTAAATGCTCCAGCTACTATTCGAGAGCCAGGTACTATAATTGAACCTGTATACCTGGAGGATTGCGACGTTTACTTGCTGTGTCATTGGAAAAAGCATTCTAGTTGTTTATGAAGATATACATAGAGTCCCTACAGTCTTTGCATCCCTGTTATACTGCAAGAGCTTTTGTCAGCCAGAAAACTGAATTTTCTCTGTGAGAATTGATTTTTTTGTTTCTGGAGAACTGACTAAAATGGAAAAGGAATGGGGCTGCATCTCAATCACTCAAAGTGTATTGGTGGCTGCCAAAACATGGGAAAATTACTGGTGAATGGTTAAAGATAGCATAAACAACCGTGCTATGTTACTTGGTCTAATTTGTCCCTTTGTTAATCTAATTTGGTTACAGGATGACTTGGCTTGTAGAATGGGTTGTGTTTTTTTCTGCAGTGTTGTATTTCATCCTTTTTCATATATCTACTGGGAGCTTTTTGTGTATCTGAAGGTTTTCTTAAAAGAAATTATGGCCTTTGCAGTACCCAACTACATGATGGGTGGAGAAACCAAGGCCAGGGAGTTTGTGATTCCTGCCGATGTCCGAGAAAATGGTCAACTTGATGATTATAGTTACTCAGAACAACAGTTGCAGCACATCCCTGAGGCTGAAAGCATTCTTGAAGACAATTTTGCACAGTCTAACGGTTCACTTCAAAGTTCAATGGACCCTGTATCGGACCATTTGTCTGCTCCTGTTGAGGAACCTGTTGGGGAGCCCCAAAAGCACACGTATGCTTCCATTGTAAGTACCATTTATATACTCAGAAGGTTTCAAGTTTCAATAGCTTACTGCTTCAATGTTTGGCTGATTCCAACAGAATCCAGGGAGAGAATACTACAATTGTGAGGCATTATAGTAGCTTGATTTATACCTTTGACGCATTTTTCCTTAAACTAACCGGTCATCCATATCTCCACGTTACATAGACTCTGGTACAATAGTGGTGCATGTGCAGTGTTTGATCATCTATTTCATGCATCCATGCTCACAGGGAACAAAATTTTTACTTATTTATCTGTTCCAAGTTTTTGAGTTTAATGGTGTCACGAGTTGAAATGGAGCATTTGATGCATAATGATCGAGTATTATTCAGAAATTCATGATAAATTTCCCTGGAACTACTTTGCATGATGGATGCCAGGTCCAGAAATTGGATGTGTACCCCTTGCCACACTCAATTGCCGAGTGACATGTTACGTAGGTTCTCTGAAACATTGAGTGTCACCCATCTCTCTCTACTCTTCCTTTTTTTTTTTTGTTCTCATCTTTCCGCCTTGTTTTTTTTTTCCTTTCATCACAATTCCCAGGCATTAGTGTTCACAAAAACCATTGCCAATTCGCCATTAACTTCTGCATCATTTTTGATAGTGTGGTTTCACTGGCGATGCCAAGGTATGTTGAGTGGGGTCAGCTGACCCCACAGGGAAATTTTTTTTTACTGCTATCATATTAATTTTTTTTAAAGAATTTCATAAATGAACCCCCTAAATTTGGTGGTGACACCACTGGATAATTCGCAAGTCCTAAAAGTTCATAAAAGTTGGTTATTTGTGTGGCTTGTTTGAATCCTAGTCACTCGTTTTGTTCTTTTGAAAAAATGGGAGGTTGATCTGTCTTGCTAGTAGGGCTGCAAATGAACTGAGCTGCTTGTGAGTACAACTTGTGGCTCCGCTCGTTAAGGCTTGGTTCGGCTTGGCTCGTTAAGTGAACGAGCCAAGCTAGAACTCGATTTTCAGGCTCGTTTAGTTAACGAGCTCGCTAAAGCTTGGCTCGGCTTGGCTCAACTCGCAAAAGCTCGGCTCGATTGTATAGGCTCGGCTTGTTTAAGAAGGCTTGTTAAGTAAATTACCCTGGCTTAGCTCGTTAAGGGCTCAGCTCATTTATGACTGAGCTGAGCTCGAGCTCGATTTTTAGAGCCTAGCTTGAACACTGCAAAGCTCGGCTCGGCTAGGCTCGTTTGCACCCGTACTTGCTAGTTTGAGCTTTAAATGTGATATTTGGTTGCCATTACTATAAATTTTTTTTTTTATATTTGATTTATGGTTGGCAACAAGTGTTTGATGTTTATGAATGATCCCACGCTTCCCTTACTCTTGGAGTCGCCACTATGTGGTTTAGATACTCCCTATCACATTTCGACCCAAGTAGCACCCCAATCACTCATGACAATCTAACAACCAGTTCACTACTAGACATAGGCGGATAATATTTTAATGTTGATACCTTTGTACGTAAATTCCCGTAATTTACAGAGGGCTTCGTTTGGTTATTGGTATTGTGATAGATATCCATGAATTTGGAGGTTGGTGATTTAACTTACTGTTGTACCCATCAAGGTTAAAGAACTTCTACTTATGATATCTTAGCTGCACATGGAAGACCTAAATTTGGATGAAATTTGAGATATACATGATATGCATCTCTTTTTGGATCGACATTTATGGGACCTTTATACTAGTGAATGTCAATTGAACGTGCATTGGCTCCTTTTCTTTTCTTGTATTATTCATTTATTTGTATACCCATTAGCTTCCCGGCATAGTCTATTTGTCAGCCGGACCCACGTATGCATTACATATTCTGACTGATAGAGCTTAGCAACTGACATCATTCTTGATTTTTATTGGAAGTTGCAGGTTACTAAGGGACAACCTGCAACACCCTCACCTACTCAGCCCTCTTTTAATAAGTCCACGCCTCCTGCTTCAGAGTGGAATAATGCACCAGAACCTCCTGAGCAGTCCTTCGCATCGTCAATTGCTGTAGAAAATTCAGGGGCTGGGGCTACAGAGGAGGTTTCAGCTGTCGAGGATGAAGGTCGGCATTTCCTTCGACTATGGCTGAAGTTTTACACCATCTCGCTGTTATTATAACACCCAAATAATAAGATGTTTCACTCTATAAAACTTTTTTTTGAGTGAGTTCTGTGATGATCCTCAAAAGTTGCATGCCTGAGTAAACATCATAATATCTAGATTTTGATTTGGTAGTCTTGGATTATTGTCCATGAATTTCCACATGCGATAATGTTTTCAGGTGAAGTTAAATCAGTTTATGTGAGAAACTTGCCACCTGCGGTGTCTGCTTCTGAAATTGAAGAGGAATTTAAGAAATTTGGTAGACTCAAGCCCGATGCTGTGGCTATTAGAAACAGAAAGGTTCGTTTTTTCTCCTTTTCTTAGGTATGTATCCTTGTTCTCTTGACTCGGAGGATGCTAATATGTGGCTTGCTCACATTGATGTGCAGGATATTGGTGTTTGCTACGCATTTGTTGAATTTGAAGATATTTCTGGCGTTAATAATGCAATCCAGGTGCGTATGCATAGATATCCTTGGAATCCATTGCAGTTTTCGTTGTGTCTATTTCACCGACTCACTGATAGAAGACCTCATTTTTTCCCCTGCTTTTTTATCTAGTTGCCTCGCGTCTTCTTCACCCATCAGTTTTGAACAATTACGGGTCACTAACTGTGTCATGGAAAAGCTCATGTTTTTCTGCATCTTATGTTCTCCCTCCGGATCTTCCTTGACCCAGTTGTTTTTTTAAATTATGGGGCATTGCATAATGACAACTTTTTTTTCCCTCTGGAAATGAATTGATGCTTAGTTTTCGCTTGCTTTCTTTTTGGTACTAGCATTCGACCTTGTAGTTCTGTTTGTGAGCTTTTAGTTGTGCGGTTTCTGTTGAGTTCAAAGATTTTTAATGGTCATGGCATCTCATTTCAGCTGGAAGTGGAGTAAAGTTGTCTTTCTGCACTGGGCACGCCAGTTCAGAATTTTATAATCTTTTTTCTGTCTAGTCCCCCCGCCCCTCTTTATTTTAACTTCTGTGGACTAGGGAATTAAGTTGTCATTATTGCGAACCATAGTAGCTCTGATTGATTCCTTGGATTGTCTTCCTAACCTGGCTTTTGATGTGGGGTTTGTCTAATTCTTTTTGTAGGCTTCAACGGTTCAGATAGCTGGACAGCAAGTATTCATCGAAGGGAGGAGAGCAAATAGATTCAATGCATCTCGAGGAGGAAGTAAGTACTAAAACCAACATTTTAATTGCTGCTTAAGTCTGGTGCGTGAGAACTGGGTCCATTAACACATCAGCTTAAGAACTCATCTGATTTTGTACATATTCAAGTTGTTACATGGACTCTCCTATTACCGTCACTGTATCGACTTATATGGAAAGGTAAAGAGCGTGAATAGCTGTAATGCCTAGATGCTAAAGAGTTTGAATATCTGTAATGCCTACACACACCGACAGTCGATACAATAGGTTACCAGCCTAAGAAAGCTTCATCTGGGAGGGCTGCAGATTCCAGTTTATAGAGAGATGCTACATACCCAACCATCCAACTACAACCCAATCCATAACCCCTCAAATACATGTGGGGCCCACACAAATATGAGGTGGGTCCCACGTGTATGTGAGGTGTTGTGGATTGGGTTGTGGTTGGATGGTTGTGTACCTGGTATTTTTTGCAGTTTAAATTTGACCACTGCATGAGATGATTTCATACTTATCTCGTTTTGATTTGGAACCACATGTGAATCCTTATTGCGTAATATAACATTTTCGCCTTTATTCCTTTTAATCTTGCACTTTTGGAGATCTTGAATTCTTGATAAAGCTTCAGAAAATTAATTTTCTGTTTTATCTATGGAACTCTTGATTGAAACAATTTATTGGACATGCTTTTAGTTTTTTTCACTTCTGTTGTTCCTTGTGTTCTTATGTGCAAATTGTATTTTGCTGCCAAATATTCTGGTGTGAGGTTGTGTATTATTGTGAGTAAGGATGTTGTGGCTGCCGATGATGTATCTTCCTAATCACGAGGAAGTTTTTCAGAGTTAATCTATTACCGATCACCTTGACACCAGAACATGCTTACATTCTTCTTAATTTTCTTACTCGGTATACTGTAACAGGGTTATTCGTAATTGGTATATTGTTTTGAAGAATGTAAGTATGTTTTGGTGTGAAGGGTGATTGCCTGATCGGTAATAGATTAAAATGTCAGGAAGAAGTTTTTGAGAAGGTGGTATGGACAAATAAAATTAGTGACAAAACGATTGACATTTGCAAAGCTTCGCAAATAAATACGGGATTGAAATAGTAAATTAAATAAAGACCTGGATGATAGCGTGTACTTAACTTCTCTTACTATTGGGCTTGTATGAACAGGAGGGCGAGGGAGAGGCAGGGGCGGCTACTATCCAACAGAGGTACCAAGGGGACGTTTTGGTGGTCGGAGTTACGGTAGAGGAAACGGTTACGATGGAGACTACTACAGCAGACCCAGAGGAAATGGGTATTACCGACCAGCACCCCGACAAGACAGAGGTTTTTCGCAAGTATCAAGTGAACAGCATCAGTCAGAGTGAAGGACTCGACGACTCAAAGTTCTGTTCAAGTAGTGGGAGAGGTTTGCATCGTTATGGTTCTCAAGACCTCAATATATCCTAATGAGGCATAACAATTTTTGGTTGCATTTTTTTCCCTGTGGTTTATGATGTTTAGGAGGTAATGAGTTATGCAATTTTGAGTTCTATTCTATAAAAGGTACTTGAGAGGCAGCTAATTGGTTTGCTGTTTGGATTGCATCAAATCATCTTATTTATAAAAGCTGAATCGTGGTCGCTTTGCTTGCCAATCTCGGGTTTTAGCTTAGTTCGCCATTACCACCATCGGTAGTAGCCAGGTGGGAATGGTGCCTCACATTTCCAGTGGAGACTTGGTTTCTAGTCTTGCCAGTGACAAGGAATTGTGGGAGTACACACTTCGTTGTACCTAGGTGGTGCTATGACGACAGTTTGTCCTCACAGAGTACCTATGGCTCGAACCGGACATTTCACTGGTGGGTCGGGAGCCCTATGGTTACGCTCAGGAAGTTGTTACATTGGTTGCCTCTTCCCACCCTTTTGCAGTTAAAAAAAAAAATTCTTAGTTCGCCATTTATATTATTTCCGTGAGAATCTTCTTCAAAACCTTGCGGAACTGTGTTAAAAAAAATAAAATTCTTAGTTCGCCATTTATATTAGTTCCGTGAGAATCTTCTTCAAAACCTTGTGGAACTGTGTTAAAAAAAAAAAAAAATTTCTTAGTCCGCCATTTATATTATTTCCTTGAGAATCTTCTTTAAAACCTTGCGGAACTGAGCTTCCATTGCTGAATTTGACATTACTGAACGCCTGTGATGTATTCGTTCACTTTTATAGCTTCATATGCACAACATTATATTTGTTGATCACTGTACAAAAAGCCATCTCAAAACATCTGGTTCATAACGGAGGCAGTCAAAGTTGCATACATTTTTACAAAGTTTGCGCTTATTTGAAAAATTTGTGATCGGCAGATCTGATGGTGTCTTGAACAAATTTGCGCTTATTTGAGACATTAGTGATTCAACTGCTAATATCTGGAGTGGGAAGAGTTGCAAAAAATGAGTTAAGCATTTGCAGAGGTCATTGCCGCCGGAAGAACTTGTGTCTGAATGTGATTTTGCCCTAGACTATCTTGTTCTTCTTCCTCGTCACCCTCCGTCTCCCAAAGGAACTTAGCATATGCAGCAAGAACATGGCTGAAAGCAAAGAAACAAAATGCACAAACCACTTCTATCAGAAATGAAAGTCACCATCGAGAAAAGAACAGTTTCACACACTCACTTCTTTCTTCTTCCCTTTTGGAGAAAAACTTGGGTGCCGGATGGGTATCACAAGGCGGTAGCACATCTCGATCGTCCAAAAGTGTTTTGGACGGTCTAGATTTCTCTCTCTCTCTCTCTCTCTCTCTCGTTAAAATTTGGACCGTCTAAACACTTTCGGACGGTCGACATTGGCGCTCGGCACCACTTGTGCCCCTACCCGCTTGGCACCCAAAATTTTCTCTAGTTTAAGGTACCTTGTTCACTTGACTCCTTGTCCTAAAATCAAACCTGGAAAAGTTTTTTTTTGCCTTCTCTACAAGCCTTATTTTTTCCCACAAAACTAACGATGAAAGAGATTTTCGACAAGTTGTGTACCCTATTATCTCTTCCCACAAGTGGCTATGAGTACAGATACCAAAGCATATTTGACAATGCTACCGTCTCCAACAGACAATTTGTATGGAGACTGAGATTACCTGTTTTGTGGTGTAGCTTGAACTGCTCTCTCAAAGTAAGATGCAGCTTTATTGTGGTCCCGATGAAGTTCCCACACCACGTTAGCATACTGTGAAATTATTTCACCGTCAGCTGGATCCGCTAGTATTGCACGTGAGTAGTATTCCTCGGCCCCCTGAAGGTCTCCCTTGGACTGGTAGCCAAATAATGTGTCATTGCAAAAGAAGAAAGGAAAAACCAAACATTCTAACAGATGTTTGACAGGAAAAACCATTCTAATAGATGTTTGACATGAGAAACACCTACCTATAGAACACATTGAGAACTCAAGTTCCCAAATTTTTGTTGCTTTCGGGTTTGGGGTGATTAGATTGAACTTTGAATATCTTATACCACAATTGAGGTCAAAATCATCGGGTGAAGAATAGATAACCGGATCAAAAAACATTAAATTATCAGCAAGATGAATAGATTTGACACCACGACAAAAACAAAAATGTGATTCTGGAACTCCTTGACTATGCACAGTGATGAAGTACAAAAGACATTCATAACTTTATTGAGGGTTTGTAGCTAATTGTTATATCAGAAACGTGTTCAGAAGTAGTGAGATGCAGCAACTTAGTGCATAAGAATCAATGTGCCTGAATCAGAGATGATGTCCTTGGATCAAAATTTGTGAAGTGATTTATGACTGAGTTTAAGGTCAACAAAGGCAACATCCAAGAGGAGAAGCTGAAATAATTTCGTGGTTTTTTCCCTTTTCATTTCCTTTGTATCCCCTAACTCCATGATCGAAACACGGGCATAAAGGTGGCTGCTGAATTTGCAACCCAAGTGTTTTCATGAAATATCTATGTAGTCCTATGAAGCCATTGCAATGTTCTATCATTTGTCCGTCAGCATCTATTCATGTAACGATCGGGTCAAATTTATTGAAGGGTTTACCAACATTCATAGCACCAAGGACTATACCTGTTCTTTTACGAGTTCCTAATGTCTATCATTATACAGGGGTGCATAAGTTTAAACACGGCTTCAAACACCACGAGAAGCTAAATGAAACGAGAGAAAGCAGAACAGAGAGATCTCACCTGATAAAGGAACTGAGCATAGTTTCTTAGAAACAAAGGATTGCCGGGGTTTCCCTCAACCATCCTCTTGTAGTAATCTTCAATGTTTTCACCCGTGTCAGAATCTGCTACATTGCCTCCAACACCGGCTGGGCTAATTGACTCCTTTTCTTTTACTTCAACCAGACCTTTATCTCCTTCAATCTGCCATATGTCAGAGGAGAGTGAGTTAGTCTCATTCCCAAAATAGGGGTTCTAGTAACTTTGAAAATCGTAGAGGAACATACCCAAGTATGATCATTCCCTCCACAGTTGCCTTCTTCCTCCTCTATTTCCCAGAGAAAACAAGCATATGCTCCCAGAACGTGACTGGATACAACAAATTATTTTTAATTGGAAGGAAGTTTTCAAACACACTGGTCGAGTTGAATTTTGAAATTTACTGGAGAGGGCAGAAGTAGGTTCAATCTATGATGAAATGGTTCATCACGTGGCATATTCATGTAATGTAGTAACTATTAAGCTGACCAGGAAAAACTAGTGTGCTTCTTGATTTTGTTTACATAACCCAGAAACCATTTCAACCATCTTCAAGTAATCTTGCTTTTATAAATTATAACTGTTTGGTTGCTGCTCTCAAGAACAGCACTCCAGAGTACTTTCTAAAGCACTTTTTGAAAGCATAAACACTGATCCTTTCCCCATGGTAAATGGTTTTCAAGAACTTGAAAAATTTCCCCTTAAAACTGGATTGTTTAATGAAAAATTCCCCCAAACAAGCTCAACCAAAGGAATTTTCTGAGAAGTATTGCAGAAAACTGATTTGACCAAAAGTGGATAATGAGATTCAAATTATTTTCACCAAGATGTTTTGTCAAACTGTAGATCAAAAATTTCCTAACAAAATACTTCACTGAGGCAGCTAAAGTGCTCGAGGAGCAAAGTTTCATCAGTTCCACTGTTCCAGGATCACCCAACATGAGATTGTTCTTATTAGTTCTATGACTAATTGAGTTAGTTGAATTAACTCACCTATCATCAGGGGAAGCTTGAGTTGCCTGTTCAAAGTAACTCATAGCTCTATCTTGGTCACGATGAAGCTCCCATACCAATTTAGCATATGAAGAACAAATTTCACCATCATTAGGGTCTGCTAATGTAGCTTGGAAGAGGTATTCCTCGGCACCATGGAGATCTCCCTTACTCTGTAATTATATATTCAATTACATAATTTAATAGAAAAAATGGACTTCTATTAAATACATCATAAGCAACGGCAAAGACTTTATCGATGGAAACTAAAGAAGATTGAGGAACCTACCAAACATGAGCATTACTTTGTAAATCATAGAGCAGTATTGTTATTTCCGACTGCTTAATACACTTAAATATGAAAATACTCTTCCATTAAAAATACAGTACAACATAAGGGCCAAGACATTATTGATGGAAACCAAAGGAAGCTTGAGTAATTTACTAAACATGAACATCATCGAATAATGCATAGAGAAAGTGGTGTTATTGCCTAGAGCTTAACATGAACAATCACCTCTTTCTCTCTTTCCTATTTTTCCAATGTATGTAACCCTATTAAACTGCATAAGAAAGAGAAAATGGCAGATGAACGAAAAATTCCATCTCTAGGGAGAATTTTACTATATCATTAGTTGTACTATTTCTACTAGTTTCACTACATCATATGCAACTCATAGGTTCATGAGTCCAGAAAAAGCAATGATAGGCAGACTAAAAAAATATTAAACAAGTCTACCATGCAAGATTATCAGGCGAATTTAAGTGTGTGTGTGGACTATTTTCACCTAGAGTGGGAAAAAAAAACATAAACTGAACCTAATGTAGGAGTAATGGATTGGCTGAGGGATTTAAAAATGAAAACAACATGATAAAAAACCAACTCACTGCATTTTGTTTACTTCCACAAATCTCTCTACAAATCATGATCCAAACAAGGCCTACGAATTTGAAATGCTTGCGAAACTCTACTGATACTTCTCACACACAGAAAGAAAACAACTAGAACCAAAATGCAGGAACAAGAAAACAGCATAATTTGATTCCAAATAAGGAAGAAGAAAAAGAATTCACCAGCAAAAGGTGAGCATAATTCCTCAAGAACAAAGGGTTGAAGGGATCTTCACCAACCATCCTCTTGTCATACTCCTCCACATTACCACCACCACCACCAAAACAATCTGGACCAAATCCATCACCATTACCGCCACCTCCAGCGCCGCCAATATTACAACTATCAATCCCCAGACCGGTGGCAAGATACATACGAGGACTGAGTGGTTGAACTTCCTCTTCAATACCCAAATCCAGAAATTCACTCAAAACCTCTTCTTCTTCCCCATTTTCCTCAATCAAGTCCAAACCTTTATTCCCAAAACTGAATTCCCCACCACCCATCTCTTCATTTCTCTCTCCTATCAAGACAGTCCTCTCCAGTTTCTCTCTCTCTACCCTTTCTTTCTCATTCTCTCCATCAAACCCATCTTCAGAAGTGTATATACAAAAAGATGGTTCTGAATGCAACATTGAATTCATACCCAAGTCAAATGAAATTGAAGATGAGTCTCCTAAATTTCCCTCTGATCTTGCTCTTCGAATGGGTTTGTGATTGAAAGTGTTTGTTTTTGGGCTGAATTGGAAGGAACCAGAAGCAGAGGGAGAGATTGGTGGTAAGCTGCGCGAGAGTGAGCTGAGACTGCGGCGGCGGTGATTACCGTATACGGCGGAGGTGTCGTGTTTGGAGCAGTTGTTACTGGATTTGGTGGGGTGGAAGTTTTTGATTGGACTTTCTGAGAAAAGGGATCGAATTACTGTGTTGATGTGCTTCTGATTAGCATCTGAGTGTCTTTTCTTCCCTATTACTTGAGATTTTGTGAAAGGTGTGATCTTTCAAGAAGAAAGATCCAAAAGTATATTATGGAGTAGGAAATGGCTACAATACACACTCTTTATTTGAGTGTGTATCATATGCACCCCTATAAAAGTTATGAATCGATTAACAAAAGTTGCGAAGTTTAATAAAAGTTCAAATTAACATACAAAAAGTTAGGAGGCAGCCAAATGCAAATGTTATGAATATGTAGAAAATATTCACGAATCCTACTTACGAAAAAGTTACTTAAACATTTAAAAAATGTTACGATTCTTGCGTGAGATGATCTGATATGGGCCAATCTGATGAGTGTATATTATACACACTTTTAAAGGGTGTGTATTGTAGAATTTTCCTATGGGGTATTAAAACAAGGACAAACACAAGTGAGTGTTCCATTTAAAAAAAAAAACAGTTTTTTTTTTCAAAATTAAGATAGATCATTTTCTTAGATAATGCCAAAAATTATTTTTGTTTATGCAAAATTATAGTGCATAAAAGGCTCGTCACATTCACATAGTCTGAGGTTTTAAAAGACTTCTGATTTTCTTGACAAACAAAAGTTTTAGCCTTATGAAACAAAAAGATTTTAGCGATTAACGTCATACTTCAAAATAATATATCACATAAGAAATTATGAAAAACCAATTTATTCTAAAAACGGACTTAGTAGAACACCTTCTAAATACTACTAATATGATTTGGAACGAAACTCATGTGAATCGAAAATACTGCACTCAGTATGATTATTTAATTCGAACACTAAGTTATTGATATCAATCAAATTAAAATTTCATTTTTTAGGGTTGTTGTTCACGTCTAAGTCCAAATCTTGGGATAAGATGGCTATTACGCTCACCGCGCACTTGCTCACACACCTTCGAACGCACACATTATGTTATATATATATATAATAATTTCGTATAATAAAAGATGGCAAATGTTATTGCCAAAATTGTTTTTGATTGTGTCAAATCTCTAATGCATAAAATGCTTGTAATTATGTGCAATGTACATGCATTTTATGCATTAGAATTTTGACACAATCAAAAACAATTTTGGCGTTATCACGGGCCTAAAAGATTAAGTATTTGAACATATATGTGTTGCACTAACTAATTTGTTTCAACCTAGATTCATAGAAAATTTTTGGACAAGAAAGAAAAGGCAGGAAATATGGTAATAAAGGACAACTCTTAACATATTAAAATTTGTGTTAAGATTTTTTCATAAAAATGAACGACATATAAGTAGGAGTTTACAATATATCGACATAGCGTATTAGTACCATACGTTTTTTGTGTTTGTAAAATTATTGGCAAGAAGAAAAATGCTTGATATTATCTTTTTCCTGTGTTGATTAATCCATTAAATCTTTTATTTACTAATAATATTAAAGAATTTATATGCAGACTAGGGATTTTTTTTAATCTTTGTGAACCTTTTATGTCAAATGAAATCACGTCTTACTGTGAGTGTTTTTCCCCCCACCATTAGCGTTAAGTATTTGACAATTACATCAATCTAATATTCCAAAAAATATATAAAAAATCTGACTATATCTTTCATAATCACCATAATATATAATTTCAACTACAAGTGAATCCCCACCTCCGAAATGCAAGGCCTTTAGCTAATTAGCCAATCACATCAGAAATGAGACTGAGCTGAATTGATTACACCCCTGCACCTTACTGAGTGTTGAGACTCATACGAGCATGGCAATATCCTAAACAAACTTCATGATGAATTTATATTGGTGATTCAAAATCCATAGCAAGTATGTGGTGATTTAACAAATCAACGAAAGTAGAGTTTTCATTTTTTGCAGTCTCTGTTTTATTATCTAATACAAAGCTCTAAGATAGTTTAATGAAAATAACATAAAGCATTATATTTTCTTACTTCAACAATGAGGCACGGGAATCCCTTCTTTATGCAACTGAGGGATGGATTTAAGCTCAATCCCCATTTTCAATTTATCACAAGATCCAACTCAAACTCACATGAAAAGTTGTGGAGTCAAGTCAAAGCCTCAATATGCATGTGAACTCCTTTGAAAGATAATTACGGTTCTTTTTTGTTTTTAAATTTAAAAGCAATTCAAGGAAACCAACGGGAAAATGAATATTACAATAATACTAAAGAAATTCGGACACATGAAATTTTTTCCTGAAATTGTCTACAAAAGAGAAACAAATGGTCTAGATTCACATGATTTAACTAAGGAAATAATACAGGAAATTGAAGAGCTGGGAGTACCCTCTATTGTCCAGCTCCGAACTTTTCCTGGTAATCATCTCCTACATTTGATAAACATTGAAAAATTTTGGGGAGTGAAATGAAATATCTTGGGGGTGTAATTGAAGAACATGGGGTATGGGGTTTATCAATAACGGCTGGTATGGGACTTCAATTTGTCTATACTTCTGACTACAAAGGGGCATGGGTATGCATGCCACGTTTTGTTTTAATTAAAATTCTCACTTTTCTAGGAACACAATTCTATTCTACGAACACAATTTTCAAACACAATTCTAGATATAACTATGTTTGGAGTTGTCCGACGTGGGCCAAGGTCAGGGATGGAGTCAAGATTTTTGCGGAGGGGAGACGGGCTATATATGTAGAGAGGGGATGAGGTTATATAATTTGATGATAAATATTTTTTTCAATGAAATAGTAAGGTATTTTCAAATTCTAGCAGGGGTGACTGCCCCTACTAGCCACCATCTGGCTCCAGCCTTGACAAGATGCATCAATTGACTCTAGATGAGATTGTGTTTGGAATTGTGTTCATATCATTACTTGATTTGAAAACACTACGTGCTTCTGCATGGGATGTTTTGAGAATGTGATTATTCTCCAATCAAGTGTGAAAAGTGAGGATGAATTTATCGATGCCTATGGATAGGCCCGGCCCTGAGATTTTCATGGCCCCGACGATTATGTAAATCAAGGCCTTATGTTTTTCTAGAGAAAAAAAATTAAAGAACTAATATTTATTTCAAATGATAAATACCGTGTTCCATATCTTGTCTTTTTTGTAATTCGTGTCTTCATGTTAATAAAAAATAGTTTTGGTCATAATTGTCTATTCTTGTTGCAAGAATTATAAAATCAATTGAAATGGGCAATGCGAACATTTTATGAATACACACGAAGTGTTTTATTTATTTATTTCCTAATTACTACACCGACAATTTTTTTTAAAAAAAAGTCAACAAACGTCAGCAAATGATAAGGATATAGTGGAAATAAGAGGGGGGGAGGAAGAGAAGGTAGAAACTCACTATGGTAAGAAAAAGGAAAAGGGAAGAGAAAGTAAGAAAAAAAGAAAAGAGAAGAGAAGGTAGAAAAGAAAAAAGGGCCTATGGGAATCTTTTCTACTATGCCAAATGCTTTTCTATTTCTTGTAGCACAACGTTATATATTTATTACTTATTATGAACATATATATACCTAATTGGGGACTTTAATAATGGACTATTTTTGGTGGAACCAGGCCCAGGCCTATCCAGTCTACCCACAAGGCCGGCCTTGCCTATGGACCACAAAAATATGTGAGGTCCACTTTCAAGTGTGCAAAACACACATGTTTGTGTGGTTTAGAGTCGTGCTCAACCATGCCCCAGTAGTATCGAAAACTTCATGGGAAAGTGGGACTCATTTTGTATTTAGAGTTTGATGTGTAAGAAATGTACATATATTGTTGAGACGTATTTTAGAGGAAATAGTCTAAAAGCATCAACAACAACTACTGTAAAATTGATTTTTGAGGCAAAATAGAGAAGACGAAGGAGAAAAGGGAGGTACAACAACTAGACCAAATCACTGTTCACCATACATATTTGAACAGGACCTAGGTATTTTTATCGTGACGCTATTCATCATCCATACTAGTATTTTTTATTCTCTCTCTCTCTCTCTCTCTCTCTCTATCTCTCTCTCTCTCTCTCTCTCTCCTACAACCAGTAAAGACAATGAGGCTTCGATCGTTGGCGACTGGACATCGGGCGACAGCAATGGTGATCGACAGCAATGGCAATGGAGGGCGACCGATGGCAGTGGTTGAAGCTTTTGATCCATGGTGATTAAAGCTTTCAGGTTATCAGATCAACAATGATTGAAGCTTTTGATCCATAGAAACAACGATCGAGGGTGACCGACGACAACGATGATTGAGGGTGACCGACAACAACGACGATCGAGGGCGACTGACGGTGATGACGAAGAGGTAACGGTCGGGTGAAGGTCTTTGTTTGGTTGTATATATATGTATATACTGTTGGTTGTGTATATTTCATATATATAAATCATATTTGGTAATATATTGTGATATTTTTTTTAAAATTATTATTTTAATAAGAGATAGGTAAAATGGTAGTCTTGTTGGAGTGTTGAGAGTGATAGGGTAGATATATGCACTATACACCAGTTTTTTTGCTAAAAATTTAGACAAGCTGTTGTTTTTGCTCTTAATCATACCGTTAATTAATTTTTACAACCAAACTTACAACTAATTTGCCACATTAGTATTTAGGCTCCATCAATTTAATGATCGGTACGCCAACTTCATAGAGTACGTCGAAAATATTAATCACGCCAAAATTCGTATATCTAAGTAATGCCTGATCAGGACACATTTATATTCTGTTTTAGTTAATTTTTTTCAATCATTCATTCATAGACATCCCATAAACATAAATTTTGATATTTGTTAGTTTTGAGTCTTTCGACGTGTTCTATAAAGTAAATGTTTTTTTATCATCAAATTGATAACTCTCGTTTCTAATGTGGTAAATTAATTTTAACTGTACAGATGGGGGTGCGAGTGGACTTTCCCATTGTGCTTAACGGTAAATCGAGAATACTCCCTCCATTAATACAAGTTCATCGCAAAACTTGTGGTGTTTTTCCGATGAATTAATACTAAAAAGTAGTTTTGTGCATTTTTTCAATAAAGATTTTACTACATTATGAAACAGAGGAAATAAAAAACAAAAAAGAGACAAATTAAGAGGACTCATTCTCTCCCATCCTCTCTCCTTGTTGGGTCTTTACACCCAAACCGCCCAAAATTAACTGTCTCCTCCTTTGAATTCGCTTCTCAATCCAAATTTCCTATGGATTTGACGACTCTTTCTCCTTATAATTTTTTCCACAATTGGAATTGGTCAATGTCATCTTTCTTCCTCGTCGTCCAAACCTCGGGCGGCGGGAAGGTTTGCGAACTGCCACCATCACAATAGGTAACGTGAATTTGTTAAAAAGGAGCATTGTGTCGTCGCCGTCGTCATCGCCATCACCATTAATTAACATGCCTCCTTTGATGATAAAGCCTTTCCAACTTCTAGAAATAAATATCATATCGGGCCAAGACTTGGAAATTGTGTCAAGGAAAATGAGAACTTACGCAGTCGCGTGGGTCCACCCAAAGCGCAAGCTTTCCACGGTCGTAGATGCCCAGGGTCATAACAACCCGACGTGGAATGACAAATTCGTGTTTCGTGTCGATGAGGAGTTCCTCCGGCTTGACACCTCAGCTGTCACGATCGAGATCTACGCCCACCGGTGGCTCCGCGACACTCTTGTGGGAACGGTAAGGGTTCTCGTTGGCAATCTGATTCCTCCTCCGCCAGCTCGGCCCCACCAGAATCACCGCCAAAATCACCACAATGTAGGGATGCGATTTGCTGCGCTCCAGGTACGACGTCCATCGGGTCGTCCACAAGGGTTATTGAACATTGGCGTGGCCGTGCTCGATAGCTCCATGCGAAGCATGCCTTTGTACACCCAACTTAGCAAGTCAGCACTTGGATTCCGTGATTTGATGACGGGGCAAGAGGATCCACAACACCGTGACCAACATAATAATTTTACCAAAAGTAATCTACCACTTATACTGCGTCGCTCGCGAAGTGAGCGTACCGAAAGCGTCACTACTTTTGATGATCTCTCAACCACCAATGGTTCCATTGTTGGGGTAACACAAAAGAAAGGGCCTCCTAAAAAGGCTAGTTCATTGCTTAGTGAATCAGATTGCTCCAATGTACCAAAGGGAAAAAAGAAGAAAGGGAGGGCAAGTTCTGTAATTTGTGGGGCAGAAATCATAAAAGAACCAAAAGAGAAAGGCAGAAAGGGGAAGGCAAGCTCATTGGTCCATTCAATTACAAGTTTTGAAAATGGCAAAAGTGGAAAGCCTCCCAGTTTGGATCAATCCAAAGAAAAAGTATCCAATGACAAACCCAATGACCCAGAAATTAACCACCCAGCCCAATTAAAGCCTCAAGATAAGGCTCTAACCAAGCATCTATCCCTCGGGTCACCAGTGGAGAAGCCCATTTCAAAGCCCAACAGGTTTGAGTTTGGGGGCCCAAAAGGGTCATCTATAGTGAATGGAAAATATGTTTACCGGGCACCCTCGAAACCTCAATCATTTTGGTCGGAATTGGAAGTGGGTCCCTCCCCATCGGAAGTGGCTGCAGTGATGGCTAGGGAAAGGGAAAAAGAAATGGGAAGATACCCGTTCGACGACAACCAAAGTTCGTTGTTGGATGGATGGACCGTAGATGAAAGCATGGAAGGGCTACAATCGAAACTGGAGAGGTGGAGGACGGAGCTCCCAGCTCTCTATGATCGAGGAGGGTTCCCAAGTTCTAGTTTCAGGTCGACTAGTCAACACATACAAAGGGAGACCAATGATGAGAGTGGCTTGTTTTCGTGTTTTGGCAACATATATGGGTATGAGTGTCAGTGCATTTGCGGTAAGCCACCAGAGAGAAAGAGAAGCCTTAGCTTTAGCGGTCGATTCTAGAGCTCATACGCTAGTGCGGGCTAGTCTTTCATTGGGAGACCTCGTTTGTTGAGATTTTTAAACATTTTTTATTTATTTTTTATTTTTTTATTTCTTTTTGGCGTACGTATAGTATTAAGCATGTGGGAAAAATGGTTCGCCCATGGATGCGTAGAGAGGACATGTTACTTAAGTTCAATTTATGACTTCCTTTCCTTTTTTTCCCCCTCAAAACTTGTGAGATATTAAATCTGAGACTTTTTTTACCAACTGTTAGATTGAGTGAGGTTAGTCAGCCACAGGACTTTCACATGCATTCTGTGTTAGCGTTTCTTTCATTTTTCTGTCATTTGAGGGCGTTCTTTTTTAGGGCAACAACCAAGATTTCATTTTTCTGTCATTTGAGATTCCCACCATAATATTGTTTGTCTGGTGATCTTACGATTTCTTTTGTTGAAATTGTTAACAAAGGGTTGAGTAGGATTTTCGGTCACCTATAAATACCTACGTACATATTTAGGTCATAGAAACGACTTTCAACCGTTATAATATCTTTCCCAAACTAAGAATTTTTTTTACTTCATTTTTTGATTTCAAAACCATAATTTTAGCACATACTAATCTCATTTGGCAACTGGATTATTAAAATCATGCTGATTTTAGCAACTGAGTTGCTAAAATTTTTTGGAAAACTTTGCCAAGTATAATGGTTGCATACTCGCCTAAATATTGCTCCTAAAAAACCAGGAAGGCAAATCAGAATCTCCAACCAAAACAATCAGGACCAAAGGAAAGACACCCAAAACTAACATCCTAAATACCTCCAAAACCTCGTAACCCAACCAAAACACTTGCTACTTGATCAACATGAAGCGAAACCACTAGAACATGTAAACCAACGTAGCCAACATCTACGGCCCTGCTAAACCTAGGAGTGAAAAATAAAACGGCTGGACTGGACCGGTGATTTTTTCTTTTACTTTGTTTTCCCAGTTCGGTCCAGTTTGAGAAATTTGAAAAAACAAAAGACTGGTTTGGTTAAAAAACTAGACCGAACCGGACTGAACCGGTTGTATATACATACATCATAACCCTCTTTACTTCTAACCCTAGATCTAAAAATTGGGTAGCGCTTCCCTCACTCACTCTCTCTCTTCAATTTCAATCACCCAACCACCACCAACGACGTCAATGCCTCACCGTCTATGCCGGTCCAGCTTCATTGTCATCATTGTCATCGTCACCAAAAACCATCAGCGCAATTGTCATCCAATATTATCTCTTTATATAATATGTAGATATCCATTTCATATATGGACTATACATAGGACCCAATTTGATTTCTTTTCTACATCTATTTGTTCCGATCAATCTGAAATAATCGAATGAGAGCTCTCACTCTTATGTTTCGAATTCTTCGATTTTTTTTTTAATTTCTAAGATGAATCTCCGTATCTATTGAAATAATCAATCAAGGAAAGTTTATTAATAAAATAATAAAAAAGTGGGTTTTCCATTTAGCATTTCGAAGAAGTAATTGATTGATTGAGCCATTGACATGACTTCTATGAGAGCTTCTACGAATAATTTTGAAAAAGAATAGTAAAGCTTATCCATTTTTAACAGAGTTTTCATGTTTGAACCATGAAGTAAAATTAGTCGATAAAGCATAAATCAAATTTATAAAATAATAAAAGAAGTGGTAAATGCACAATATGTCGTCATCGTCCGTAGCTCCATTGTTTACACTGTGGTTCCCCCCCCCTCTCTCTCTCTCTCCCTCCGTTGTTTAAACCGCCTATACTATCTCGATTTGTACTCTTTCAATCTCACACAATGTGTTTACACAAATACAAACACAAACACACACTCACCAAAGATCCATTGAGGGATCCCTCATTTTATTTTTGGTGTGGACCTGATGCAGCGCAGACTATGGAAACGAAAACAAACGTGCAAGAGAGACACGAACGAAAGATCGACCTAGATGTACTCCCTCCTTAAACGATCAAATATGAGTAAAAACTCTGTTTAATTCAATATCAACCAACCCTAGCCGCTTAGGCTTACAACTTATTATATAGGAAATAGAAACCCTAAGAGTTTATCAAGGAAAAAACGTAACATAATTAAAAGGAAAAAATTCGGAATTAACAGCAAAATGTCGTAGAAAGCCAATCAGACGAATTTAGGCACTCGGTATCGATACGGGAATAATCCTGTATCGATACGGGCGGCTTCTATTCGCCAATTAACACACGGGTATCGATACAACAAAAACTCTGTATCGATACCGACAGCTCTTATGTTGATTCTTAAGCCTTTTTAGGCCTACGTGGACGCAACCTGTCCATCCATGTTGACGCAACCCAGTTTGCATCATCCTCCCCTACTTGAAAAGAATTCGCCCTCGAATTGCATTCATCAGAAGACGAACTATCACCCACAAACGGAATCAGATGCTTGACATTGAACACATCCGTCGTGCGCACATGGCTAGGCAGATTTAAACGGTACGCATTTGGATTGATCTTCTCGAGGACCTCCAAAGGCCCAATCTTCCTGGCCTTAAGCTTGTTGTATTCCCCTTCCGGAAAGCGTTCCTTGGTCAACACAGCATATACAAAATCACCCACCTCAAATTCCACCAAACGACGCTTCTTGTCGGCTGCCTTCTTATACTTGGAGGTAGAGACCTCCAACTGCTTTCGGGTAGCCTCATGTACTTCCTGCAAACGTGCCATAAAGTCTTGGGCCTTCCAATGCACACGCTTCAAATCGGGCGGGCAGAAAGCAAGATCGACCGGGGAACCGCGGATTGCACCCATAGACAATCCGAAATGGAGAATGTCCCGTGCCCGATTCATCGAATGGTTGTATGCGAACTCAACCTGAGCCAGTTTCAGATCCCATGACCCGAGCTGTGCACCCACCAAACTGCGTAGCATGTTACCCAAAGAACGATTGACCACCTCAGTTTGCGGATGATATGAAGTACTAAAATCGAGCTGTGTGTTTGCCAATCTCCACAAACAACGCCAAAAGTGGCTCAAGAAACGCGTGTCCCTGTCTGAAACAATAGATACAGGCAGCCCATGTAAATGATAAACACTGTCAAAATACAACTGTACTACCTTAACAGCATCGGTGGTCTTTGTGCAAGGAATAAAGTGAGCCGTCTTCGAGAACCTGTCCACCACCACATAAATAGAATCCTTGCCTCTCGGAGTACGAGGAAGACCAAGGACAAAATCCATACTCACATCCGCCCACGGTTGAGTAGGGATAGGCAGAGGCATATAAAGTCCGGCGTTAGTGGCCCCACCCTTAGAAACACAAGCGAGATATGACAAGCTCCACAAACGGTAAACATCCCTACCTCAAAGTTGGCCAAAAATATGATGCGACCTACTAAAAGCAAAGTGGTCTTATCACGACCCACATGTCCCTCATTATGCAAGTCAGTAATAATTTTGAGCCGCAGACTCGACACTGGAACACATAATGCATTACCCTTGAATAGAAAACCATCATGAAGGTGAAACACACTCGGTTCACCCTTTGAAATATCATCCAACACATGCGAGAAAAAAGGATCCACAACCAATAGTTCACGAAAAGAATCGAAACCAAGTACCTCAGTGCGCATGAGAGTCAGCAAGGAAGAACGGACGGACCGGGGCATCGGCGAACTTCGATTCAATGCCTCGCCTTGTGCTTAATCCGCGAAGGTGAAGCTGGCGGATATAAAGGCGCCCACTTAGCATGTCGATGGGAGAGCTTGTCCTGACTATTCAAATGTTTCAGCGCCTCGTGATCAAAGTACAACACAAAGTCACTGTGAATGAGGTAGTGGTACCAATGGTGCAAAGCCCCGCTTTAACCGCATAGAACTCCACATCATACGTCTTTGTAATTCACCTTTCCCCACTAAGCTTCTCCTTTGAAGTAAGCAACCGGCTTCGAATCTTGACTAAGCCACGGCCCCCGATTCCCACCTTTGAGGCATCACAATGTAATTCAAATGGTTGCAAAAAATCTGGAAGGATTAGCACTGGAGCACTTGTTAACTTCATCTTGATCTCTCTGAAAGCCTCCGTTGCCTCTTCTGTCCATGTAAAACTTCCGCCTTTCATACACTCTGTGATTGGCGCCATAATAGTGCTGAAGTGTGGAATGAATCGGCGATAGAACGACGCCAACCCATGAAAGCTCGAATATCAAACAAGGTCCATGGTTGGGCCATTGTTTGATTGCCTCCACCTTTGATTCATCCACGGCTAGACCATTCCCGAAACAGCGTATCCCAAAAACAAAGGCCGAGTCGGTCATGAAGGCACACTTTTTGGACCCCCAAGCGGCTTCTCCCGCCCGTAGAACTTCCAAAACTTCTCTTAAATGCTGCATATGTAAATCCGGTGTGGCACTATAAATCAGAATGTCATCGAAATAGACTACAATAGACTTACCAATAAACGGCCTCAGCGCTTGGTTCATCACACGCATGAAAGTACTAGGCGCGTTTGACAAACCAAAGGGCATAACCAGCCACTCATACAAACCCTCACGAGTCTTAAATGCAGTCTTCCACTCATCCCCTGGTCTGATCCGAATTTGATGATAGCCACTCCTCAAGTCCAACTTGCTGAATACCCTGGCCCCTGATAATTGATCCAACAAATCATCTAAACGAGGAATAGGAAATTGATACCTCACAGTGATTTTATTGATAGCCCGGCTATCTACGCACATCCTCCATGATCCATCCTTCTTTGGAGTCAATAAAGCCGGAACTGCACAAGGACTAAGACTCTCTTGGATGAAACCCTTGGACAGCAATTCTTCCACCTGTCTACGCAACTCCTCATGCTCCTTTGGACTCATCCGGTAATGGGCTTGGTTCGGCAAGGTAGCACCGGGCACCAAATCAATTTGGTGTTGAATGTCACGAAGCGGTGGCAATCCCTCTAGTAACTCTTCTGGAAAAACACCCCCAAATTCCGACAAAAAGGGTTGAATAATAGCCGGAATTACAGCCTCGGATTGATCCTGTCCAATATCTTTCCCAACCAGAACATAAGCAATCCCAGACTCTGCAATTTCCTCTTCCATCTGCGCTCTTGCTAATAGGTTAGGACCCACTGGAACTGGCTCCCTCGAAGGTAACAGTTTGATCTTTGTACCACCGTAAATTAAACTGTAAATGTTAGTCCCTCCGTCATGTACGACCTTACGATCATATTGCCACGGTCGCCCCAAAAGCAGATGACAAGCATCCATAGTCACAACATCACACCATGCACGGTCCTTATATTTTGAAGCCATTGAAAAAGAAACTAAACAGCGCTTAGAAACTTTTACCTCATTACCTTTCTTCAGCCAACTCAATCTGTAAGGGTTGGGATGTGCCTCTGTCTTCAAGTTCAATTTTTGCCTTTGTTTCCTTGACACCACATTCTCACAACTGCCCGAATCAATCACATAGCGGCAAACTTTGCCACCAATTGTGCAAGTGGACTGGAATATGTTGTTGCGCAACCACGTTTCCCCTTCAGATTCTTGGGGTGCATAGCACACCCTTCGAACCACCAGCAGTGGCTACCCCGTGTCACCTGTACATTCTATCTCCTCCATCTCCCCATTATTGTCATCATTATATAGCCTCGCGGTCATAACCTTGGTTGTCTCTGAACAATCCCCCTCACGGTCTAAGAACAAGGCCTTTCACGGGCGGTCGCCTTTCCTGCAATCCAACATCACGATGACTGGCTCGCCACACTTAAAGCATTTAAAGCCCGTAGTCGCCGATTACATTTGGTTCTTGCCGGTAATGCGTGGGTTGAGGAATAGCTGCGCATACAAGTGGTGCGCCCCCCGATTGTTCGAGCAAAGACTTTGTTCCAATTGCCGATGGTCTCTATTGAACCGCTTTTTCTAACACTAAAAGCTCTCCTCGATGGGCATAAAGCGTAACACAAATCATACATCATTAACTCATCTTGAATTTGTTGACGTAAACCTCCAACATACCTTGCAATCTGCTGCTCTATAGACTCCGCTAAATCATTTCTGGCCACAAGTTGATAGAACTCTTCGGTGTAATCGTCGACAGAACGCGTGTTCTAGCGAAGATTCTGCAATCTCTGATACATGATACGGGTATAGTTATGGGAAGGAACTCGCCAGCATCTTCTTCTTTAGCTTTTCCCAATCGGTAATCTTGGACTTCCGTTCGGCTCCTTGCGAGTTTGAGGTTATTTGCCACCCGCCTTGAAGCCCACCCCCTAAACCTAGTTGCCACAAGAGGAACCCTCCTATCCACATGAACCCCTTTGAAATCCATGATTTCATCTATAGCATTCAGCCAGTTCAGAAACTCCTCCGCTGATAGATTACCCTGAAATTCGGGCAGGTCAATCTTGATACTCCTCTCCCATGAATGAGAGTCATGGGTTCTAGCCACAACCTCCCTGCCCCTTCCCTGTTGGTGGTAATGACCAGCAAAAGGGTTGGAACCTTCATCATCCGAAAAACCCTCCTGAGGATTAAGTCTGACAGGACGACGACGAGTCGGATTTCCAACTTCTAGGGCCTCAAAGCGCTGCATGATTGCCTCGAGTGTCAACCCCATCCGATGAAATCCGTCCTCAATCCGAGCTTCTCGAGCGACTTCATCCCTTTCATAGACCCGTCAAGATCGTTGTCACGGTTGCCTCGTCCACCCGAGGCCTCCAAAGACGTCCTCTGGCGGCCATCTCGGGATTGGAACTTGCGGACTCTCGATACCAACCGATGCGGTCAAAGGACTATGGAAACGAAAACAAACGTGCAAGAGAGACACGAACGAAAGATCGACCCAGAGGTACTCCCTCCTTAAACGATCAAATATGAGTAAAAACTCTGTTTAATTCAATATCAACCAACCCTAGCCGCTTAGGCTTACAACTTATTATATAGGAACTAGAAACCCTGAGAGTTTATCAAGGAGAAAACGTAACATAATTAAAAGGAAAAAATTTGGAATTAACAGCAAAATGTCGTAGCAAGCCAATCGGACGAATTTAGGCACTCGGTATCGATACGGGAATAATCCTGTATCGATACGGGCGGCTTCTGTTTGCCAATTAACACACGGGTATCGATACAGCAAAAACTTTGTATCGATACCGACAGCTCTTATGTTGATTCTTAAGCCTTTTTAGGCCTACGTGGACGCAACCTGTCCATCCATGTTGACGCAACCCGGTCTGCATCAGGACCTCATAGATCTCTCGGTCGAATTTTGATGATCCAATATGCATTTTTATGAAAATTGTTTGGATCAAGTACTTCTTAGTCATTTTTTTGAGTGATTTCTTGCGTGGACTCCTAAAAATATCTTTTAAACACATTGAGTCCTGCACTTTACACACACACACACACACACACACTCACTCACCAAGGATCCATTGAGGGATCCCTCATTTCGTTTTGTTATGGACCTCATAGATCTGTCGAAGTTTGATGATCCGATATGTACTTTTATGAAAAATTGTTCGGATCAAGCACTTCCCGGTCATTTTTTCGGTTATTTTTTGCGTAAACCCTTAAAAAACATGTATTAAACATATGTAATGGATTAGATTATCAAAATATGGCTGGAAACTAGCTATGAGTCTCTCACTTTAGTAAATTGTAGGATCCCCTCTCTCTCTCTGTATATATATATATATATATATATATATATATATATATATATATATATATATATATATATATATGTGTGTGTGTGTGTGTGTGTGTGTGTGTGTGTGTGTGTGTGTGACCGGAATTGGAAAAACCGGAAGGAAATATTTTCAACCGGTTCCGGTTTACAATTCTCCAAACCAAAAAAACTAGTTTGGCACAAAAATTCTGCCAAACCGGACCGCACCGTACCGGTTACACTCCTAGCTAATACTGCCCATAGCCAAGAATCCGACAAAGTACAAGGACCAATAGAACCACCACCAACAAACATAATAACCTGTACGACCCATGCTAGACCACCGACAACTCGTCAGAAAGAGAGACACCCTCTATTAAATCAACAAATTCATCGTCCTTCATTACAACAATTTCACCCTCCTCCACTTCAATAATGTTCTTCATAGTTAAAACCTTTTTCATTGATAATAATAAAGGATCTCCGTTGAACATGTATTCTTGAAGTGTGGAGGCACTTGACTTATTTCAATAGAGAAAAAGTTTCGCAAATTTTGGTGCTCTTTTCGGGTGTGGAAGAGGGTGTTTGCCAACAATTCTAAAGCAGATTTTGAAATTTTAGCTTCTAAAAAGCAGTCGTGTGCTTGAAAAAAATTCTTATGTTGTGAATCTGCGGATTCCTAAATGCTACAATAGAAAATTGAATCTCTATTCTAGAGAAGCTTGGTTTGATTTGAGGTGCTCTTCCGATTAGATTTAGATTCTAAGTACTCTGGAAGCTGATTCTTGGTTTTTTGCAGCAAACAGTACCAACTAATAGTAAAGGTTAATCATATTCTTGCTTATATGGTTTGATTAAATTTTGAAATTTAGAATCTGCGGTAGACTAAACTAAAGCTAGAATTTAAATTTGTATTTACAGCTATCACAGACACGCCTTGATTTTGTCTATGTGATTCTTCAAGATAGTTAATAGAATCAGGACTAAAATTTAAACATTCTTGCAGAGTCATGTCACCAAAATAGTTTCCAAAGAACGAAATAAAAGGGATACGTTATTGCCCCCATGATGCCTCATATCAGACTTTTTTGTATTTGAACGGTGTGTGCCTCTGAATGCTTGCAATACTTGGTGTATATCTCTCTTGGTTATCCCTGATGAAGATTACTTCTTATATATAGCCAGAAGCAAATCTCTCAGCAATGCCCGCTCATTAGTTTTAGAGACCTGAAACAGACTCCTTAGATGAGGCTCCATGTATTTTGCAAAAACAAACATTTTAAAACATACATCTTCATAAAAACCATTACAAAATAATAATTATCAATGAACAAATTTAAATATACAGTCATGAAAAAATAAACAGTCATTACAATATATAAGAGGCTTACATGTTTGGGAGCTCTATTTTTAACATTTTTTAAGGGGTCCGAAGTAGTGACTTTATTGACTCATGCCATGAACCAGTCCTGTATCTCAGTATCTTCCAAAAAGGCAGCTTAACATTATATTTCTATACTCAAAGGTTAATATACTAGGCTTGCCACAACATATCTCAGATCAAAGGAATCAATTAGTACCCCATACTAACGTTAGTAGATATGAACCCATTTGTAAAGTAGGAGAGAGAAAGTTGAACTATATGACACAGTAAGAGCAGAGTAAGTCTGGTCTTGGCAAGGATGTCCACCATATGGACTGGGACGGAATTATGGTTTTTGCATAATAGGGGCGAGCCATATATGTGAAGCTTGAGGGGTCTTTATACTAGGAATGGCGTTAGCAAGGCTGTACACATTACATGGCAAAGCTATAAGTATGAGGTGGCAGCTTATAGCCATAGCTAGGCTGATTCATTGGCATTGATAGCCACGTTTTTACTCTAGAATTTGAGAGAAATCTCGGTATTTTAGTACGTGTAAGCCATAGAATTTTTGATTTGCGAAAACAAAATTTGAAATGCCTTGGAGCATAAATTTTAACATACCGGTCTAAACCTTGTCTTTACATTTTAGTTATCGAGTTGTGAATGAATTTTGGGTCGGAGTTTTACAATTTAATAGCTTCACGGATTGCTAAAAGTTCTGTTTGAATAAGGCTGTTTGCTATAGGCTAACATGGCGATTTGCACGATTAATAGAATCAAACCGAAAATCCCACAATCCACACCAAAGATTACCCTCTTCCCACGCGCCTTCAATTGCAGAGTGTTGAATATTCAATGGGTGAGGGTGGACCCCATTCAATTCATAACCAAACAAAAATTTCTAACTTCATTTTTAAAAAATCTGGCCAAAGCAGCCACACAGGTTTTACAACTATGAAAACTAAAATTCTCCTATTATTGGACGGTGGGATTGTTTTCTCATAAATTTTATAATTTTGTTGGATGTTTCCACTCATATCCAACATAATCTGGCCAAAGCAGCCAAATGAACCACAGATTTTTATATATCGTATTTGTATACCGCTACTTGGTTCGTCTAAGGTGTCCCCGAAACTATCTTATTGAAGTTAATGAAACTTAAAACGCAATAAATTAGTTTTGAGTTTAAGCTAGTTTTGTGGAACAACCCAATGTGCATATATACCTAGCCTTACTCGATGGAGTAGTAGTGTTTATTTATAATGCAGGGTGTTTTCGGTTAGCTTGTACACATTTCGGACTAATTTCTATATAGAGACACCCTGCATTAAAAATCAAAGTAGAGTATTTGTTCTTTTTTTTTTTGTTTGTTGGATGAAAGGGCAGTACGTGCATATCTTGTATATAGAAGGAGAAATTCCACTGTCATAAATAGACCTACCTCCGTATAAATGTGGAATATGAATTTATATGCAGTTTGACAAAGCAAGTTTACATCTTTTTATACAAGTGTGCATCGTTTTTTGAAGGCCGGATGCGTGTATGAAAAGATGTTAGCTTGTGATGCAGGACAAGATATACACCCCTATTATATATAGAAATATTATTTAGTAATAATTTTTATTTACCATTAGTATTATGATATTTTATTTGTGCTGTTTGTTTTGCACGTTTTTAGTTTAGTTTTGGTTAGATCTTATTTTATTTCCTTTTAGCAAATAGTCTAGGTTTCTAAGTAATTCTTTTCTTGGTCACCACTCTAAGTAATTTCCTTTTAGTTAATTAGGACTCCTACTCATATAAATAAGGATGTAGCCTATGAGCATATTTAACTTTTATTCAATTAATAAACAAACTTTGAGAATTGTCTTTCTTTTTCTTGTGGATTAAAAAACATCTCGTGGATTTGAGAACCTATCTCATTTGGACTAGTACGCTTACTAGTCTTTCGTGAATTCCGCTGCATCAAGTGGTATCAGAGCGGGTTTTTCCTGACTCGATGTCACCAAACAAAGTTGATGACACAACCCGTGACGTTGCTCATGGGCTTGCTGATCTAAGGGTGACGGTAGAAGAACAACGAACCCAGTTGACAGGGCTTCGTGAATTTCGTGACGAAACACAAACTTAGTTGACGCAAATTCAAGAAACATTGCGACAGTTGCAGTTTACTCTTTGCCTAAACAAAGGACCAGAAAGGGTTGAAGAGAATCGCGCGGTGGGATTTGCCCAATGCCGTCCTCTTAACCAGAATCGGGAAAGCGCAGTTGGATTTGCCCAACGCCAGCATGATAATCAAATTGTAGTTGGGAGACACCCAACTAATCATTCTGATTTCAAGTATGATGAGAACATGTGCACATGAAATATACTCATCATTTCAGGTATTATGACAACTTACCTAAACTCAGTGGTAATGAATATTTTGAAGATATTCTAGATTGGATTCAAGATATTGAAAATTTCTTAAGAATGCGAAAATTCAGTCCGAAGAAAAGTGGATATATTTGTGGTTAAAATTTACAGATTTCGCACTTAGTTGGTGGTTAGATTTGCAATCTTCAAGAGATAAACTGGGTAAATGTCGTATCCGTGCGTGGCCAAGAATTAAAGACTTATGGTGAAAAGATTTTTGCCATAGAATTATGAGAAACTTTTGGAAGAAAAATATAGGCGAAAACAAGAAAAAACAATTAACATCTTTGCCAAAGATGTTGTTGAAGAAGCTATTAAACAAGAGGTAATTCAAGTTAATGGTAAAGAGAAAGTTGATTTGAGCAGTAACAGCAAAATGAACATTGTGATTGAAATTAATGATAAACAAATTGATATGGAGGTGGATGAGAAATAGAAAATTGATATTGTTGTTGGTGATCAAGTTGTTGAGGACCAACACAATTTTTCACAAGAGATGATCGATGCTGCCACCTTATGTAATGGCCATATGAGCAAGCCGGCCTTTCTAAATGAGTCAATCATTGATGTGTCAATTAATCAATGACAAATTGGTACAAAATCAAGAGAATCCTCAAAGTCAAGTTGATGTTGATTTTCTTGGAGTGTAGCGACATGATTGGATTCCTAATATTCATCTATTGGATGTTATTAATCAATTGAAACATGCTGAGAAGATATCATTGGAAGTAATTTTTGGTGTGAAACTTTTTTGGAAGAAAATCAAGCGATTGAAGTACTCCAAGTATTTATTTATTTGGTATGAAATATGGCAGGTTCCTAACGAGAACTCGAGGACGAGTTCTTTTGAAGAAAAAGAGAATGATGCAAGACAATATACACCCCTATTATTTATGGAAACATTATTTAGTAATAATTTTTATTTACCTTTAGTATTAGGATATTTTATTTGTGCTGCTTGTTTTGCACGTTTTTAGTGTAGTTTTGGTTAGATTTATTTTATTATCTTTTAGCTAATAGTCTAGGTTTCCAAGTAATTCTTTTCTTAGTCATCACTCTAAGTAATTTCCTTTTAGTTAGGACTCCTACTGGTATAAATAAGGATATAGCCTATGAACATATTTAACTTTTATTCAATTAATAAATAAACTTTGAGAATTGTCTCTTTTTTTTGTGGATTCAAGAACATCTCGTGGATTCGAGAACCTATCTTGTTTGGGCTAGTACGCTAACTAATCTCTCGTGAATTCCGCTGCGTCAAGGCCTGGTCAAACTGCATGCAAAATTCATATTCCACAGTTTTGACAAAGCATGCAGGCTTACATTTTTTCATATACTTACACAAATCTTTCCATATACGTATGTGCCCTTTTTCTTCAAGGCTGGATGTGTGTATGAAAAGATGTCAGCTTGCGTGACACTTAAACAATTTTTCGGTTGGATGTGTGTATGAAACAAGGCTTACGTGACACCGGTATGAAACAAGGCTTAATGCCATGAACATGAGCTGTATACGAGCTATCCGAGATTTTATTTCCTGCAGTAAAGTTCCTGGAGTATAACAATGGACATTAGACATTTTCCGAGGGTTATCTGTTATTCTCTTAAGGGTTATATGACTTACGAGGTCTATATAAGTGAGCAAGAGCAAGCTAGAAGAGATTCATGGCGTTCCAGCAAAGCATTGATTGTTCCCGCTCCAATGGCTGGCTAACCCTCTCTCTCGGGCGTTGATGAAGCTAGCTTGTACTCTCAGTATTGGTATTAGTACGTTTCAAAGGGTTTTCCATGTCGGCCACTTGGTGATTGAGGCATATTTTGAGAGTGAGAAATAAACAAGACAACCATAAAAATTGTAGTAAATAATTACTAAAGTATAAATGCTTATAGGTAGTCAAGAGGTTTGTTAAGATAAAGATACCAAGCGCGCAATGGAAGAGAGAGAGAGAGCGCGCAATGGAAGGAGCAAGCGGGTGAGGGCTGGACATTAGCTACTAAGAAAAGAGCTAATGTTCGCACTTTTTCTCTGCGGGAGGCTTACAGATCTTCGAAGGGGACGAATGTGGTGACCATTTACGTGGATAATTTAACTGAGGACATGGATGCTGAATGGTTGGGACAAATTTTCTCCAAGTATGGGTATGTTCTTGAAGCATTCATACCAAAAAAGAAAAGCAAAGGGTTCAATTCCAAATTTGGTTTTGTAAGGTTTGGTTCGTTGAGGGAAGCTGAAGATGCCATTCAATCCCTGAACGGTATTATAATCAGGGAGAAGAAAATGGTAGCAAAAGTAGCTGCATATGGTATGGTGAAAGATTATGAAGGGAGTGACAAGAAGGTGCATTCATCAAAGTTTCCTCCAACCCAGATGTTCAGGAAGTCTGATAAAGGTAAGGGGGTGGATGCAGGGGTCTCAAAACCGGTGGCAAATTTTGAAAATGTTAAGGGAGGGTCTTACTTGGAGGCAGTCACGGGTAGAAAAACTAATGGGCCGAAACGAGTTACCATTAAGACTTATGCAAACGAACGGCTGTATCGGAGCGCGATAGCAAGGCTGAAATCTTTGACTGTGATCGAGTCGATTAGGGAATCTTTACATTGTGAAGGTGTTCCAGAAATTGAAGTGAGGGATATGGGGGGGTTATGGGTGGTTTTAACTTTTCCGTCTCCGGAGATAATGAAATCTTTGGTTGAGGGAGGGGAATTGAGCTGGTTTAATAAATGGTTTGAGGAGGTTCACCAGTGGAGCCTAGATTTACCGAATGTTAGGAGGAGGTATGTGTGGTTGTCTTGTTATGGAGTACCTCTTCATGGGTGGAGTGTTTTGACATTCCGTAAAATTGCACAATTATGGGGGAAGTAGTTATGGTTGATGATGCAACAGCTAAAGGGATATCCTTCGCTGCCGGAAAAATTATGATAGCAACAGAAACATGGGAAACGATCAATGAAATCATTCAATTAGAAGTGAAAGGGAAGCTTTTCCAAGTGAGGGTGGTGGAGGAACAGGTGGTGGTGCAGGGTCATTGTTCAATCTGCAATCTAAACTCAACTGAGTCGAGTGAGAAGGCGAACTCACCAGCCATGGAAAACTTAGGCGACCCGGTAGTGAACTCAGTGGATGAGGTGGCATCAAAAAGTCCTAAAGATAGGCTGAGAGTAGGGGCAGCAATGAGTAGTACGCTGCCAATGAATTCAAATTGTGGCTCAAGGGTAGAGGAAACGGCTCTTGAGTTGGGGGCTAGAGGGAACAAAGATACGGACAATCTGACTTTGGCGGCTGGAGATTTATTACGGACGCAGAAGGCGGTGTTTTTAAAAAATGTGATAAGTCCCGAGAAAACTAACGAAGAAGAAGGTGAGATTGGAGGAGATATTGGGCTGGATTTAGATCCTGAATTTAATAATTGGGCCCAAGAGATTGGGGATGGGCTGTGCAATGAATGGATGGTATCTAATAGCACTGAACATGGGCTAGGGGATAATATTATTGGTGATTATGGGCCCACTCGGGATACTTGTATTTTGGAAGAATCTGGGCCTATTTTAACTGAAAGGAATGGTCCTAGTATTATAACTATTAAGGAGCGGGGAATGAGTAAAGTTAAGCCTGGGGTTTCTCCGTCTAATAAAGGAATTATTGGTGGTGCGAAGAAGAAAACGTGGGAGGAAATTCTGGGGTTGAAGCAATCAGATGACGATCTTCCAGGCGGAGGCAGGAGAAGAAAGAAAGCGAAGCAGGTTGTGTTCAGATCGGCGGCAGCGGCTGTTTCTCTTTCTTTGTCCTCGGATGGTATCCGTAATAGGAATCGCATTCTACTCAATGAAGCTCAAGCCGTCTGGGCTATGGGCAAAATCGTGGGTGGCGAAGCAGTGAGTTCAGAAGACGAGGTAATCAGCAAACTAGTTGAGATTGAAGACAACCGAGAGTGCAAGAAAGGGGGTGAAAAATCTGGGCCTTAATTGTGGCCCTGGATCTCGATGGGAGGAGGAGGAGTTTCAAGTTTTGTTATTATGGTTAATGTCATGACATGGAATGCAAGGGGGTTGGGAAGAAAGGAGAAAAGGAGTAGATTCAAGAAGATTGTATTAGAACAGAAGGTGGAATTTTTGATGCTTCAAGAGACTAAGAAGGCAGGCGTTACTGAGGGGTTCATTAAATCTCTTTGGGGAGAGAGGAAGGTAGATTTCGCAGAGGTGGATGCTGAAGGAATGTCTGGGGGGCTGTTATGTGTGTGGAACTCGGACGTTTTCGCAATGGATGGGATTTGTTCAAGCAGAAACTTCCTCATTATTTCAGGTTCCTTTCGTAACTCTTTTCATTGTGTCTTTGTCAATGTTTATGGTCCAAGTTCATATTATGAAAGGAAAAAAGTGTGGGATAGCTTAGTGAATTTGTTAAATTATTTTCCTAAACCGTGGTGTATGGGGGGAGATTTTAATGAAATACGATCAGTTGGAGAAAGACATGGTGTTTCAATCAGGGATAGGGGTATGGCAGATTTCAATGGCTTTATTGACAGTTTGGAAGTTGTGGATTTACCCCTCCTCGGAAGAAAGTTCACTTGGGCTAAGTCTGATAATGATGATAAGTGGAGCAGATTAGATAGGTTTTTGGTTCATTCTGAGTGTTTATCTATTTTTAACTGGAAACAATGGGGTCTGGGGAGGGTTTTATCTGATCATAGCCCTGTTATATTGAAAGTTGATTCTAGGGATTGGGGACCTAGACCTTTTAGGTTCATTAATGCTTGGGTTTTGCATCCAAAATTCAAAGTGCTGGTTAAGGAGTTTTGGGATAAGGAGAATATACAAGGGTGGGCAGGTTTTAGATTGGCAGAAAAACTCAAGGGACTTAAAGGAGTGTTGAAGGTCTGGAATGTAGAAGTATTTGGAGATGTTCAGAAAAACATTAAGGAGGTAGAGGATCAGATTAATGCTCTTGATTTAATGGCTGAATATGGAACTCTATCTGCTGATGATTTGAGTAGGAAGAAGAAATTAAGGGAGGAATTTTGGAAACTTAGTAGGAGATTGGAGTGGATTTGGTTACAAAAATCAAGATTGGATTGGTCATTGAAAGGTGATAAGAATACAAAATATTTTCATATGATTGCAAATGGCAGGCAAAATAGAAATCTTTTGGGTTCATTGTGTATTGAGGGTTCTTGTGTGGAGGATCCTGGTAGAATCAAAGCGGAGATCTTCGCCCATTTTGAGAAGGCATATAAAGAGGACTGGCAGTCGAGACCTAAATTAGGGGGTGTTTTTCAGGCACATTTAGATGATGCTGATGATATCCTTTTAACAGAACCTTTTTTGGAGGAGGAGATTTGGCAAGCTATTGCTTCCTGTGATGGCAATAAGGCTCCGGGTCCTGATGGCTTCAATATGTCGTTTATCAAGTCTTGCTGGATGAATGTTAAGAGGGATGTGCTGGAATTTTTCAGGGAGTTTCACGCAAATGCTAAATTAGCAAAAAGTATAAATAAATCTTTTATTACCCTCATTCCAAAAGTGGAGAATCCACTAAGTCTGACGGATTACAGGCCTATAAGTTTAATTGGGTGTGTTTACAAAATTTTAGCAAAAGTTTTAGCTGGAAGATTGAAGAAGGTACTGCCAGGGTTGATCTCTGAGGAACAGTCTGCATTTGTAGGGGGCAGAAACATCCAAGATGGGATTTTAATAGCCAATGAGGTGGTGGATCTATGGAAGAGGAGAAAACAAAAGGGGGTAATTCTCAAACTTGATTTTCAAAGAGCTTATGACAATCTCAGTTGGAAGTTCCTCTTTGATATGTTACTCAAATTTGGCTTTTCCTTTAAGTGGGTTAATTGGATGAGGGAATGTATTAGCTCAGCTTGTGTATCGGTCTTGGTGAATGGGTCTTCTACTGGGGAATTCCAAATGGAAAAAGGGTTAAGACAGGGAGT
This sequence comes from Vaccinium macrocarpon, assembly GCA_022606695.1. Lineage (NCBI taxonomy): Eukaryota > Viridiplantae > Streptophyta > Magnoliopsida > Ericales > Ericaceae > Vaccinium > Vaccinium macrocarpon. The sequence continues at coordinate 4,589,077 of CM040173.1, forward strand.
TCCTCTTTCCCCGTTTTTGTTTATTTTGGCAGTAGAAGGACTGAATATTATTTTCAAGAGGGCAAAGGAGTTGGGGCTGATTAAAGGGGTTTCTATAGCAGCTAATGGTCCATGTCTTACTCATTTGCAATTTGCAGATGACACAATTGTTTTTTGTGAGGCTTCTATGGAGGAGTTGAAGAATGTGAAAAGGTTGTTAACCTTTTTTGAAGCCACCTCAGGTTTGAAGATCAATTTCCATAAAAGTGTAGTGAGTGGTGTGGGATTGTCTCAAGGGGAGTTGAAGGGTTTTGCAGATTGTCTAGGTTGTAAGTTTCAGTTGCTACCTATGAAGTATCTCGGGTTACCTTTGGGTGCTAGTCCAAGGAAAAAAGCATCTTGGAAGGTGGTGATAGAAAGATTTCAGAAAAAATTGGCACCTTGGAGGAGGAGGCACATCTCTTTTGGAGGCAGGATTTCATTGATCAAATCCGTATTGGGTAATTTACCTTCTTATTACTTATCCTTATTCAAGATACCAGAATGCGTGTTAAAGGAGCTAGTCAAAATACAGAGTAGATTTTTGTGGGGTGGTGGTGATCTGAAACGAAAGGTTCATTTGGTTAGTTGGTGTACAATTACAAAAAGTAAGGAGAATGGGGGTTTAGGTGTCAAAGACTTGAAAGTGATGAATGAGTGCATGCTTTTGAAATGGTGGTGGAGATTTGGGGTTGAAAAAGAGGCTCTATGGAGGAAAGTTATTTGCAACAAATATAGATTGGATGAGAGGGCATGGTATCCAACTAATGATTCTAATAGAGGTGTTTCTGCAGTTTGGAAGGACATTTTGTGTGTGGGGCATAGGGATGGTGATCTTCTTAGCTTTTTCATGTCTAATACTAAAATTTATGTGGGTAATGGTAGAAATATAAGGTTCTGGTTGGATCCTTGGATTGGTGGAGGTACTTTGAAAATGATTTTTCCTAGAATTTTTAACATTTGCTCCCAAAGTTTGGTCACAGTGGCTGAGGTGTTTCAGGGTATTGGATCAAGTTCTGAGCTTAATTTGATTTTTAGGAGAAGTGTCTTTTCATGGGAGGAGGGGGAGTGGAACAATTTTATAGGCTTGATGAATTCGGTGCAGTTACAAGCATCAAGGGATGATCTATTAAGGTGGGAGGCGGAATCATCTAAATCATTTTCCGTCAGATCGCTGTATAAGTTAAAAGATGGTGAATCTGGAAGAGTGAGAAAAGAGTTTTTGTTTTTATGGAACAATTTTGCTCCTCCTAAAGTTCAATTTTTAGGTTGGTTGGCTGCCTCGAATAGGGTTAAAACGGCTGAATTTCTTTTTTCTCTAGGAGTTTTGTCTGATGTTAATGAAAGCTTATGTCATTTTTGTGGTGAGGTTCCTGAATCTGTTACTCATTTATTTTTGCATTGTGAGGCAGTTTGGCGTATATGGTGTGAGGTAGTTCAATGGTGGGGCTTATCTTGGGTGGTGCCGAGGTCAGTGAAGGATTTATTTACATGGTGGCAGAGCTGGAAGTTTAAGAAAGTGAAAAAAGTGATATGGGACTTGTCTGTTTTTGCAGTATTATGGTCAGTGTGGAAAGTCAGAAACGAACTTATTTTTCAAGGTGTTGTTCCAAGGTGGAAGGATTTGGGAGATATCATTAAACACAGGATTGCCTGTTGGTTCCAGTCTTACCATGGAACAAGGAGTTTTTCTTTTGGAGACATTGTGTTCAATTTTCCTTCTCTTAGTGAGTCCCTATAATCAGCTTATGGCAGTATGGTAGTTCATGCTGGGGAGATTTTTCTGGCTTGGAGTTGATTTCTTGTTAACTCTTTCTGTTTTTATGTTTCTCTTGTTCCTACGTTTTCATTTGGTCTGGCGTTATAAGCCCAATTGTGGGTTTCTTTCCCTTTCCTTTTGGACGTGTTGGATCCCCTTGTACTTCTTCTTTTCGTATAATATATCCTTTCTTTGCTGATAAAAAAAAAAAAGAAAACTATAATGCTTATAGGCCATTGTTTAGCCACTCTTGATTTTTTTACAATATTGGTTCAAACTGTAAGGGGTGACTATTTTTCGCTTTTGGACATCTCATTTCAACATTGTATTGGAATTGTTATAATTTTGAAATGAATATATTAGAATTAAATGAAATCTAGAATATATGAGAGTGACAGAATATTTCATAAAAAGACACGCGGGCCTAGGCACTCTCAGCTTCTGCACCTACCTAGTGGTGTAATTCATTCAGTTTAATCCGGTTTTTGAGATTTTTGCGGACTGAACCGAAGTTTTTCGGTTTTCTAAAATCCAAACAAAAACAAAACCGTTTGAATTTTTTTTAGACTAGTTCGGTTTCATTTTGTTTTAGCCGGTTTAAACAATTTTCGCTAGCGGCAGTTTGTACTGGTGACGTCACAGATACTGAATTTTTATCTCTTCACCAAAAAAAAAGAAAAGAAAAAACGATTTTATCGATTTAGACTGAAAATGATAATTGGATCTGATTGGACAAAAATAATTCACGACATTGGATAAAAAATATAGGATATGGGCCATTATCTATATAATTGCAAGCACCAGTGGGATTCAAAAATCCCATTAATGACAAAGCCCAAAAAGCAGAGTCTGCTATAACAAAGAACTATAATTTCCAAAATAATTGCAAAGCCCATATAATACATAATATGATAAATCATTTGTCCACCAACTTGTAGCAAAAAAAAAAAACAAACAGTTCACTCCAACAGTCCAAATTGTAGCAGCAGAAACAAAGAACCCACCGGTAAGAAATCAAAGATTAATCTTTGAAAAAAAAACAAAGATTAAAGGGACAGTGGGACACTGGTGAAAAAAACCAACCACGACCTGAAAAGCCAGAAAGGTAAGAAACCAACCAAAAAGTTAAACTAAATAATGGAAAGGAGGAGGAGGAGGAAGAAGAAGTAGGGAAAAAAAAAAAAAGATGAAGAAGATAACAAAAATTATAGACTTCAACCAGGTCTCTGTGCAGTGACAATTTGTGCTTGTCACTATCTTCAAACTGTGACAGTTTGCTCTTTTATGTGCCCTTAGGTTTGGAAACTTCGGTGGAGTCTGAAAAATCAGACGATTTCATGGTTCTCTGTATATAGATCATATAGTTCATCCAATTTTTTTGTGATCCTTTAAAATTCTCGATTCGTGGATAGAAAATTACTCAAAAAAATATTTTTATTGAGTCTCAGCCCATATCTCACTCCAGCGAAGCCAAGTCAAATAGCAGGGTCCCAACTGGAATTGTTTTCTTGCTCAACTTGCTCCTAGAGTCCTAGTGATGTACTCGTATTTGTTTCTAGTTACTGAACTTATCTTTTCGGCAACAAAAATTTGGCCACCATACGGCCCCCTCCGAGATGCAATTTTGTCTTTTCCGGCCGCCGCGCTTATGGTTGGAAAAGGCTAGTGCAGAATTTTCTAAGCCTGTGGTCTTACCTATAAATTGTTTAGAGCACTACTACGTGCATATCAAGAATGGTATTCAGAAATTACCCAGAAGTTGAACTGGGACGTTTTGGATTCACTTAGCAAGAATCTAGGCATTTGAAGTTCAAATGTTGGGTAGTTTCTGGGTACTTAGACTTTCTGAACTATTTATTATCTATTTAATTTCTTGCTCTATCCTGAGAAATTTTGATGACGTAATTAGGACATTTTTATCTGACACACCAAAAAAAAACTAAATTTAACCTCAAAAACATCTTTTATAATTTAGCAAGTCACTTTTCAAAAAATTCACAAAATCAAACTCTCTATTCAAACTTTAGCAAGTCACTATATCAAAAACTCACATAATAGACTCTCTATTCAAACTTTTACTCTTTCCTCTCTCCTCCTCTTTTGGTGATTGAACGCTAGGTCACCAAATTTTTTAAGTTACTGCAGGAAAGTTAAGAAATCTTCAAATTCGTGAGTTTTTTTGGTGGAGCTGATTTTTGAGATTTTGGAAGAGTTTGCTTTCATGTTGATATTGATGACCTTTGTACATTTAGGACTCTTTATAATAATCCTTGCCTCCCATAATGTTAGATACTTTTGGGATTGCGTGTCTAATAACCAATTGCCAAAAAAAAATCCAAAGCCGGTATGGTATACTTGGCTTTTTATATGCAAATTTTCAACTATGGGTTATACAATTATATTTTTATGATTCCTCGCCTCAAGACGAATGATATAATGGAGAAAATTGATCCAAAAATGCTAACAGTCAAAATAAACACACAAAAAAGGGTCTTTCTTTCGACAAGGGCATGATATAAGAGTTAATCATGGAAATGAGACACAAAGTAATTCTTTAATGCCAAGATGACAAATTTCATACACATTCTAAAAATACCCCCGTTAGCCAATGAAAGTGTCTAAACCCCCCTAAACCATATGAAAGTGTCTAAACCTAAACCCTAGAGTACCCTATGAAAGTGTCTGAAACTTTAGGGTACCCTATGAAACCGCCTAAATTACTAAAACTCTATAATTGGAAATTGTACCATAAACTTAAACCCAAAGGTACCTTATGAAAGTGGCTATAACACTAGTGTCCTACAAAAGTTTCTAAAGAACTAAAACCCTATAATTGGAAAGTGCACACAAAGTGCCTAAATTTAAAATGCCTAAATCCACTATAATCTACCCCAAAAAGCCTAACCCCCCTAAAATCTGAACCCAATCCCAAATTCGAAAACAGACAAAAAGTTAATTAAAGTGCCTGATCCACACATGATTGAGAGAGAGAGAGAGAGATAGGTCAAGAAATGAAAGTGACAGCATGACCTGTCACAAAGGGTTAGTCAGTCAACGACAAATGGAATAGTTACAGCCGGGCTAGACCAACCTTTTGTAATTTTTTTATTCATTTTATGATTACGGGTATTTTTGTCTATTATTGTCCTTGAATCTTCAAAAATTTCACATCAATGTATTGGAAATATTAAAATAAGTTAGATAGGCTAAACATCCTTTAAAGCCTAAACTTGTCCTTTAGGCCAATTTAAAAAAGAAAAGAAAAGATCGTGCCGAAAATTTCTTAAGCCAAAAAGGCAGCTCTTTACATGTAGCCAAAACACTTGAGACTTTTGGCAAAAGGCAGCTCTTTACATGCTTGTGAGAAGAGAAAGAGCTTGATACATGAAAAGAAAACATGAAAATGAACATGAAAAATCATCTAACAGATGAGATACGCCCGGTACACTGTTTGAACATTCATATTCCATAGTTTTGACAAAGCAAGCTTACATGTTTTCAAAGGCCGGATGCGTGTATGAAAAGATGTTAGCTTGCCTTGTCAAACTGCACACAAAATTCATATTCCACAGTTATAGCCTATAGGGAGGTAGGTCTATTCACGACAGTAGAGTTTTTGTTCCTTCTATAAGTACAGGATATGCACAGTGTTGCCCTTTCATCCAAAAAGAAAAAAAAAAGAAAAAAAAAAGTCCGACTTTTAGCGAGAGAGATGGAGGAGATGCGCGGGGCAGCAAAGGCATATTACGCCCACATGTCCGACAGCCAACATGAATCATTTCAGAGTTTCTACGGCTTAATGGACAAAAACGGAGACGGGAAAGTGAGCATCAGCGAGTACTCTGCTTTCATTAGAGAACAAGGCTACATTTACGTGCCATCAAACCTGTTCAGACTTCTCGACAAAAACAATACTGGCTATCTTGATTATGAGGAGTGTATTACTTTTTTCTATATGGTCACCTGCAATAGGTTTGTGTTCTGTGATCGATGTAGGTCCTACTTGGTGGGCCTTCATTTCGTGTGCGTCGAATGTTACAGTGTTGGAAGGGAAACATACAACCTATGTTGTTCTTGTTATCAGAATAACAATTACAACCATGCACACTCCTACTTCTTGGACAACTATGATCTCCTCCACACCAAACCATGGGAGGTATGTATGTATGTAGGAGTATGTATTTCGTTCTAGAACAGACTTTTAGTGTTGACTGTTGATTGAGTCAGTCATGACTCATTAGCCAGTTGGTTTTTGTTAGTATTATTAGGGAGTGTTCTACTAACAAAAAACTGTTTTTTCGAAAAATCGAGACAAGTCATTCTATCACAATACATCAAATAAAAAACATGAAAAATCAATTTTTTCAAAAAACTATCTTAGTGGAACATCCCCTGAGGGAGACCATTGGGCAAGTGGGTCACATGACCCCACTGGATTGGAAAACATGTACAGCTACGTTTTTTGCAACTTGTAACTTGCCTAGAGGTGGACATAAGGGGATGCAAGGGGGGGTTTTTTGCCCCTGTACTCTCCCCAATTTTCTTCTTATTTTGAGTATGCTATTGGACTTTTTTGTAAAATTTACTGAAGAGTGGTCTCCACAAATCAATCCGACTTGGTATTCTTGCGTCCACCACTAAACTTGCCCCGGAACCCTTGGCCTTTCCATTCACAACTCACTTCTCTCATTTTTTTTATCTCTCTGTGCAAGAAAACAGAAAACAGACAACAGATCGACGAACAATGGTACGACAATAGGACCAGGTTTTCTTGTCTTTGGGCAAGAAAAACAGAAGAACAATGGTAAAATTGTGGCAGGGCCAGCCCTAAGCTAAGCCGAGTAAGACGACTACCTTAAGTTCCTGAATTTTGGCCCAAAAATAGGTCCCAAATAGATACACTCGGGTACATAATATATATTTAATTTATCACACATATAATCAATGAACTAGCTAGCCTAGTAGAAAAATTTAGTTGTTATATCCAACAGGTATAAGGTTCAAGTCCTAGGTCTTTTTTTTTCCTTCTCCATAACAATATTAAAGTAACTATATTATTTTGAGGTTAGCTTTATTTTTATTTTTTTAAAAAGAAAACATAGTGCCCAGATTTACCAGTTCGTCTTAGACCCCGAGAATCTCAAGGCTGGCCCTTAATTGTGGTGTCAAGCTATACAGATTAACGTTTCGGGTTTTAAGGATGTTGGACCTTTTGGTTGAGGTTATGTTGTAAATCCAATCGAACCCTTGTCTTAATTAGATCTTGGGGGCCGATATTTGCTAACCTCGTAGCCACAATTTTATTTGAAGGGAACTAAAAAGCCGACAAGGTTCGGGAAAAATTGTTTGTAAATGAAAGTATATGTTAAATAGGAATCGACTTTTTATTTACCATGTTGGGGAGTCAATTTTTTTTATGTTCTGTAAACGTATGCTTTAGGTACTAGACCCCGGAAATTTAACCAATTAGCGACGTGCTTGTTAGAAGAGCAAGCGCAAGCGCCTCGGATTGCGATCATAAATGCTGTTTTCTGAATCTATTTCAATAAACATGAGAGTGAAGTGCTTGATAAACAACGTGCCACGGGTAGCGCTCATCAAGCGCTATCCTCCGAATCTCTTTTAAAAAGTTACTACATGCCTAGAAGCTTTTTTCTCTATCAAACCCAAAGGCAAACCAAGAAATCCAATGCCATAGAATATAAAACAATAGTATGAGACCTCTAATCAAAATTATCAAGTTAACCAATATGATGCATGGAAAAACTTTAACGTGAAATGCAAATGAAATGCAAATACCTTTTGTTATCCAAATCCAAGCATTTTTCACGGCAATGACTTTTCAACAATTCTTGATCCCTCAGGTTGAGTATCTTGACTGATCAATACACTAAAAGACCTCTCAAATTCAAATGAAAAAAGAAAAAAACATAGACTCCGATAATTTGTTGGAATCCGAAAAATGCCAGTAACATTAACACCACCAACTAAACTAATTGACTCAGTCCATCTCCTCTTAAACTCTACTTTCCCATTTGTCTCTTAGCTCCCCACATGCAAGGTCCACACCCAATGAAGTTTATCATTTTCTAACACCACATATCTCTATTCTCCATTGGGCCCAAGACTAAGTATATAAAGCTTAAATGAATAGTTGGTGAAGGAATGTGTCAAGACACCGCCACAAGATGCTCAAGATCGATCAGTTAATAATTTTTCTGCATCAAGAGGGGAAGAAAGAGAACAAGCTAGCTATAGTATCAATGTTGTTTCGTTGACATTCCACCAGCAATTATACCATTGTCCGTTACATTACGTACTCAATTTCAAGAAGATTTAAGTTCAACTACACTTTTTATGATTGCAGGTTAATGCTTCGGGAGTGGTTGGTCATAATCTCTATAAACGTGTAAGTGCTATTGGATAAAAGACACATGTTTTTATGCTACCCTAAGTACAATATACACTGTTTTTTTGCAAGGCAAACTAAACAATATTCTTAACACTTATCAAGAAGAGGAATCTGGCAAGTATAATAAACTCAACTTGAGATATCCTCGGTAGGTACACAATGGAACGCCGAATAATGGATAAGTAAGAAGTAAGAACTGATCAAACGCCAACATTTGCAGATTCTGCAATATCCCTAGCAGCCAAAACAAAAAGCAGCAGCAACAGCACAAAACCCAAAACCAATAGCAGCTGAATTGTGTTTCTCTAATTTTGTTTTAGGCCATGATGGCAGATTTGATCACGACTGCTAGACTCTACTACCATAAAAGCTCATGGGAAGTACAAAAATCAGCACATGATTTTTTCAATTCGCTCGACGGCAACAACGATGGTAAAGTTAGTCTCCAAGAATTTCTAGGGTGTATGAGGGAGTTAGGCCACATCAAAATGGGCAGTAGCCATTTTTTCAACCAACTCGATAAAGACATGAATGGAACCCTAGAATTCATGGAAGTTATGGCTCTTTACTACGTAATCAAAAGTGGGAGGCCATTTTGTAGTGGGTGTGATGAGTTCATTCCGGGCATGTATTTCAGTTGCTCCGTATGCTTCGAAAATGGCAACAACTTGTTTTGCGTTTGTCCAAACTGTTTTCAAGGTGAAAAGTTCGTTCACGGGCATCACCAGTTCTTGGATAGCTTTGCTTTGTTGGAAGCCAAGAGGATACCATACAAGGTACGTAATCGAAGCAAGAAATTAATTAGACGTTAATTCTTAATACTCCCCCAAATCCGGTGTCTCTGTTCAATGTTTACGTAGTACAATGTACAATTTAGGACTTATACATGGGGGCGGCGAAAATGATTGCATATACACGAGGGGTTTACGGTGATTGCAGTTTCGCCAGTCAAAACTACACCACTTCAAAGGATAAATGCAATTGAAATATAAGAAAACAACCAAACCAGTCACTGCCCTCGTCTTGGTCAGCGTCAATCTTGGTTGGTTCAGATCACCAAAATTCAACTTTAATATGCCGATTATTGAATTATTTGAAGAAAATCTCTAGTTTAATGGGTAATGGCATGGACTAGTGCATGGATTTTTGCATCTCCAATTCCTTGTGGGAATCCCCGTTCCCCGCATCAGGATGGGGATGGAGATAAAAATAAAATCCCTGGTGGAGATCGGGGAGGGGATGAAGATTGATATAGGTTTGGGGATCGGGGATGGAGGTAATGGTATCCACCCCTACCCTCCCCATGCCCATCCCTATAGTATATCCAGAAATCATTTAACAAACATTTTGCAGTTGGCACTCAATTGCGGAATATTGGGTGATTAGTGAGAGCGGGGGCAGAACTAGAAATTTGTGTATAGTAGGGTCCAATAAATATAGCCTTGCAAAGTTGCAATATGGCCGAGTTTGCTATATATAGGGCAAAATTTGTAATTATGATGGGTTCTTACGACAAATTTCATATTTTATGGTGTTAAATGTCCTCAAAACCAAAATAAATTATGGATATTTTAGGCAATTTGTCACTTTAGTAGGATCATCAAGTGACCCAATTTAGAGTATCTACTAGAAGTTATGGACATTTTAAGTAATGTCACTTTAATAAGGTCAGGTGACCGAATTTAGAGTATCTATTACCCATCTCTGCCCTTCAGTGAAAGAAAGGGGGTTAATAATACTCCCTCCGTCCTTGTTTGGTGGTCCTTTTGTGAGTTTGTGCCGCTTTTTAATTAATTAAATCTTTAAATATGGATCTCCAAAATAAATATGTAATATGAATTTTATTTGATAAATCTTAATTAGTTCTATTGTTTACAATTTTAAAATCTTGAAAGAAGTTTTAAATGTTTGAAAAATAACACAAACTCCAAAATTACTAACAAACACGATGGAAGAAGTAAATATTTTTCATTTATCTAATGCTTCATAGAGAAATTCCAAACTTTTTGTTGAAATCTCGTCTTTGGTAAAATTGTAAAATCTTCTCCTCTTAAATGATTTTCTTATTATTGGAGCCTAATAATAATGAATTTGTACATCAAACCCAAGAGGTTAGCAAAGTAGTCTTGCGTTGAGCCTTAAGAGTTTTCTCCTGTCTAAAATCTCAGGTTCGAATTCCATTGCCAGTAAACTCTTCTTAGGGGTTTTCTCCCATCTAAAATCTCAGGTTCGAATTCCATTGCCAGTAAACTCTTAGGTCACTGGGGTTTTGCCCAGTCGTTATCTTCAAGGTCCCGGAATCAGTCAAGGTGTGCACAAACTAGCTTAGACATCTGGTTATCCAAAAAAATAATAAAAATTAGTGAATTCGAATTATTTGAATTTATTTCCAGTGTCGTCAATGTATCTTTCTCTATTTTTTTAGCTCGGCGTCAATGTATTGTTATTGACTTTGTTTAAAGATGGTGGCCTTCATTGTAGTTGTTTGTCTGTGTTTTGTTGCAGCAAAACTCATCTGTTACCATTGCTGAACTTGAAGAATTTCCAACATCCCAGACCAATCACGTTGTTCCTTACTACCAAAACCCCCCACCGGTGAGTACATTTGCAAGCATTTGATGGCTCGTTTGAATGGCGTATTAGTATGAGAGGGATTAAATAGTCAGGGAGGATAAAATAGTAGGAGTGATTAAATAAGAAGGGTGTGCCCACATTGATGTGCCAGTTAAGAAGGGGGGATTAAATAGTACATAGTTTGGATGATAGATAAAAAAGAGTGATAAGAAGGGTAGACGATGTAAAATCATGTCAAAAGACAAATTTACCCTTTTATATGCCCATAATAGATTATGAATTAAATTAATTATATAATGTCAAAACTAATTAATTTTTTTATGCGTAACAAAAATTAGGCTAAAATAAGTTCTTCTAATAATTTTTTTTTATAGAAATTAGAATCATTAAATATTCAAAACATGTAATTTTAAAAAGTTTTTGTTTCTAATAAATAAAAAATAGTTCTATTATAGCTATTAGGGTTTTTTTTTTTTTAATTGTCGTATTCTAGGGCCTGGGGAATTACCTAACTAAGTAAAAGGGTTGAAGTGCAATTTTGAGGGTATTAAATCCCATTACCTAACCCCAGTCTCTTTCTTTCTCCCTTCTCTTCTTCTTTTTCTACTCGTTTTTTTCTATCTTCTTCCTGTTCGAACCTAGAAACCCAACGGCAACGACGGCCAATCAAGGTCCAACACAAACAACGGCGATGGAGATGGCGGTGGTTGGCGATTTCACCCAGATATGTTTTTTTTCCCCTAATCGCTTGTATTTTTTCAAATTTCCAAATCTGAAAATTTTGGAAATTTTTGCTTGAAACAATGGTGGTTTGTGCTTAGGCTTCAATTTTTTTGCTTGAACCAGAAGGGTATGCTTGTCATTTGGTCCTGGATGAGGAGCCAAACTAAATACAAGCAACCCCCCACATTGTATTTAGTCCGGCTTCCCCCTAGTTAATTAGCCGGTGGCGAATTAGTCGGGGGTGTTTTTGGTTGCCAAAGCATGGGCTATTTACTCATCCCCGTACATCATCCAAACGAGGCCTAAGGTTTTTCCATTTGGACTTATTAGGATTGTAATTAATTCGGCTTAGGCTAGTTCAGTTGGACGGCTCAGGCTAGAACTCAAAACCCACAAATCTATGAAATTCGAATAGGTTCTCAGTCAACAATTGGTTCAAGCATTGTAAGATGTAGTCTTGAGATTGACAAACAAATGAAGGGTTTAGCGTCGGCTGTGGGCTGGGCGTCACTTGTACTCAGTGGCGAGTTCGCGTCAGCATGTGGTGTTGGTTTAGAACTGAGAGAGAGAGAGAGAGAGAGAGAGAGAGAGATATTGATAATGGAGGTGTGGCTCCATCCACCAAAGTATTAGGAGACCACATAACATCTGTGGGAAACATCAGTGGGAGAGAGAGATGTTGATAATGGAGGTGTGGCTCCATCCACCAAAGTATTAGGAGACCACATAACATCTGTGGGAAACATCAGTGGTGCACTATACCCTCAGTGGCTCATTATTCATCTAGTGGGTGTGATAATGAAGAAATGATAACACAGTGGCTTTCAACCTTCGATAGCCGGTGAATTCCTCCTCTAATAGCCGGTGAAATCCTCCCTTGCTCTGTGTATTTAAGGAGCCCTTTGGGCTGTGTAATGAATCAATGAAAGAACAAGAATTAGAGAGATACACGAGTGATAGAGATGCTGTAATTGTGAATTGAGTATGATTGTAATCCTCCTACAATTATAGTGAATTCGCTGCCTCCCGTGGACGTACCCAAATTTAGGGAACCATGTAAATACTCTGTGTTTATGTTGTGGTTTGGTTTGTTTGTACCGTTTCGCACTACAAGAGAGAGAGAGAGAGAGGTCAGGGTTGGTGGCGTGAAACTGGTATGAGAGGAGAGAGAGGTCAGGAGCAAGAGTTTGAATTTCTTTTATTTTATTTTGTTATTTTTATAAAATTGGCAAAACGAGTTGTTTTGGGTCGTTGTACCACTTTGTTGTGCAAAGTTATTGTAAGTGTAGCATTTTATACATCGAGTGTTCATATTGGTTATGTGGTTACGTTTTTCGCAGCGGTGGAAGTATGCTTGGAAAGTACTTGAGATGACACTCAACGCAGCTTTCAGTGCAGCTGCCGGTGCAGCTGCTCAAAGTGGCTCTTGTACCATCATGTGAGGAGTGTTGAGAAAAAATAAACTTGTTTTCTAATTAGTAATTAGGAAGTTATGTCCTTTCATATTTGTAAGTGGGAGTTTATTGAAATAGTGAAATACTAATGAGTTAGGAACTTAGGATTGTGAAATGTCTCTCTACCAATTGTGTAGTGGAGGTTATGTGTATGATGAGGTAATGGGTTAATTTGCATGTAATCCAGTATTTTGATTATGAGATAAAAATTCTAAGTCGTCTCCTATATCGTCTTCTTCATATTGTGAATGTGTGTGCTCTTGCTTGTGGTATCAGTGCAAGGAGAGAAATTTTGGGTACAGAGAGGGTACCACATGGTAACTGTACGGCATATTTGGGCCATCCAACAATACAATCGATAGTCTGGATTGAAATACTGAGCAGATTTAAAAAAACTCTAAATGATCATGCCTTGTAGAAGCTGCACATGTCTCCCAAAATATAACGATATTGCCTTGCACCTGTCTCCCAAAATATAACAATCTTGCCATGTAAAAACAGCCCTACAATCTACAAGTCTGTCAAACCAAAGCTGTGTATGGAACTCTCTCTCGAAAGAAGAAAAAAATGCAAAGCAATATTAGGAGTCATCGAATAAAGGAAGTGGAATCTCAAGTATTTGGAATAACATGTACGGGTGTGAAATAAATAGGCGCGCAACAAGTGCCTTTTTGAATTGGTGTGTAATCAAGCCATCAAGGGACACCACCCTTCAAAGTTGGGATTTGGGAGCTCTATAGTGATGCTAATTCGGTTGTCACTTTAGGGACCCTGGACCCTCGAAGTTATGCCGACTAAAATAGATAGGCGTGCAGCAAGAGTGAATTTTAGAAATTGGTGCGTAGTCAAGGGACACCACCCTTCGAAGTTGTGCCGGCCGAAACGACACTGCCGTTCACTTCCGGAGAGACACGTTCAGTGGCAACATGAGATTTGCTACTGATGGCTTAAAGCCAACCCAAACTAATTTCACATCAAGCAAACTTCTAGAAGGAAAAGAATTAGTAATTACATTATTACTAATTAATTTCCAACTAAAGACTTAGCCACATGATCTTATTAAATCCATTGCCACATCCTAGTATGACGTAAAACGATATATCAAAATTTGATTTTTTTTTTTTTTTTGTAAGATGGACGATCATGGATTTTATATTTAAACTATGATTGACCATCTATTTTGCAAAACAAAATTCAAAATTTTATATATCTATTGATGTTCCTTCAAACCAATTTTTTTTGAATGAATGCACTAATATGCAAGCTGTACGAGATGAACGGTTCTTATCAAAACAATAAACTCATGGTCGGACTCATATATGGCGGTAGTGAAAAATAGGGATTTTACACTGGCAGTATAAAAAATATTTCCTCATCAGAAAAGAAAATATAAAATAGGAACTTAATTTGGTAAAGATTTTAGATAAGATAAAAGTAAAGACAAATAAAGACATTTGAGCTTTGAGCTTTCAGCGTAGCTGCGCCACCACAGCTGGTCAAAGTATGTCTTGCACCATCATGTGAGGAGTGCTTGTTAGTTGTATTGGCGTTTTCCTGGATGTATCGAACCTTTCGGAGTCTGTATTTGTTTTGGGATTTTTGGGTGGTAGAATTTTAGTGGTTGTGTCTAGATGCTCCTCACTTGAAGTCACAAGATTTGTTCTCCAGCCTTTATCGTACCAAGTATTGTGAAGCTCCTCTGGAAAGGTATATTCATGCATCGAACATTTGCATATAGGTTCACAAATTTGGCTTTCATTTTTCATGGTTCATGCTTCCATTTCATACCTTAGGAGAGTGCATTGACTCTTGTATGAAAATTCACATTTTTGGTGAAGGCATTGTAGTGGCAGCATTCTAGCGTTACCTTGCGTCTGTTGGTGTATCTACGTGACTGTCTTCATTGGACACGTGCCTAGATCTTGATTGTTCACTAAGTAGTTTCCATGTATATCGCGTGCTTTGTGTCTTTGCTTTATTTACCTTGCATTGAAATTGTTGGATTGATTAAATAGCAATAGAATTGGGTGAATGTGAAACACTTGGTGCTATTGAATTTTTAATTGATAGTCCTATTCACCCCCCCCCTTCAGACTTGTTTCACCTTTGCATCATTTCAATTGGTATCAGAGCCGATGTGCTCTTTATTTGCTTAATTGCTTGAGTAGATCTTTTGTTGGGCAATGGATAGGACGAGTCCTATGGAAGGTGGGTCAAATTCCCGACCCCCTTACTTTGATTGTAGTGACTACTCTCTTTGGAAATAAAAAATGAAGAACCATTTGATTGCTATAGGCGTTAGAGTTTGGAGGTCTGTTCTTTATGGTTATGAAGAACCCACAATTGAGGATCCTAGCACTAAAGAGGTTAGGAAGAAAAACGAAGCGGAGTGGGGTCCCGCCGGATATTGATCGAGTGTTCAAATGAACTCCCGTCCATTGAATAATATTTACAATATTTTGTCCAAATCCAAAGTCAATCGTATTTCCTCTTGTGTCACCGCAAAAGACGTTTGGAAAATTCTTCGTACCTCCATGAGGGTATTAAAACAGTGAGGGTGTCTAAACTCCAAATGTGCACCATTAAATATGAGGAACTCAAAGGCTGTGTTCGGATATCTACTGAGGCGTAATTTTTTGTTCTAAAAAAATGGTATTCTTGATCGGTTAAGAGTCGTAGAAGTACTTATGTGGGTCCCAATTCTAACTATCTCCCTCTCTTTTCTTGTTCTAATTTTTTCTTTCTGTCAGAAATGATGTGATTCGTAATGCATTGTTGGGCCCACCGGCCAGTTTTGCACACACACAGAGAGAGAGAGAGAGAGAGAGAGAGAGAGAGAGAGAGAGAGAGAGAGAGAGAGAGAGAGAGAGAGAGAGAGAGAGATGCATTGTTGGGTTTTAGAGTTGGGACCCACTTGTCCAATTTTGTTGGTCAAAAGTGTAGGCATGGAGAGAGGAAAAGTCTACTTTACAAAAGTGTTTCGCTGTACTCATTTTTTAAAAACACTGAAGAGGCTATCCGAACAAATCGAAAATGCTTGATAAGGAAAATTTTGATAGCTTAATAACTAGGCTCATTGAAATTGTTAACATGTTTCATAGCCTAAGGGAACCTCTTTCTAATCTTAAAGTGTGTCGTAAGATTCTTAGGTCCCTTCCCTCTAGGTTCTTGACCAAAGTGATTTCCATAGAAGAACGGTCGGATGTTGATGACATAACGGTTGTGTTTGGTTTGGTTTTGGGTTTTGATTTTTGTAATGATTAGATGGATAAACAGGGATAATAATTAAAAAATAGGTATTAATGATTAGAGAGAGATAGAGAGAAAAATAAAAATAAAAAATAAAAATAGGGGTAATAATTGAATAATGATTTAGAGAACCGGTTCTTAAGAACCCAAACCAAACATAGCGAACTTTTGCCGAGTTGGTTGCTAAACTTCAAAATTTTGAACTAAATCAGTTGAAGGACTTCAAACCTTTGAAGTCCCTTCCTAAGACTGGTAAGAATATTGCTTTCAAAATTGATAAAGAGGAAATCACCAAGGGTAGTGACATGGATGAGAGTCTTGATGATGAGGAGCTGGCCATGCTTGTTAAAAAATACAAGAGGTTTGTGACACTTTGGAAACCTAAAGAACTTGGCAAGAGTCCGAAACCTTTGAGTACTCATAAGAAGAACACGTTTGATAGAAGTGGCAAGAAATCTTCTTTAGATAAATCGAAAAGGCCACAAGGGATACAATTTCATAAGTGTCATGGGTTCGGTCACATTCAATCTGAGTGTGCTAATACTCTTGAAAAGAAATTTAAGAAGGGTTTTAAGGTCACTTGGGAAGATGAGAGTGATGATGAGGGTAGTGATTGCGGAGCTCATGAGTTGGGGGAGGGAAATTCGAATGTCAATGCTTTGGTCACCACGATAGGTACTCCTTCTTCTCCTAAATTGTTGTCCGAGTCTTCATCCTCTAGTGATAAGAGCATTGAGAGCAAGAGATCTAGTTCTAAATTAGAAGTTGCTAAAAGTGTTGAAAATGATCAAGAGGATTGTGAGGCGGAGTCTATCAATGTGATCTATGATCAACTTTACAAAGACTTTAGAAAACTTGGGTGAAGAAAGAAGGAAGTGGAGTCTAATCTTAAAATTGTTGAGAAAGAGAAATCTTCTCTCAAAAAAGGATCATGTTGTCACCACTCCTGAGTTAGAGGAGCTTAAAATCTATAATGCAAAATTGGTTGAAAAGTTTGAACTCATTGAAAAGGAGAGGATTGAGGGTTTTAAAAAAAATTGAAAAAGCTAAGTCTAGGATTGTTGAACTTGAGAAAGATCTTTTTGAAGCTAATGAAGTTATAAAAACAATGATTGAGGTGAGTCATGGATAGCGGAGTTGACTCGGTCTTTTAGAGATAAAAGTAGACTAGGTTTCTTGAATTCTTCACCACCTCCCTCTAAGCCTAGTGAAGAGCTTACTAGGAAGATTTCATTTGTGAGTGCCAGGACTACCTCAAGTCCTTCCAAGAGGAGTGTGATACCACGAATAAGAATAGAGAGAGAGCAAGCCAAGAGGAGTTAAGAGTTCTAAGCAAAAAAGTGTTATTTGTCATCATTTTGGGATTGAGGGACATATTCGTCATTTTTGTTATTGGTTGAAGAGAGAGAATAACAAGAGGGGTCAAACACGAAGACCCATGAGTCAATTTATCCCACGTAGTGTGGTTCTTGGTCAATCCAATATTGGAAGATCTTGTGTTGCTACTCCATCGCCACCTAAGTTTCAAAATTATGATTTTTTCACAAAGTTGTCTCATCTTGTATCTCAATCATCATACTGTAGACACCCCAATCCGGATCCTCAGGATTCCAGAATTTCCCCGATGATGAAAGTGCCTAATGAGGATACACAAGGTCTGATCAAAAGCTTGGAAAACCTCTCCATTAACCTCCCATCAAGTCACCAAAACATCCCTCAGAGCTCCGGAATGTCCCAAAACCTTGAAATACACACACCTGGATTGGCCTTTGAGGCACCTGGATTGGTCAAGTCCAGGCGCCTGGAAGGGGTTCAGGCGCCTGGATTCCATGGTCCAGGCGCCTGGAGTCAGTTCAGGCGCCTGGATATCAGTCCAGGTTGAGTGTGTTTTAAGTTTGCTAGTGGGCGGGAACGAAATCTTGGGGGATTTTCTTGCAGAATTCAGTTGGAGGGGGAGTGGGGGAGATCATTGCACCTATCCTTTACCCCCTAGGTGGCCCTTGACCCTTTTGAAAGGCTCAAGTGGCCCTCTTTGGCCCCTCATTTGCCTATAAATTGAGCTCACCTCTCCCATTTGCAGAGGCTGGAAAACCATACTCCTTCTAAGCTGTTACTCTGCCAAAACTCCTCCAGAAATCCTATACCTCTCTTGATCCTATCTCAAAACCCACTTCCAATACCAAAAATCCTCTCTTTGCCCCAACAATCCAACATCTACTTACCATTATCAACTGAGTTCTATCAAAACCTCTACAAATTACCTTTAGTTCAGCAAACTAGGGAACCAAAAAAAACACATTCTTACAAAATCTATCCCAAAAAATCCATTTCAAGTTCTTGATCAAACCAAAGAGGTAGTTGTTTTACTAATTTCTCCAAGTAGGCCTTGAGGGGAACTTATTCAAGTTCTTTCTGGTCATCTATACCAGTAGAGGGCTTGAGAGTGGTTCGAAAGTCATCAAGTGAAGAAAATCAGTTTGTGCATCAGAGCCAGGTCCAGGCGCCTGGATCATCACCTTCCAGGCGCCTGAACCTAACTTTCTCACTGTCATAACTTTTGTTTTCCCTCACATTCTGATCATTGTTGCTATACCATTTGCATGTATGGATTCACAGTTTTTATATCACACTTTGAATCATCACTTTATTTATTCATTTTATGCATTTTGAACTCACATTCTTACTTTAAATGAGGGGATTTTATAAGAAAGAGTCATTTAAATGGATGCATGCATCATTCTGGAGTTTTGTTCATTAGTTTTAAGATTTCATGTTGATGACTCATATGATATTCAAGTATAACCTCTTCTAAGTGCTCAAATTATGTATCATCATGTTATTATTTTTGCATTTTTGGGTATTACTACATTGAGTATGAGTCATCTTTAAGTTTCATGCATGGTATCATGTTGTTATAACACCTTCAGAATGTTTGAGGTTGGATTAGAGCATCGCGTTTCTGAGATTCTGCTAGAAATTTGGCTTCAAAGTTTCTGTCTGGACAGTAATCCAGGCGCCTGGATTGACTCTTTCCAGGCGCCTGGAGTCAATTCAGGCGCCTGGATCCCCATTTCCAGTCGCCTGGACCATATCCTGGTATCCATTTTCTGATCAATTTCAGGGTTATTATAGGACATTTTGGTAGTATTTTAGTATAAATTCAACATTTCCAGTGTAGAAATCATTCATTCATAACATATTGCATAATCATGTACTTACCTTTTAGTAACGTTCTTGATGTACTATTATGCTCCCACATGAATTTGATTCAAAAGTCCATCTAAACAACATTTTCAAGATTTTCAAAACATTTAGTAGAGACCGGCAAATATGTCGGGCGTGAGGGGTGCTTTGAATTCCTTCCCCTCGCGTAACCTAGCTTCCGGACCCGAGAAATTTCAATTTAAAGACCGGTAAAGTATTTTCCATTACAAGGGTAAAAGAGTCATTTTTCAAAGGTTTCTCGGGTAAAATCCTCAAATCCGGGTGGCGACTCTATTCAATCAATCAAATCATTTTCCGGAGTCAAAAATCATTTTCTTGGACGCATCGCGCTCCGCGGGGTGTCCACACATACATAGTTGAAGAAATAAACAAGTTGTCCTTGTACACTAAGAACTTGAATAATGGTCAAAACTTGAAGCGTACATGAAAGAAAGTTGATCATGTTTGTCTAGTTGCACACACCGCCTATAAAGCTCACAATGCATGAATGTGGTATCTTGATAGTGGTTGCTCTAGACACATGACAGGTTATGACTAAAATTTGGAGGCCTAAGTCAGCCGCCTTACACGCCATAACTCAGGGCCGACCTTGAATCAAATTAACCAATATGATACATGGAAAAACTTTAACGTGAAATGCAAATGAAATGCATATATCTTCAGGGTAATGGCTTTCAACAATTCTTGATCCCTCGGGCTGAGCTTCTAGACTCAACACACTAAAAGACCTCTCAAATTCAAATAGAAAAAGAACAAAATATAGACACCACAGTTTGTCGGAATCCGAAAAATACCAATAACATTGACACCACCGATTAAACCAATTGACTTGGCCCATCTCCTCTTAAACTCTACTTTCTCGATCATTTGTCTCTCAACTCCCCACATGCATGGCCCACACCCAATCAAGTTTACAATTTTCTAACACTTTTGGTACTGTTACTCTTCTCCACCACATATCTCTGATTCTCCATTGGGCCCAAGACTAAGTAGATAAAGTTTAAATGAATAGTTGGTGAAGGAATGCGTCAGGAGACCGCCACAAGGTGCTCAAGATCGATCAATTAATAATTTTCCTCCATCAAGAGGGGAAGAAAGAGAACAAGCTAGCTATTGTATCAATATTTTTTTTTTGAACAACAAAAATAAATTTTATTAATCTTAGCAAACAGTACAAAGATTAAAGGGATAAGGAGAAGAAAGGCATCACAATAAAGGCTATTGTATCAATATTGTTGTATCGTTGACATTGCACCAAAAATTATACCATTTGTCCGTTACATTACGTACTCAATTTCAAGAAGATTTACGTACCATTATCTTTATGTGTATTGGGCCAGAAACTGGCAGAATTTACGTGCCCTTATCTTTTCTTTTTGGTGGTTGGTCACTTGCCAACTAGTCGCTTGGGTTTTGGAATGACATATGATTGTCGAGGTGTTGGATGTCAACCTAATTGGGATGCTTCTCTTTCGTTGTGATGCCTTTTTCTCTTCATCCCTTTAATCTTTGTAATGTTTGCCGAGATTAATAAAATCCTTTTCGCTGTTCAAAAAAAAAAAAAATTCAAGAAGATTTGAGTTCAACAACACTTTTTGTGATGGCAGGTTAACGCTTCGGGAGTGGTTGGTCGTAATCTCTAAATACATCTAAGTGCTATTGGATAAAAGACACATGTTTTTATGCTACCCTATAACCCTAAGTACAATATACACTGTTTTTTTTGCGAGGCAAACTACATAATATTCTTAACGCTTATTGAAGAGAGGAATCTGACAAGTATATAAACTCAAGTTGAGATATCCTCGGTAGGTACACAATGGAACGCCGAATAACGGATAACTAAGAAGTAAGAACTGATCAAACGCCAACATTTGCAGATTCTGCAATATCCCTAGCAGCCAAAACAAAAAGCAGCAGCAGCACAAAACCCAAAACCCATAGCAGCCGAATTGTGTTTCTCTAATTTTGTTTTAGGCCATGATGGCGGATTTGATCACGACTGCTAGACTCTACTACGATAAAAGCTCATGGGAAGTACAAAAATCAGCACATGAGTTTTTCAACTAGCTCGACGGCAACAACGATGGTAAAGTTAGTCTCCAAGAATTTCTAGGGTGTATAAACGGCCCAATTTTCTAAAAAATTTTAGTATCCAGGTGCTAAAATCATGATTTTTCAAATAAAAAAATGAAGTGGTTTTGTGTACTGTTTTTCGATTTTTTTTGCACCAACTTAATGTACACGAGGAGTACTTTAATTTGGTGTGAAAAAAATCGAAAAAACGATACACGGAACCACAAACCACTTTATTTTTTGATTTGAAAAATAATGATTTTAGCATATAAGTGCTAAATTTTTTTGGAAAACTGAGAGTTCGGCCACGTCAAAATGGGCAGTAGCCATTTTTTCAACGAACTCGATAAAGACATGAATGGAACCCTAGAATTCATGGAAGTTATGGCTCTTTACTACATAATCAAAAGTGGGAGGCCATTTTGTAGCGGGTGTGATGAGTTCATTCCGGGCATGTATTTCAGTTGCTCCGTATGCTTCGAAAATGGCAACAACTTGTTTTGCGTTTGTCCAAACTGTTTTCAAGGTGAAAAGTTCGTTCATGAGCATCACCAGTTCTTGGATAGCTTTGCTTTATTGGAAGCCAAGAGGATACCATACAAGGTACGTAATCGAAGCAAGAAAGTAATTAGATGTGAATTGTTACTCACTCCGTCTCAATTTAAATGTCCTTTACGGGAGATCGGACAAATTTGACCTTAAAAAATAAAATACTTTTCGAATTACTTTTAATTTTTTTTGCACTGTTCAAAAGATCTTAATGAGAACTTTTGAATGGTGTAAAAAATTTAGAAAAAAAATATTTAGAAATATGTTTTTTTTTTGAAGTCAAAATAACACGACTTTATGTAGGTGACTTTTAAAATGAGACAGAGGGAGTATTACCGTTGGAATGCTATACTCTAGTTGTAATACCTTTTATCTCATGTCTTTTTAATTGCTTGTATCCTTACATTTGATTAATAAAATAAAAAAATGTAGTACTTCAGGACTACTTATGATTTTTTCTGGAATTAAGTCTGGACTTTGTGTTTGGAAAAGTCGCCTTTGGTGAAATTTTAATCTTCTCTTCTTTTTATAGTAATAATTTTCTTATTTTTGGAGCCTAATAATGAATTTGTACATCTATTTAAATTTATTTCAAGTGTCGTCAATTTATCTTTATTTATTTAATTTTGCTTGGCGTCATTGTACTTTTATAGACTTTGTTAAAAGATGGTGGCCTTCATAGTAGTTTGTTTGTGTTTTGTTGCAGCCAAACTCATCCGTTACCATTGCTGAACTTGAAGAGCATCCAACATCCCCTTTGCGCTTATTAGGGTTGCAAGTAATTCGGCTTAGGCCAGTTCAGTTGTACGGAAAGAAATGTATGGAAAAGAATGGTAGAGTTATTGTTTCTAAAATTTTCTGCAGGTCAGTTACTAAAATAGATAGCTCCTACTAGAAGGAAGAAATTTAATTTTCCACCAAAATTCTACCAACATGACAGAAGAAAAAAAAATAAAATTGTTTGCTTCAATTTTTTCAGAGAATACATTTTTCACACAGTTTTCCTAAAACTAAACGGAACCTAAGTGTGGGTATCAATTTAATTTCTAGAATATACTCGCAAATTGTTGTGTTTTTCTTCTGAAAGAAATCTCATTGAATTTTATGACCGTTTATATATTAAGGCATTTACAGAATGGTATTAGAACTTAGAACACTACATGTTTCTCAAAAACCTATGAGTTACAACTCTCATTTAATACGTTTATTTCTAATTTCTTTGCGCAGTCTCGAATTTCATGTGCATGTTAAATTTGTGTTTACAAGTGCATATCGAGTGTTCATATCGGTTATGTGGTTATGTTTTCCAGCAACGGTGGAAGATTGCGTGGAAAGAATTTGAGGCGACAGTTGCCGCAGCTTTCAGCGTAGCTGCCAGAACAGCTGCTCAATGTGGCTCTTGCACCATCATGTGATGAGTGTTGAGAAAATATAAATTTGTTTTTTTCTTTAGTAATTAGGGAGTTGCTTGACCGTTCGGGTATCTAATAATTAACTCTAATTTCGTCCCAAGCGCAGGACTATAGACCGGTGCAGCATAATAAATCCGGAAGTACCGGAGTCGAACCACAGAGACGGTCTACGGTGTTAACCCAAACAATGCTAGATTCTATGTTTGCAAATAGCTCTCAGGTAGCCACCCCTTGTTCAGATGACTGATTTAATTAACCAAATTAAACTAATTAAATTATTGAACTCTTAATCAAAACAGAAGAGCACAACCGTGGGCACTACAGTGTCCGCAACTAGCCTAATCCACATTCACTCAGGCCACAATTATTTAATTAATAGGTTTTAAAATATGAAAAGAATTCCCAACAAATGCGCACCACGTGTCACCAACCACTGCGTGCATTTGGAATTGGCAATGCCCGGGTTTGTTTGTTAGAAAAGATTTTGTATTGAAAAACTGCGCATTAATTTGAAGGATTCGGCACCGAGGTGGAACGCACATTAACCTAGCCACGGGACACCTTCGTCCCGCGGCCGCACTCTATACGACTACTCACACATGTTGAAATAAATCGCAGAAGATGAATTGAAATTACAACTAAACATGCTGTTGATCAATAAGAATATGAATCAATAAAGATAAATACCGTATTGGCAAAAGCAAAACTTGAACGTGAACATCAATCCGCAAATCGAACTTAACTAGGGAATTTTGGTAATTGAATTAAAGACGAGTGCTGAACAAAAGAATTCAGATCTGTAGCCGAAAAACTTGAAGAACAAAATTCTATGTAAAAGTTGTGGAACCCTAGAATGGGTTTAAACTTAAGTATTTATATCTACTAAGTAATCCTAATGAAAAACGAATAAAAATCGTTAAGGAATTAGCTCTACGACCAATAAAATGACATAGTTTCGAATACTGCCTTCGTAAGCTTTCGGTATCGATACCCTTTTAAGGGGTATCGATACTGAACCGTTATCTCCTTCCTCTGCGTAAGACGTATGTATCGATACCATTTTCAGGGGTATTGATACTAGACATTCCGGACAAATTCGTGCACTCTGAAGCCATTAGGTATCGATACGGCTTAGGGGGGTATCGATACCGACCCCTTAAGCCGACTTCTTTCAACATTCCAAGCCCAAACTTCGACTCCCACGCCCAGCTCCGCTTCAAGCCATGCAAGAGTGCTCCAAAAACATCTTTCAACCTGGAAAATCATGCCAACAACAACACCACCACCAAGCACGCATTAAACAAGAAAATGATCATAAAATCGCACGTCTACCGCGCCAACTCCTCCTACTTAGGCGCTTATATATAGAATATCACGCGCCTATCAGGAGTCCTTTCATATTTCTTAGTGGAAGTTTATTGGAGTAAGAATTATGAAATTTCCCTACTAATTGTGTAGCGGAGGGTATGAGAAGGTCCCTACTAATTGTGTAGTGGAGGTTATGAGCATAATGCTTGTTAATTAGAGGTTATGAGTATTTTAATTATGAACGAAAGAAAAATTCTCTGCCTTATCTTATATCGTCTGCTTCATATTGTGAGTGTGCGTGCTCTTGCATGCCTATAACAAAGTGGTATTAGAGCAGGACTCTTAGTGCTAAAGAGACAGGTAGGGATGGCTAATAATGGAATGGTTCCATTTCAAATGCCTCGGTTTACCAAAGATTACTATGAGAATTGGTATATTCGGATGAAGATGATACTTAGAATGCAAGACTTGTGGGAGCTTGTAGATACAGGCTTTACAAAACCACAAGATTTGGCTGGTTTGACTGAAGCCAAATGGATATATTGGCGGCGACTAAGAAGAAGGATCAGAGAGCTCTTTCACTCATCCACCAATGCTTAGATGATGTGTGAGGTAAGTTATGTAAAAAAAAAGAGAAGAAAAAAAGTCTAGTTAGAGTTTTGTATCTGAAAAAAGAAAATGGAAGCGAAAAAAAGTAAAAAAAAATGCAAGCAATGGGCTTAGGTGATTATTGATAATTTTATTTTTATTATCAAAATGTTGAAATATATCTTACGGGAACTAAAAAAAAGAAACTAATTTTGAGTCAGAGGAAAAAAGTTCCAAGAAAAAGTAAATAATCAAGTTCTTTTTCACTCATTGTAAATTTTTTATGTAATATAAACTTAAATAAGAAAGAAAATAAAGTAAAGTTTAATTTTAAGGGTATTAACGTCAATGCATCATCAAAGTTAACCCCGTTAGGCCTTTTTTAGCGGCAAGGGGGGTATCTGCCAAATAGTTTGTAAAGTAAGGGAGGACAGTAGAATATCAGAAAACAGAGGGGAGGACAGCAGCATTAACGCAAACCTCAGGGGAGGTCAGTGGAATTAACCCTTTAGAGAATGGTTTTATAACCGGTTACAGACGCAAGGACAACGAATTTGACCAGGCTTACGGAGACCACTCTTCAAAAAAAAACCGCTCATGTGCATACTTTAGTAATTAAAAAAAAAGTATTAAAGATTGTACTAGAAAGAAAATTTAGAGGAGTTTAGAGACCGAAAACCGCTCTCGCACCACGGTCCGCCCCTAGTTAGAACACAACATGCTTCTGAAAAACATACAGATCTAGACTAGCTTACGACTCTCTTTTAGTACGTTTATTTTTGAAACTTTTGCCCAGTCTCGAACTTCATGTGCATGTTAAATTTACGCTTACTAGTGCCTATCGAATGTTCATATTGGTTACATGTGGTTATGTTTTTCAGCAACGGTAGAAGATTGCGCAGAAAGTATTTGAGATGGCAGTCAACGCAGCTTTCAGCGCAGCTGCTCAAAGAATGTCTTGCACCATCATGTGAGGAGTGTTAAGAAAAAATAGACATTTTTTCTCTTAGTAATTAGGGAGTTATGTCCCTTCATATTTGTTAGTGGAAATAAAGAGTTAGGATTGTGAAAGATCTCTACAATAAGGAGTTCATTTGTTAGGATTGTTAGTTAGAGGAAGTGAGTTAGATCTTGTTATTCATATAAATTTGCATGTAATCTAGTATTTTGATTATGAGTGAAATAAAAATTCCAAATCTTCTCTTATATTGTCTTTTCATGTTGTAAGTGTGTGCGCTGCCCGGGCATCATTCTGATACATATACGCATGAGTCGTCTGATTCACCAGAATCCCAAGAATTAATGGACCGTGAAACTCACATGTATCACACTATCTGTAACTTTGAACCCGTATCCAGATCTGTATATGAAGGATTATTTTTTATGTGAGTCATCTGTCTACTCCGAGCGATTTATGCCGAGTAGAAGCTTTGTGGCCTTGAACTCAAATAATCTGAACTTTCATGACTGCTTTTGGGTTTTGAAATTATTTTAGTTGATCTATTATAGTCTCTTGTTTTTTTTTTTTCCAGGTTATTTATCCCACGCCCAAAACTTGTCAAAATTAATCCCTTGTTTTGTTTTATTTTATTTTTCAATTGGGCTAGCTTATTTCTTTTTCTTCTTTTTTTATTGGGCTCATTTGTTTTGTTTTATTTTATTTTTACAATTGGGCTAGCTTATTTCTTTTATTTTCATTTTTTATTTTTTATATTGGGCTCATTTGTTAGGTAAAAGTCCAAGGTTATGTTAAAATAAAAAACACTAGATTGATCTGAACACGTAGCTCCTACTAAAATAAACCTAGGTTCCTTCACAAATCTTGAAATCCTAGATTGATCAAACACCCTCCGTAGTGACCGTTCTGATACCAGTTGGGGGGAGAAAATATATTAATTAGTAGTCTTACGAAATGTACTTCATTAAAAGAGTAAATGTATAGGATGTTACTGCGATATATATGTTGGATAAGCACCCATTTTTCTGTATAACACTTCACAATATTTGCACATAAATTGGGTGTAGATGCCAACCTTAATGGGATGTACACTCCCTCGTGATATTGCCATCGATGCAATAGTCCTCTGTAATCTTTGTATCTGTCATGAATGATGCAAACAGAGGAGTATCAAACACAAATTCTCTCAAACTTTGTATTTCATAAACACTTTAAGAAACTGAATTTCTCTTACACACTTTGATCACTCGTATTTGCATACTTTTACAATACAATTACAAACCTATTTATAGGCTTAACAATCAGAAAAAAAACAAAATGAGATAAACTCTCATTTATTATCAAATCACAAAAACAATCAAGCAAGTTCAAAAAGTCATCCGCCTGATTTTTGAACAGTACTCCACGTTTTAATTTAGGGCTGCCGAGAACCCACTTGGTTCTCTCAAGTTTATCCTTTTTCTTCATCCCCCCTTAAACTTGAGTCTGGGGGTTTCTTCATTCCAAGCATTGTCTTCATTCTGATGAAGGCTTCATGCTTAAGGGGCTTCGTGAAAATATCAGCAGCCTGATCATATGTCTTGCAAGAAACTAGCTCCACTTCTTTTGCTTTCACATGCTCTCTGATGAAATGGTAGCGTGTGTCGATATGCTTGCTTCTTTCATGATGCACTGGATTCTTGGCTAATGCAATTGCGAAGCGGTTGTCAACATAGATCTCTGTGGGATTTTCTTGAGAAATTTCCAAGTGATTCAGCATATTCCGAACCCATATAGCATGACAAACAGCTGAGCTAGCTGCTACATACTCAGCTTCACAAGATGATAGTGTCACTATCGCTTGTTTCTTCGATGACCATGTGAAGGCTGTATCACCAAGAAAGAAAGTAAATCCGGTAGTACTCTTTCTTTCATCCAAGTCTCTTCCCCAATCACTATCTGAATAGCCGACAAGTTTGAAGTTTTCAGTACTTGTGTAAAACAGTCCATCATTGACTGTACCCTTGACATAGCGCAAAATCCGCTTGGCTGCATTCAGATGGGATTGGTCAGGTATCTCCATGTATCGGCTGATAAGACCAACACCATATAGTATATGCGGTCTTGTGCGTTAGGTAGCGAAGGCTTCCTACCGGACTTTTGAAATATGTGGGATCAACATTACCGACCTTGCTTTTTTCGAGTTCCACTCCACTTTCAAGCTGGAGTAGTCCTTTGGATTAGTTTTCTCCATGCCAAAACGCTTGAGGATGCTTTTAGCATATCCGGCGAGAGATGAAAATGCCGTCATCCCCCCTGCATCACTTCTATTCCAAGAAAGTGTGCCATCGATCCGATATCTGTCATCTCGAACTCTCGAACCATACTTTGTTTGAAAGAATTAAACATATTTGGATTGTTGCTGTGAAAATCAAGTCATCAACATACTGGAGCATACATACGATAAGCTTCCATCGACTTCCTTCTTCATATAGAGTGCATGCTCGTGGGGCACTTCTCAAATCCATTCTTTCCGAAGTATGCATCGATCCTTGTATTCCATGCACGCAGCTTTGTTTCAATCCATATAAGCGCCTTCTTTAACTTGTACACTTTGTCATAATGTCCTTCCTTCACATATCCGGTGGTTGCTCAACATAGATTTCCTCCTCCAGAAATCCATTTAGAAACGCAGTCTTGACGTCTAATTGGTAGATCTTCCATCCGTGTTGGCGACTAATGAGATCATCATCCTTATCGTCTCCATCCCCGGCTTAGCGGGGCAAAGACTTCGCCATAGTCTATGCCTTCCCCTCTGTTTGTAACCTTTAGCTCTGAGCCTAGCCTTGTATCTCGAACTTCTCCTTGAGCATTCTTCTTTTTGCTTTATAGACCCATTTCACTCCAATGGTCTTATAGCCTTACGGAAGATTTGTCAACTCTCGTGTTTTGTTTTTCTCTATGGACTGAATCTCTTCATCCATAGCCTTCCTCCATTTGTCTTCTTGGTTAGCCTCATCGAAGCTAACTGGATCACAAGTCATTTGTAGACAAAACATGGTGAAGTTCAGATCCAAATGGATCAGATTACGATAAAGATCATCCGGGTTTCAAGCGTTCCTCACAGGCCTCATGTAGGGGAAAGTTCTTACAGTAGCTAGTGAGGATGGTTCACCTCTTTGTGGTGAAGGAAAACCATGAGGCGGTGATGCTCTTCTAATCTTCTAGGTACCTCCCTAGATGCATGCGTGTTCTTCATCTTTCTTGATCGACTCCATATTCTTGGTAGCTTTCATGCGATCCCAACTCCGGGATTCATTTTCCTTGAAAATGACATCTCGGCGTGTATATCACCTTCGAAAGTGGCGGGATTGTATAGCTTGTATCCCATCGCCCGATCACCATATCAATAAAGATACACTTCACTCCTTTGTCTTCAAGTTTGGTTCTGTTTGCCTCTGGAACTTTTGCGTAGGCAATACAACCAAAACTCTGAGATGGGCCACACTTGGCTTGTAAGTGGTCCATGCTTCTTGTGGTGTCTTTGACTTCAGACTCCTCGTAGGACATCTGTTGAGTAGATAGACCGCACATTGAACTGCTTCAGCCCAAAATCTCTTGGGCAGATCTTTATCCTTCAAGCATGCTTCGCCATGTTAAGGATGGTGCGATTCTTCCTTTCGGATACACCATTTTAGTGAAGAGTGTATCTTTGGTGTACACTGGGTGTGCGATTCCTTCTTTGTCTAAGGAATCCATCGAGGCCCGATCTCGGTGTATTCTCCTCCTTGGTCCGACCGCTAACATTTTTGATGTAGTAGCCGCTTTCTTTCTCCACAAGAGCTTTGAAGTCTATAAACTTCTCGAATACCGACTTCCGTTTAAGAAAGTATACCCACGTCTTCCTACTATAGTCGCCGCTGTGAGCGTGAGGAAGTATCCATTTCGGCCCATTTGAGATTGGCTTCAACGGACCACACACATCCGTATTGTACTAGCTCAGCGGCATGCTTGCTCTCCAATCAACTTGCTTCCCAAAACCATTTGCGGTGTTGCTTGCCAAGAACACAATTTTCGCATACCTCATTTGGATGTTGGATATGAGGTAGGCCTTTGACCATCTTCTTATTTGCCAACATTTTCAAGCTTTCAAAGTTGAGATGTCCATATCTGAGATGCCATATCCAGTCTTTGTCATTGATAATGGCATTGAGGCACTTTGGCGTGTCATGAAGAACAGTTAGCGGAAACATTTTGTTCTTCGCCATCTTTACTCGAGTAACCAGCTTCCCTCGAGCATTTGTGATCTTCAATTGCATATCCTTCAAGCTAATTTGATATCTTTTCTCCAGGAGTTGCCCAAGACTAAGTATATTAGTCTTCATGTCTGGAACATAGTAGACATTGGAAATGAATGCATGATCTCCATTCTTCCGTTTGATCACAATATTTCCTCTCCCTTGAACTGGGACTTTGGAGAGGTCACCAAAAGAGATATTTTCCTGAACCTTTTCATCAAGTTCAGTAAATAGATGCCTTGAGCCAGTCATATGATTACTAGCTCCGGAATCAAGGAACCATGTACCTTGATCCTGTTCGGTAGAACTGTGCGCCATGAGACTCATTGAATCTCCTCCTGCTGGCTCCTTGTCTGCATAGTTGGCTGTTTCGCCAACTTGATTTGATACTGGCCTTCCTCTGCATTCTTTCATGTAGTGACCATACTTCTGGCAGTTGTAACATTGAACGTTGCTTTTGTCAATGTTGATTCGGTTGTTGTAACCACCTCTTTTCCTTGTCTTCGCCTCACATTCTTTGCTTTCTTTGTCCATGACCACCTCCTTTTGGACCATGGTTTTGATTTCCTCCTTTGGAAAATCCTTTGCCTACTTTACCTCTGAAATTTGAACTTCCAGAGCCTCTTCCATGAGAACCATAGCCTCGTCCTCTCTGGAATGTCCCTCCTTGCTTGTGCATGTCTTCGTTGAGGGACAGCTTCGTCTGTAGAGCCTGCTCCATGGCTCTATCATCATCTCTATGCAACTTCTGCTCATGGGCTTGCAGCGAGCCCACAAGTTCTTCAATAGACATGGTTGTTACGTCTTTAAGTTCTTCCAGCGTAACAACAATGAAGTTGAATCTCGGATCCAACGATCGAAGAATCTTCTCTATAACTCTTGTATCTGTGAGAGCTTCTCCGTTTCTTCTTATCTGGTTTGCAACCGTCATGATTCGACTATAATACTCAGAAATAGATTCTAAGGGTTTCATCCGTAAAGACTCGAATTTGCCTCGTAGAGATTGAAGTCGAATCCTCTTTACTTTGTCAGCACCTTTGTATGTTTTCTGCAGCGTCTCCCAAATTTCTTTGGAAGATGTAGCGGAGGCGATGATCTCAAACGTCATCTCATCAAGTCCTTGGTAGATGATGGACACGGCTTTGCAATCCTTCTTTCTCAAGTACGGGTATTTGTTCTTTGTTCCTCCTTCCAAATTTGCCGGCTTCTTTTGAGACAGGTTCCTCGTACCCATTTTCGACTATCTCCATGACTTCTTGAGCACCTAATAGTGCTCTCATTTGGATGGACCAATTATCATAATTGTCCTTGGTGAGTTTTGGAATAAGTCTTTGAGTGCGGCTAAAATTTGGCCATTAGATTTTTTAATAAAAAATTTGCTCTTAAAAATTAAATGGCACACGACCCCACTTGAAGTAATTGGCACGACCCCTTTGATGTTGAGTTCTTTCCTCCACAGAATACTTCACTTTCACCAAGTAAAGTGAGTAAATTGTATTTTTTTCTTCGGTGGACTTAAATGATGGCAGATCTGATAAGAAATTCTAGGGGCCCATTTGTCTTTTGTTGGTGACAAAATCAAAAAGCGTAAAAAGTGCCTTAAAGGCCTTGACAAGCAATTTTATTCACGGGCAAGACACTTGCACAATGCGACCGCGCCGGAAAAACAAGTTGGATGACTTTGTAGGTACATCACGTTAGGTGGAAAAATTGAATGCCCACTTACTTTAGTACTCTCATATGGTAGGTAGCCTTTGAATCTCCTTTGGATTCCCAACAGTCCCTTCTTTCCTTTTATGTTGAAACCAAAGAAAGGTAACAAATGTCTTTCCTTGCTCTTTTTCGGTGAAGCCAAAGATGAAAAATTGATTTACAGCCACGACTTCAAGATGCTACTTGCAGCAAAAGAACACCGTCCGGTGTTGAGTGAGGAGGCTTCAAATTTCTCTTTGGTGACTTCAGTCAATTTGCCGGAGCTGTGGAAGAAACAGCAGTGGGTTTAAGGTGAGAGTAGTTTGTCACTCTCCAACTTCTAGGTTTCGAAAGAAACAAGGCTGTTCAATTTTGTCACCCAAATATCGTTTTCGGCTGAGACAAAATCGGCACTCAAAAATTTTAATTTGAGGGAGCTAATTTCTGGATGAAATTAGCAGTAGCACACCAAAGGTATTTTTTTTGAGAGAATTTTTGGGATGAGCCTGAGGCTCTGATACCACTGATGCAAACAGAGGAGTATCAAACACAAATTCTCTCAAACTTTGTATTTCATAAACACTTTAAGAAACTGGATTTCTCTTACACACTTTGATCACTCGTATTTGCATACTTTTACAATACAATTACAAACCTATTTATAGGCTTAACAATCAGAAAAAAAACAAAATGAGATAAACTCTCATTTATTATCAAATCACAAAAACAATCAAGCAAGTTCAAAAAGTCATCCACCTGATTTTTGAACAGTACTCCACGTTTTAATTTAGGGCTGCCGAGAACCCACTTGGTTCTCTCAAGTTTATCCTTTTTCTTCAATGAAAACCCCCAAACCAACCAAAGAAACTTTTTCCAACCTTGTTCCAAATTGGCCAACTAAATACTAAGAAAAACCAATTGGCTCATGAGTCATGACTGACTCAATGAACACTGAAAGTTTGTTCTAGAACGAAATATCGCTACAAGAAATTACACATTTAGTGACTAAGAGTTTGTGAAAAATCAAGGTTCTCTAAAAATTCGTAAAAAACTCTAACAGTATGAATGCGAATCATTAGTTAATACTACTAGCAAAGATTCACGGAAACAGTTAAAACCCACAACATAGAGATATACATGGAAAACCCTAAATGGGTAAAAAACCACGGGAAGGAATCAAAATCACTATACTCATTGTGCAGTTACAAATATACCTATCCAAACGATGTAAATCCTCACAACGTTCTAAGTATCACCTACCAAGTCACACGTACACCGCACTCAATGATCTTGATCGCCAACGCCTTGAATCGCACAAACCTTGCTTGGATACTTTCGGAATCCCACCAAAAGTATTCCCTAGAAATCACTTCTAGATTGTAGAGAACTTCTTGGAGATGATCATGTGGTTGTATGATCGTTCGATTGCATTGAAGCTCCAAGGTAATCACTCAAAAGATCAAAGAACTTCTCCCTCTTTTCTTCTAAAAAGTCGGCTGCTATATGTTATGAGAGATACCCAAAAAACCCTAGCACATCGGTATTTATAATTGCAGAATTAAGCATTTTTGCCGGCTGTTTTGCTCGAGCCAAATATCCAGCAAAAACAAATAGAATGTTTTGCTAATAAAAGGTCCTTGAAATGCTTGAGCAAAACGTGCGGCATCTACCTTTTACCTTGTGCATTTTTTGCCGACTATTTTACTTGAGCAAAACATCCAGCAAACTCCATCAGAATGTTATGCAATCCATCTTGACTAAAAACTACCACACTCGAATAAAAATATATAAAGAGATGATTCATTTTCACACCTAAACAGACACTCTAAAAAATAAAATTACAACTCGATTTAAATGTTTGTTTTGTTAAATGAAATTGCCAAAACAAAGAACTTTGGAACTTGGTCTTTACAGTTTGGTCACCAAAAGTATCTATTTAGTCACCAAAAGTGTACCGTGACAAAAAAAATTCGGTTGCCTAAGTATACTTCGATCCCTAAAGGTATTCGGTGTCTCTGTTCATGTAGTACATCCAAAAATCATTTCACAAACATTTTGCAGGTGACGATCAATTAAACTATTTTCTGTGACATGTGAGAGAAGGGTAGAACTAGAAATTGTGGACAATAGGGTACAATAACCACTACAAGAAATTTGAGATGCACCAACGGCCAAAAACATTAGTAAAGGTGCTTAAAAACATTGTTATAGACCTGTGTGGTCTATACCCACGCTGGAAAAAATCGCTGGCGTATAGGCGCCTTTACCAACACTTTTTAGCAAGCGTAGGTACATCACTTATTTTACTAGCGCTTTTGCAACCGCTGGTGTAGACTAAGTTTTACAAGTGCCTTGAAATATGGCTGAGTTTGCTATATATAGGACA
Source organism: Vaccinium macrocarpon (assembly GCA_022606695.1). NCBI lineage: Eukaryota > Viridiplantae > Streptophyta > Magnoliopsida > Ericales > Ericaceae > Vaccinium > Vaccinium macrocarpon. Next base: position 4,623,737 of record CM040173.1, read on the forward strand.
AAATTTGTAATTATGATGTGTTAGCTTTATTGGCGATTCCCGAGTGTGTTGATAAAATCATTTGAGTCTATAATTCTTCTCTTTGGCTTTCGGAGGTGTTTTGTTTTCTAGAATATCTAGGTACTCCCCTCCCTTGATCATGAATTGTTGAGAAGACCATTGCCATGTCGAATGCATAATCGTTCAAAAGGTATATGCATTGCATTTGCATTTCATGCATCACGTAGTTCATGGCATTTAAATCTTGGTTTTACCTTCGGATTTTGTTGAGAAATATTTTTATAAGGCATGAGGATGTTTAGTTTGTCTTGGTTTGAAAAGAGAAATATTTTCTTAGGCATTTTGTGTAATAGCAGCTTGCGCGCTCAAAGGGCACTCCAAGTGTGTTGTGCCTTTGCAAGAGCATTCTTGGGGCATTATGAGCTCTTCAATGTGCGTTCTTGGCTTAGATCAAATTTTATTTGAAGAGTCCATTCGAAGCGCGTATGGGGCGCATTTTGCTTAGTCCTGAATGCTTTCTCATTGGCTGATCCTAGGGTGCACTACAAGTCATATAAATACATGTTCTTCTCATTTTTAGGGTACCACTTTTGACATCATCCCACTGTTAGAGAGAGGAAGTCCTCACTGTTATATCCTTGTGTGTTTGATGCATTTTGAATGATCTAAACTTAATGTTTGATCATTTTATCTTTCAATCTAGTGCAATCTTTTAATACTCTATGGATTGTCTCTAGATTGATTTATTTTTTTTGAAAACCTTTATAAAAATCATATCTTTTACGCATCATGCATTGTTGCCTACAAATCTACGTGGCTGGATGATCCGGAGCCGTCTTTTATATGGAGATTGAGGGGTGTTGAACTCGTGGAGGTTATGGAATCAAGAAGGAGGTCGGGGAGATATATCAAGGAGTGGAGTTAAGGAGTGAAAATTTGTTTACCCTTCCTAATTCTAACACTTTTGAACACTCAGCCCACCAAATTAAACTCTCAACCCAAAAATTTTAGATGGTCTAAATTGCGCAGATGAAGGGTCCTTGGGTCCACAGATGAATACATAAAATTTTTACAGCCCAATGATGGGATGGCCTCCTTATAACCATCAGATCTTGCGTTTGATGCATCCTAACTTCATTTTTTGTGCCAATATACTGCGAACATGTACCAAAAATCCAAATTCAGTTTGGAGAATGTAACTCACAACCTCCAAGTACAAGATGTTATTCTTGGTATTTTCAAACCTCATGTCGAACCATTAATAAAAATACAAATGTTTTAAGGCCTGGCAGAAAAGTCAAACGGACACCACTTGGGAAAGTGGAAACAGTCATTCCTATCAACAGTGATACATACTCGGAAATTTGACTCCAAAAATGACTCCGAAAACACATTCAAAGGGTAAGATTCACCTAATACACTGTTTAATTTCTGGGTATGTAGACTTATTGCATTCCTATTTATTACTCCTAGCAAAGTCAAACCTACGCTGATTCCACTTGCCAAGTGGGAACAGGTTTGTCTCTTTAAAATCAAGCTACATGTTAGTAGTCATTTATTTACTGTATTTTTTATTTTTCATTTCTAATCTACTACAGAGAGGAAGGAAATAATGAAAATGAAAATGCTAAAAACACGGGGAAGACAATAAAAGCTTTGTTCGGTTGCATTTTCATTTTCGGTTTGGCTTCAATTTGAAGTTGAAGAGTCTTTGATTTGATTGAAGACATTGGGCAGTAGGTGGGCCACTGTCCATTTCCATCACATTTACTTAAACTACTATGGTAGCAACATCTTTACACATGGTGCACAATCAACACACGGGACCCACATACAGGCCCCACAGATATAATCCGCACTGTTCATTAAGTTTAAAATATTCTTTCAAGTGACTCCGTAAAAAATCAGCTCAATTACATGTTTATAAGTGTTTGATCCAACGTACCAATTTTTCATTCAAAATATGGAATCCTTGATTCTGAAAGAGAAATGAGTACATTGGATCAAACACTTATACGTATTTGATTGAGCTGATTTTTTACAGAATCACATAACAAAATAATGTCAAAATAATGAATAGTGCGGATTACATCTATGGGACCCGTAGGTAGGTCCCGTGTGCTGATTTGTGCACTATATGTGAAGAGGTCGCTACCATAGTAGTTTAAGTAAATGTGATGGAAATGGACGGTGGCCCACCTGCTGCCTAATGTCTTCAATCAAATTAGAGACTTTTTAATTTAAAATTGAAGCCAAAACGAAAATGAAAATGAAAATGCAACCGAACAAAGCCTTTCTTCCTTCAGATGAACGCGACGATGGTCAAAAGCAGAAATGCAAATATGAGTTATTATCCAATGGTTGTCCAGACGATTGTCCGACGAGATTGGATGAACTCAGCACGAGGGTCAGAAATTTTGTCCGGATGACTCAGTGCATGTATGTTTCCAAATTCCCTAACCAAACTAATTGATATCCCTTCCTTTACAAAATGTTTGTTCGATTCTTAGACAAAGACTTAAGTTTTTGTAAATTTTAAAGAAAAATTTATTCTTTAAAATAATTTACTGAATGTCATTGAGTTCTTTTAACTTATTTAAAAAGTTTAGAAAATTTTCTTTAAAATGTATTACTTCTAAATTATTGTTTTGCAAACCGGGCCAATATCTTCGGACGGAGTTAGTAGATCGTTTAAATATGTCTATTTTTTGTCCATAGATGATTTAACCATGAAAATGGGTAATTTTTTTTATAGTATCCAAAGATCACTATACAAAATTACCTTTTTTTTGTTAGTATTAAGGACATTAATATTTTCTTGGGTGTCATGATAAGCCCTCAATAGTATAAATAATATGTTTAATAATAGGGTTTATCTCTCTCCTTTTTCTCACGCGGACACATTCATTGTCTATCTCATTTTTGTCACACATGTACATAGTATGGCTTGATACAACTGATATTGTGCAAAGGTGTGTTCTAGTAGTTTCTGGTAAAAGGTGAGAATATATATAACATGTATTTTGACGTCATGGATAGTACTCTAATGGCCTAATGGGTGTCCAAGCATCCAAGGCCATGAGGCACTCCGTCATTGAATCCTGAGAGTCAAGAAATGGAGCATTGGAGAAGGTTCCGGACGCCGAAAGGCCAAGAGAAGATCAAGCAAAAAAAGGCTAGGAGAATATCTAGTCAGTACCTGTAATACGTGCAAAAAGCTTAGTACCGATACTAAAGGATCAAAACACTTTTGGTACCAATACTGCGTAAAAAGTTACTACCGATACTGACTACAAAATCTGGCAACTTTTGTGCTCGAACTATTTTTAGTTTAGGAGCATTTTGGACTGTTGTAACACATTTTTAGGGGTTATAAAGCCACCCAGCCCAAGACTTTAGGCTTATCTCTTATTTCCAGTTTCTCTCTCTACTTTCCCCTATTCGCTCCTCATTTACTGTAGTGTTTATTTTTTGTTATTTCCATGTTTTGTATTTCCTTCTTTTTTTCCTTGTACACTTCCTTATTAATGAGTGAGTAGTAGCATAGGCTTGGTCATGTGATGAATTGTCATGCCCTCAATTTTATAACTAAATTACCTCGTGAGTCCACACTGGGCAAATCAAAAAGTCAAACATTTCCCATTCGAAAAGTCAAAAGTTGATTAAATATTCCAAATTCAAAGTCCAAAGTTTGAAGTCCCCATCCCAAGTAATACAATAACCAATACATAGAGTTTCCAACAAATTTAAAATCAAAAGTACATGAGTTCATAAATTACATCATAGTCTCTCAAATACTAGAGATAAATAAAAAATGGTTAAGTAGCTTGAAATCGTTGGTGCTTTCCCAAAAGTCCATGTCATGCACGCACATTAATGCATCCCACACCATACTCGTCAACGTGTACTTGAAAATGATAGGTTGAGCTAAACTAACCCAATAGGAGAACTATTTTACAAACACTAGGTGTATAAAGGTGATACATGCACATGGGTTGTAGTTATATCAATTGAATGGACGGATATGTATAGTGATAACCAAACGAATCATGATGAACATAAGAAATGTCGAAGTGTCCAAGAGAAACCAAGTGTCCGAAATACAAGTAAGTGTCCCAACAAAAAAAAGTCATTTGGCGTCCAAACACCAATCACATATCCATTAATTTTTTTATCAAAATCACCCAAGTTATTATATGTATCCAAAATGTAACCAAAGTGTCCACGATTTTTATAAAGAAAATAACCCTTTAGACTTTCAAACAAAATTTAACTAAGTTCAAAGTATTTTGTGATAGGAGCCAACCCATTTAGTTAAAGACATCTCATTCTCCAACTTCATTCTAACCCTTAATACAATTATTGTCTCAATTTAGGTATCCAATCATAGGTAATAGTCATCTATCATTTGACATACCGAGAAATGTTTCCACGCATGACTTGCCATACGAGCACTACACTATAATAACATTTGTACACGTTTCCAACTCGTGGCCCGATATATGGCTAATAATATCAATAGGGAGTTTAACCCTTTCCGGATATCACAAGCTTCGCATACCATATGTACCTCAGAACACTTTCATTTCCAAGTACTCAACATCACCTAGGTTTTCAATTTTGTTTCACCAAAACTACCCAAGTTACTCACACAAATTCCAAAACCAAGTCCATAAGTCAAGTTTCGACAAAACACCATAGATAGTCCAAAATCCCATTTCTAATTTCTTTCATTGAAGAAAACATAATTTTCATTTGTACTAGGGATTTAATCCCTTTGCCAGGTTCCGTAGGCCCCGCGTGCCTTCGCTAGGTATTTTCAGGCCCCGCCTCCCTCTACCGGGTTCCATAGGCCCTGCGTACCTTTTCTGGGTATTTGCAGGTCCCACTTGCCTCTGCTCGGTTCCATAGGCCCCGCGTGCCTTTGCTGGGTATTTGTAGGCCCCGTTTGCTTCTGCCGGGTTCCATAGGCCCCGCGTGCCTTAGTGTAATCCAATCTCTAAGCCAGATTCCATAGGCTCCGCCTGCCTCACCCAATACACAGGTCGTATTAATAATCAACACTTCCAAAGCACAATACTATACTAATGTATAGACTCAAGACCTTCCCTGGTGACGCAGCACGAGTTCATGGAAAAAAATAGTGTTTTCAAAATGAGATTGAGGTCCGTTGATTTGTGCTCAAATACCAAAAACTCAACTCCTTCTCAATACCCGAAGGTAGAGGCATCATACACTTCGTTGATTCCGTAGAATACCGAAAATTTTAAACAAAAGATATCTTCACAAGTTTTCAATACCAAAATATCACTTTGTCACAAGACCTACCCATTCACCACGCAACACATGATGTCTTTTCCGTTCATAAACTCATTCATTCACCACGCAACACATGATGTCTTTTCCGTTCATAAACTCATTCATTCTCTTAAATCATTAAATATTCCCTCATTTCTATCAAAGACATGTCTACGAGTCAATCATATTCCCCAGCTCGGCATCACACTAGTATTTATAATTAATGTGCTTACCAACTCACTTAAACATTCTCAGGCATTAGTATACCAACGCACACATCCCTTTCTTACCATGTCATTCTATAAGCATTCAATACATCCACGTGTTTTAGTCTATTTCCCAAACGCATAAATGTATCCATAATTTAATTCGTTCATTTAAATTCATTTCGTTAAAAACCTCGTTTGAAAGTCAAAACCATTTCAAATTTCAAAGTCCATTTCTCCAACATACGCCTTTCGACAAATCTTGCCACACGCACGCACATACGCCTCCTAAAAACTAACAAAACTTTCATGTGACGTAAGATGACATATTTATTCATAAAACCATAGTCCTCGAGTCAAAACATGAGTAAGGAATGATACCAAAGGTCAAATATATAAAGGAATAAGCGATCAGGAACCAAACGGACATCAAATGGTGGCCGAATGCCACCCAAATGATAAGGGCAGCAGCTGGAAACTTTTGGACAACAGCCTATGAACAGTACACTGTGCAGATTTTCACCTCTAAGGTGTGGAATTTCAACCCAATCACAAATAAGATAGTCTTGGCTCAAATTAGAAAATGCTAGGCAACATTTAAGGATGAAGGAAGGTCAATTTCACTCTCAATTTCATAAATCAACAACCAATTTCATAGATCAAGGAATCTAAGTAAGGAAAACCCAGATAAATGGGAAAAATATGATTTTTTTTAGTGGAATTGAAGCCAAAGAAGAGATATGTGCAACACATCACAAATATACAACTAGAAAGAGTAGACATCCCCTTACCGAGATGGGTTTGGAGCAAAAACCTAGAGTACCCAAGTGATTTAGATCACAAACTTCAAGAACGACCTCTACCAAAGCTCCACTATGCATACAAGAGACAAGATCATGTAAAAAATGAGTTATAAGGGTGAAGTTACACTCACAATCGAAGAGAGAGGGAAAAACGGGAATGGAGCAAGAACAAGACCCAAATCAAGTGTGTTTACCTCTTTGACTGCAAAACCCAAAATCCAAGGGAGAATCACAAATCCAATGTGTAGATCTTGAAGTTTTGAGGTGGATTGAGGTGAAAATCACAAGATTTGAAGTGGGGATGAAGAGAGAAGGTAGAGGGGTAATTTTAGGGTTTGTTTCATGATTATGGAGTGAAGAAATGAGTCCAAGACCCTATTTATATAAGGCAATGTCGGGCTTAAAATTTGCAGAAAAATGAAGCTGGATACCGGTATCAAGAAAAACCCATACCGGTATCTAGAATTTCTTTTGGCTCAAAATGAAGCTAGATACCGGTATCAAGAAAAACCCATACCGGTATCTAGAATTGAAAATTTCTAAATTTTTATCACCTTCACCAATTCGAACCCCGATCATTTCTAACACATTTATAACATCTCCAAACACCCACACAACATTGTAATACATATACGTACCAAGATATACACCCATATAACACTTAGAAAGAAACACATTTTAAAAACATTAATCCACTCATTCACATTACTTTAAAATGAGTAAAAGATACAAAGAATTTCATGAAAATTCTGGGTCTTTACATGAATATTACTCCCTCCGTCCCAATTTTATAGTCCATTTTTGGAGTTTGTGCCACTTTTCAAAGTGTTATATCTTATAATTTGCAATGTTTTAGGTGATTTTGAATACTTTGTTTATTAGATTAAATCAAGATCTATCAAACAAGATCCATATTGCATATAAAATGTATTACTGATTGAAATATATAATTGTTTTTTTATCTGGGTAGAATAGAACGAGGGACTATAAAATTGGGACGGAGGGAGTAATTAGAAAGATGTTTAATAATCTGAGAGAGATAGAGTGTTGGGATTCCGCCCCGTGTGGGCCATTGGGCTTAGGCCCGGTTGGGAGGGGCTAGGTTTTATATTGTAACTCTATATAAACTCATTATAGCCTTGTTTCTTGTGTGTGACAAAAGTGAGAGAAAAAGGCAGAGAGTTTGAGAGAGATACACGAGAGACTTGTTGAGGATTCAACTATTGTGAGATAGAGTGAGTGTGTGATACAATATTCATGGATTATTCTCCAGATCATAGTGAAATCCCCCTCCCCGTGGATGTAGGTCCGATTCGGCAGAACTACGTAAATCAGTGTGTCTGCTTTCTCTTGATTTTACTATTTTCTATGCGTATGGTGCATGTGTTGGGCATAACAAGTGGTATTATAGCTTTGGTTGAAGTACTGGAGAGCACAGAGCAGTCAAATAATCATTCGGAGGCCTTTAGAGCACTGTTTGGAGTTTTGGTCGGATAAAATAAGTGATGAAAATTATGTTTGATCAGAGGGTAACGTGAAGCTCTCACAGACAGTCGCAATGGTGTAAGGGCAGTCAGATTTGGTCACCAAAGGATGGAGCTCAAACAATTTGAACAACAGAACGTGGAGGTGAGTGGCTGATTGGTTTGTGCTTGGACAAAAAGTGATTGGTTTTGAATTTTCAACACATGGTTGTGTAGGGTTTTTTTAGACGATCATGAGAGTATAAGCAAGGTCGCCAGAAGTTTCTTCACGTGCCCTCACGCGATGGGAGAAGTTCGGCGCGTGAGATTCACTCTCACCATGCGACTCACGTGCGGTGGCGGGGCAAGGGACCTAGGGCTGATGTCAACAAGCATTAGGGTTGACGTCACCAAGATTTCAGACAGTTCAAGAGAGGGTCCAAAAGGGTCAAAAAGTTCTGGGTTCAAGGTCAAAGGGGTCAAAGGGATTAGACGTAAGGTCAAAAGGATCAAACTGGAGGTCAAAGGCTTCAAACCGGTCAAGATCGGTGGTTTAGAGATAAAGTTAGACCGGGTTTAGCTAGACTAGACCGGATTATAGTCTGAAAATAGACCAGAAGGAGTTTTTGGACCGGTTCCTGGTCATTTAGACTGGTTCTTGACTGGTTTCGGCCGGTTTCTAGCCTTTCTTGACCTCCCGGATCCAATCCTTGTCTCGGTTTACGGAGATTTAGTATGGATATTGATGGTACATTTTATTTTACTGCTTTAAATCGTTCCGGAGAGTATCTGATCAATTGTGGGAGTTTCTGGGGGTGTTTATTTCAAATTATCTTGTTTGCTGAGATGTCAGAGATAAATATGAATACTATGCTCATATTGACAATGACCAATTCTGCGATTTGGAAGCCTAGGATAGAGGATATGCTTATTTTGAAAGAGCTATATGAGCCCTTGGAACATGTAGGGGTCAAACCGACGAAGGTGAAAACTGAAGATTGGAAGAGTTTGAACACGAAAGTAGTTGCTTTGATCCACCAGTGTCTTGGGCATGAGGTTATTCATCATGTAGCATAGGAGACAGATGTTTATGCTTTGTGGGCGAAACTAGAAGGGATGTATCAGTCGAAAACATCCCGGAATAAGGCGCTACTGATGAGGAGACTTGTGAATTTGAAGCTCCGGGTTGTAAATTCGGTTGCTGGACATTCCAGTGAGTTCCAGAATTTAGTTAATCAGTTGTCTAATGTTGGGTTGAAGTTCGATGATGAGTTGCAGACTTTGTTGTTGCTCAGTTCTCTACTGGATAATTAAACACTGATGGTTTCCCTGAGTAACTCTACGCCAGAAGGGAAGTTGACAATGGCTTTGGTTAAGGATGCTATTTTCAACAAGGAGGCAAGGAAGAGAGAGATGGAGACTGAACAGGTTGATGAGATACATGCACTAATTGCGGGCGGTAATAGGGGCAGAAGCCATGGAAAGGGAAACCGAAACAAGGGAGGCAGAAACCATTCCAAGTCGAGGGAGCATAGTTTTACTTGCTATCATTGCCAGGTAAAGGGGCATATAAAAAGGAATTGTCCAAGGTTTAAGGCAGGGAAAGTGAGAATTCCAACAAAGGAGGCAGCATTGGCTTTTTAGGATTCCGATAATGATGAGTTGGCACTAACAGTGTTAGATGATACGAATGCGGGGAAATCAAATTGGGTACTGGATTCTGGGTGCTCATATCATATCTGCAGGGATAGATCACAGTTTTAGGAGTATGAGGCATATGATGGAGGTCATGTCCGAATGGCTAACGGATCAGCGAATACAGTTGTTGGCAAGGGGACAGTGAAGTTTCGGGTGCTGAGTGGGAAGACTATGAAGGTAGCGGGAGTAAGGCACATGCCAGGAGTGAGGAAGAACTTGATATCTCTTAGGATGCTTGATGATAGAGGATGTAGTTTTTTGTTGATTCTAGACTACTTCAGGTTTCTGTTGGAAAGCGGGATATATTGCTGGGTAAAAAATTTGGTGGGCTGTACATGCTTGCGGGATTTGTCATGATAGGAGGAGCTGCTGTTAGACATGGAGCAAGCGGTATATGGAGATTATTTGGGCAGGAGAAGTGCCATTTGCTGACACGTACACGGAGGGAGCAGGGTTGCTCAGGAGTTGTGCTGGATTTAGGCCTGAAGGAGAAGCAATGGGTGCGGGTTGTCCACAAGAAAGCCCAGGGGAAGGAGACGAATATTTTGGGGGCCTCGACGAAGCCAAAAGGAGTTTCTTTCACTCTTGATATGCTTGATGGTAGTGGTCTCTTCGAATTTGTTGACATGAGGGGAGGGATAATATCACCAAGGACGCCGAGCTAGTGAGTCTCGGCCACACCCCAGTTGAGGGCGTGCCCGGGGTGTGGGCGCTTTTGTTGGTGAGTGCATAGATGGACGCTTTTGTTGGTGAGTGTAAACGCTTCTGTTGGTGTGCGCATACACTTCGAGTTTGATGTGTGCGAGTGAAGGCATTCTTTTTTATGGGATGTGGTACTCGCTATTTTCTGATTGGCTGTGGAGTCTGGTTTTGCAAGGATACACTCTTTTGGGATTTGTGTACTCTGTTTGGTGGTGCATGGATGCTTGATTGTTTAGTGACACAGGTGCTTGCCAGAGTTAGCTGATTGGAGGAGGCGACATGGGGGTGTTGCAAATGACTTTGCCCACTCGGTGTGGAGGGGGTGATTGTTGGAATTCCACCCCGTGTGGGCCATTGGGCTTAGGCCCGGTTGGGAGGGGCTAGGTTTTTTTATTGTTACTCTATATAAACTCATTATAGCCTTGTTTCTTGTGTGTGACAAAAGTGAGAGAAAAAGGCAAAGAGTTTGAGAGAGATACACGAGAGACTTGGTGATGATTCAACTATTGTGAGACAGAGTGTGAGTGTGTAACACAATATTCATAGATTATTCTTCGGATCATAGTGAAATCCCCCTCCCCGTGGATGTAGGTCCGATATGGCTGAACTATGTAAATCAGTGTGTCTGCTTTCTCTTGATTTTACTCTTTTATGTGTGTGTGGTGCATGTGTTGGGCATAACATAGAGAAAAATGAGAATAATGATTGGAGAGAGAGATACGAGTAGAGAGAGAAATGTGATTAATGATTGGAGAGATGAGGGATGAGAAAAAAATATTTTTGGATTTTTTTTGAAAATGTAAAGTGAACACAGTGAAAATCTCCCACCTTTATCACCAGATTCACCTCACACTATCTAGCATTAACATAAATCTATCACTATTAAAACTCTACTCTTTCCCTGGCTCGAAAACCCTCGACCTCTGTCATCTGATTTCGGATCACAGCTGCGAACCCGACAAATTGAGACAAAGAGATGGGATCTGGAACTAGAGACGTAACTCTTCTCTTCTTTATAACCCATTTCTAAACCCTTCTTCTCTCTGTTCAAAACAAGAGAAGCTGAAGCCGAAGCTCCATAGCTGGAAAACCCGAGGTCTTCGATTGACGGAGATGGAGTGAACTCCGACGTAATCAATCTTCTAGAGGGTCGTTCTAAGCATTTCCTCTTCTATTTTTTGTTCTTTCTTCCACTTTTTTTTTAAAAAATAAAAAAATAAATTTCTAATATTCCCTAAAATTGTACGGGGGCACATGCCCCCTTGCCTCTGTATAGATCCGTCCCTGGACCCTCCCTCTGCTTCTAGAAATTATTGTGGCATCCTTTATTTTATAAACTAATATACGTGACCTCCCATACCGTTAAAATAAGACAAACAATGTTAACTTTGATACAAAATGACCAAAATACCCTAAAAACATGCAAATTTGGTTACATTGACATCCCATGCTTTATATTAGACTTGGGTTTATATAGAGGACTATTTATTTTTTTGAACACTATGTAATGTAAGAAATAGAAAAAAATTGAAAATGCTTTTGGACTTTTTTCACTGTTAGTACGTTTGACATTTTACTATAGTTGGTCATAATATGTTCGACTTTTTGTTCTTCGGCAAGACCATCGGACAGTTCGTTCCTTTTTTTTTTTTTAATTACTTTAGGATTGTCAATAATGCTTCCAAAATGTCGGGTTGTTACAATTATTCTCCAGAATAGTATTGACTCATCCAAAACCCTCTCTTACAAAAATATGTTTTTATTATTGTGATAGTGAGACAATGAACTCAAAATGGATGAAATCCTTTATAGATATAATTATGTATTTATATTGTCGTTGCATTGAAAGATGATCAAGACTAGTTAATAAAATCAATTTTTCGTTAGCATAAACTTCAAAAAAAAAAAAATTGTAGCAAAAACTTCAATAAAGGGAATTAATTAATTTACCACATGACAAGTTTGAATACCAAAAAAAAATAAAAATAAAAATACTAGCTTTGATAGTGGTGAGAGGTCCAGGTGTTGGCGGGGCTGAAGAAATTTCCATCCATACATACTTGGAGGTGCGTATCGAGCTCTATTATTTTTAAGAATAAAACGATACTACTCTTTCGAAATGGTTAATAGATAAATTTGTTGACGAAAACATTACTTCATAGATAACATCCCATCTCAACTACTCCCTCCGTCCCATAAAGTTGTATCACTACGAAATTATGTGTAATTTTTAAGTTAAAAATAACGTGCTTACGAAAATAATTTTTTAGTTAATATGGATCTTGTTTGATAGATCTCATCGAGAACTTTTATACGATACAAAAAAAATTCAAAAATTATTTTGGTAAATACATTATTTTTTAGTTTGAAAATTGCACGTAGTTTCGTAGTGATACAACTTTATGGGACGGAAGGAGTATATTCAAGTTGATATGTAACAATCATGACAAAATAATTCTATCATTCAAGTTGCAAGAATGCAAAAAAAATAAGGAAAAAAAATAAAAATAAAGCATCAACATCTGTTCTTAAAAATACATGCATGCCAAAAACATAAAAGTTGTAAAACATTAGTTCGATTTCACAAAGGTTCAACGACCAACCAGATTCGATCTCATTCCCAATATTTCTTTTATCTGGTCATCCCTTGCGGCACTGGTGGAATTGTCAGTTCTCGACGCTGCTTCTCTACATTTCCGTCCCATCCTGTACGATTCAAAGAGTCCCAAAAAGATAGTGTCAATACTGGAAACTCAAAATAAAAATAAAAATAAGCATACACTGGATAATTTTAGATGTGATTGTTTTAGGTTTAAAATAAAAATTGTTCTCTTTCATCCTAATTTGTTTGACTTCTTTTTATTTTTATTTTTTATGTCTCCAAATATTTGTCCAATTTTGAGCTGACCTAAAACATTACCTTAATATCATCTTTTGTTGAAATATTATGCATTTTGATGGATAGTCTTGGAAACTCAATACCTTTTAGTACTAATAGCTTTGCCCCCTTGGTTGGAATCCCGAAAATTCGGCAAAGGAATTAATTGGGACGAAATTAAGGATTTTTTTTGATCGGCAAAAGAAACATTTTTTAATCTTTGAAAACACATTACGAAGATTAAAGGGAATCTAAGAAAACAGCACCACAATGGAAAACGAGCATCGATCCTAACTAGGTTGGCATCCCTGACGAAAATTAAGGAGTTACATATATATTAGATATGGGTCTTGCTGACGTGTGTCCAATGGACACACAATAAGCACACAAACAAACAAAAACAACACACACTCCAATACATCTTTTACACTTTTCAATATACTTTCACATATCTCTATATATTTTTTACACTTTTCAATACACTTAATGTGTGCCCAATAGGCACACGTTAGCATTTCCATTAATGTCTACCTATTCATATGTTTCATGGCTCATTCACAACCTATAGTGTGAATACGAATTTTTTTTTTAAGTTGACGTGATAGATTGATTTTCTTTATTAAAAATTTAGGTCGGTGGGATCAGAGTGATTCACGATTTCTAGAAAAGACCCTTTTGATTCTTGATATATCAATTCACAATTAGACAACCTTGATTTTGTGCGTATCTTTTTTGCATATGAAGAGAGAAAAGTTAATTATACCAATGGACATGTCAAAACCACGGTTTTTGAGCTCACGATACTCTTGGCACAGGGCGCACCACTCGAAGAAGCAATGGACAAGGCAATCGGCACATGGAAACTCACGCAATGTGTATTGGTTCCTCAACTTGGACCGATAGCCGCACGAGTAGATGCATGGAGCACCAATTAAGTATGCGATTAAACAGTACAGAACTCCACCAGCAACACATGCTGCATTATTAATACATCAAAAAAGTCAATTATCTCCCTTCAATAAAAAAGTTTAATTAATTACATAAAATGACCTCTTCAACAGAAAATAATTACATAAAATGACCTCATCTACAAAATAATTCCATAAAATGACTTCTAACTTACTCAGCAATTCAAACACAACTTAGCATTCGCTCGCATTAAATTACTCAAATCGACAGATCTAATAAACATTTTCCTATTTTTTGTTCCTATTTATTTTTACTTTTTAGATTTTCTCGTCGAAATGAATTAAAATGTTCTTAGACTACAAACTAAAAGGAGTTCCCTAAGAGCATCTCCAATTGCATGCTATGTGTTACTATATATGGTTGAGTTTTCCAATTGATTTTATGAGATAAAATTTAGTTTTGATAAAATTTAGGATACTCAAATGATTATATCAAAACTAAATTTTATTTCATTAAATCATTTGGAAAACAACCCTTGGTGGAGTAGATTTTATCATTTGAAACGATAAATGTGTTTTTATCACACCTCCAAGCAAAACTAAATTTTATCTCCTAAAATCAGTGGGAAAACTCGGCTATATCTATATTATACTATACCATGAATCTCCAAATTCTCTTCTCCAATGACGATATATGCACATGTTATATCATGGGACCGTATGGAATTGACATTTTGTGAAAAAAGAAGAAGAAAAGAAATAGCATTTACAGAATTGGAGCAACATTAAATTGCTATATATTGTATATCAATTTTGACATTATTTATTGCTATATTTATTGCAATAGCCATCCAAATTGCAACTCCACTGTTGCGATCCTCTCGAAGCATATATCATCAATTGTATAGTTAAATATGCTGGTTAAATGTGTTCCTATGACTGATCTACAAAACAAGCCTATATATGGATAGTGAAAATGGTTCTAAAAAATACATCCAATAATTCAGTCATCTTGTAGGTAGTGAATTTTCATAGTAATCTTTTTCGTAAAAATATCATTAAAGAACGAAAAATAATTGTAAAAAAAATCATGTTTCTTCGTTATAATTAATTTGGTTTCTACGACTCACATGTGGATCCTTTGTCAACAATCTCCGCAATCTGTCCGAAAGTAATGAACGGAAAAAAACCTGTAATGATACCTGCAAAATCAATCATAGTAATTATCAACCTTTCAACTCAAAGCTCTTAGCACAAGTCAACTCCACCGCTGCCTCATTGTTACCAATATCATGCCCCTCTCGATCAGAGAATTCATGCTTAGCTAGAGATCGATCGTAGGTTCTATATTAGTTTCTTTCGTTCGGGTCCGTATCCCTAACTTGATCAGCTTCATGGGGTTGAGCAAAAATGACTACCTCACTATTACCGATGCCATGACCCTCTCGATCAGAATTCATGCTTAAAGACCGTCTAGGCATTAGGCAGGTCCTAGAATCATCTTCCTGAGTTTCTTTCGTTTGGGTCTGTATCCCTAACTTGACCATCTTCGTGGGGTTGTACCTTTTCTTTTGAATTGTTATTTGATTTCTGAATTACCCCCAACTCCCGCAAAAAAAAGGAAGAAGAAAACAACTAAAAATAAAAATCCGCCGCTACCACTAGACAAAAATGTTAGAATTATGGAAAAATTTAGAATCATCTTCCTGAGTTGTCAATAGGACTGTTGAATTAATAGTAGTAAATCGTCAGCTTACAGTTGGGGACGTCCTCGAAGCAGCCGAAGAGGCCGGTGGACCAAGCCACCGATGTTGAACTTGGACCAGTATAAACTGGGATGCCAGAAGCGGGTTGGCTGCTGTACTGCGGTGTAGATGCCGGCGGCGGTGGATAGTACTGTTGTGGTTGATATGGTGGTGGCGGTGGATGGTACTGTTGTGGTTGATATGGTGGTGGCGGTGGATGGTACTGTTGTGGTTGAGATGGTGATGGCGGTGGCTGGTACTGTTGTGGTTGAGATGGTGGTGGCGGTGGATGGTACTGTTGTGGTTGAGATGGTGGTGGCGGTGGCGGACCTGACGGTGGATGGTACTGTTGTGGTTGATATGGTGGTGGCGGTGGCTGGTACTGTTGTGGTTGAGATGGTGGTGGCGGTGGATGGTACTGTTGTGATTGAGATGGTGGTGGCGGTGGCGGACCTGGCGGTGGATGGTACTGTTGTGGTTGAGATGGTGGTGGCGGACCTGGCGGTGGATGGTACTGTTGTGGTTGAGATGGCGGTGGCGGTGCATACTCTTGAGATTCAGATTGTTGTACGGAAGGGTAAGCCGAGAAATTCTGGTCGTCGGGTGGGTTCGAGGAGTTCATTTCTTTTTTCTTCAGGTAATCATCCTTCGGGTAGGACATGATTTGATCGATTGATGATAGTTGGGTTAGCAAATTTTTGTTTTGTTTTTGGTACTTCGGAATTACTAATGATGTTTGGTTTGTGGATCAATAAAGGGTTGAGATGTTGAAGGTATATAAACAAGTGGAGTGTAACAAGGAGCCTAATTTATGATTTTTCAAAAGAAGTTTGACTTATTCTTTCCCGCGTACGTTAATTACATCTCATTTGAGGAGGTTGTTTGGTTTTTGGGCCATTTAGCAAAAAATCTAAAATATTTGACAATTTTAAAAGGGAAGGTCAATGAACTTTTGCAATCGAAAATAAAAAAAAAAACATTTGCCATTTTTAAGGAAGGACAAAAAACTTTTGCAATTGAACGTAAAAACAAAAAACAATTGCCATTTTAAAAAAGAATGACAACGAACTTTTGCAATCGAATATAAAAACAAAAGAAAATTAGCGAAGTGTTAATAATTTTAAAAAAATTTAATTTTGAACATTAAATTTAAAAAAATCACCACCCCACCTCTTGCCAACAACTTCCGGTGACCAAAAAAATTAGTAACGTGTCACTAATTTTTAAAAATTCAAATTTTGAACATAAAATTCAACAAAATCACCACTCCATGTTCGGCCACAACCCCACCTCTGGCCGAGCACTTCCAATGACCAAAAAATTAGTGAACTAATTTTAAAAATTCAAATTTCGAACATAAAATTCAAAAAAATCACCACCCCCACCTCGGCCGTGCACTTCTGGAGACCAAACAAATAAGTGTCACTAATTTTTAAAAGTTATAATTTCGTACAGAAAATTCGAAAAAATCAACTCCTGCTTCCTGACCAAACACCACCCCATATTTGGTTGACCACTTTCGGCAAAAAATAATTACTGAAATGTCACTAATTTTTAAAAGTTCTAATTTCATACCAAAATTTTTTTTAAAAAAACAATAAAACAGTGTCAACTAACTTCTCATTCACTTGTCAAATAAATTTCATTTGCTATAACAGTTGTTGGTTAATCATTAACGGATTAACCTGATTATCATGTTCCCTGTTAATCTCTCTCAATTGCACAAACGCCTTTGTGAATGCTTATGGGAAGGATGATAACTTGGGGTTGATTCAAACCAGCGCTTGGCGTCTTGAGCCTCGAGAGACGATTCAAATCGAGTGAAATTATAGAAGTGAGAAGCATCGAACTCGTAATCAAAATCAACTTCTGAGACCTCAAAATAAAATAAAATAAAATTATTGCAAACCAATAGTTGAGGTGCACGTAATCAAAATCGACTTCACAAGATTAGTTGAGGTGCACGTAAACTTACCCTGATATCCTGTGTTATAGGAAAAAAAAATTTTTGCAAACCAAAAGTTGGAATAATCATTTCAACAACATGATTTCGTTCCTTTTAAAAATTGTAATATTATTGCATGATTTCGCTCATTGGTCATTGACACCCATAGATCTAAGTAATTTACATTTTTTTTTGATGATGTCAATATTTTTTTCTTAAGAAAAAAATGTAATATTATTGCATTGGTATATTTTGGTGTCATTTTGGCATGCTTTTAAGGTATGATGATCATTCATTTTTAACTCACCTCATTTTTCAGTGTAGATTCGACGGTATGCATGATGAAGCAAAATTTGTGAAATTCATGCCAATAGAAATTAGTAATGTAGCCATTTTGAGGAAAAATAACAATAATGAATAAGCCTTTTAAATTTTTCAAGAATGAAATACACGAAAACAAGACTTTTATAGCCCCATATAATCGTTAGCTTCAAGAGATACCAGATTCAAAGAGTTTTAGATGTATTTGAATCCATAAATGGTGTTTATGTAAAAAAAAATAAAGAGAGAGTGTGTATTTAGTCATTTTGTTAAATGAATAATAAAAATCATGTCTTTATGTTTAATTGCAAAAATACCTTATCTTTATGTTTGATTGAAAAAGTAGCTTGTCCTTCCCTTTTAAAAAGGAAAATATAATGCATTTAAGACTAATTTTCCCTTGATTTTTTTTTGAAAAAAACTATGGACCAAATACGAACTTGTCCGCGTACGTTAATTACATATTTTAGCAGATGTGGTGGATGAGAAGAAGTGTTTTTTTTTTTTTTTTTGGTGGAGTTGTTTTGATTTGTAAAATAGAGATATAGAGCAAATCATATACTGTAATAATAACCACCATATCATCAAGTTGCAAGATTCTTTTTTGTTTTTTGGGAAACGGCAAAAATATTTTTAATGACTCGATAACAGGTAGATCATCAAGTTGCAAGATTCCCTAATTTAGAATCCTGAGATAAGAGTTGACGAAGATAAAGGTTGTATATTTAGTAAAATTTAAACAAGTTTACTTTCACACCCTCTCACTAACACTCCATTTTATGGGACCTATATCATGGTCTCAGACGAATATTAGGAATCACTTATTTTTTTTAGAATATTTTTTTAGGCATTCCCGAAAAAAATAAGCTTGGTCTACGGTAAAGGGTTGATAAGTTTGTTAATGTTTTGGTCCGTTCGCTTAAGGAATTGTTTCTAGAACGAATCAATCGAGCCTTTACCAGTATCTAATTGAGATAATTTTATACAAAAGCCCTTAAGAAAATATTCTGAACAAATTGAACGACTCCAATCAGGCATGTGAGATCCCGAGATGGGTAACACACAATGGAGTCTGAGTCAAGTGTAAGTGAGAGTAGAATTATTGTAAATTTTTTGCCTGACTGAGTAAAAAAATGAGTTAATTTCAGTGTTAGCCTTATAGTGCATACAATTGATGGATGGAAAATTACCCAACATAAGATTCTTGTTATTGGTTGTCTGTATAGTAGCTCATATGTTACACCAACAACGTTTTTGTCGAATGGCAGGGGTTCCAAAGAGGAGATCAAAGTGTTTTTTTAAATTGATTTTCACACCCGAATTGTTATCTACACTTCTTTTTATGATTATTATTATTTTCCCTTTCTTCTTCTAGTGATAGTTTTATACATGAAAAATTTCACTAAGACAAAAAGAGGGTGGAAAATCACTCCCCTTTTTTTCTCAGAGTATCTATGACGTGTGGACGAAATCT
Source organism: Vaccinium macrocarpon (assembly GCA_022606695.1). Lineage (NCBI taxonomy): Eukaryota > Viridiplantae > Streptophyta > Magnoliopsida > Ericales > Ericaceae > Vaccinium > Vaccinium macrocarpon. The sequence continues at coordinate 4,643,178 of CM040173.1, forward strand.
GCATTTTAAGAGTTTGGTTAAGAAGTTTAGTGGTGTGTGTGTACTGAAGTTATTTTGTAATTAAAAAAGTGACAAACTATTTTCATCACCTAAAATTAACAATTGGCGACGAAATTATATTGTAGCGTGTATTATCAATTTTCCTTGCCTGGTTTTGTCGCGGTAGCTATTTTTTGTTACAGTGGACCAGCCCCATCTGGTGAATGGGTGAACAGGTAAAACGAAATGTCTTGTTATTTGAAAGTCTCTTTTAAATTTCTATATCGAATATTTTGATTACTTCAAATGTAAATACATGTATATTTTACTTGGAGGTTTCCCTTCTTTGATTGGGTAGTAATTTTCAATTGCAACTTGGCATCATTTGATTATTAAAAGTAAAAGCTAACTTATTACTATAATAATGCAACTTTAGCGACACACCTCTGATCTCAATTTAGGAGCACCAAACTCAAAAGTTGAAGACCCAATAGAAGAACTTGGTTGACTGATTAAAATTATGCAAGTCACCTCCATCACTTGAGCACCAACTCAAGAGTCGAAGATTTAATAGAAAGCACTTGGTCAACTGATTAAATATTGCAAGTGTAGTGGCTGCGGCTCTGATTAATTCAGGAGCATCCAACCCAAGAATTCGAAACCCACAATAATGCACTTATTTATTTATTTATTTATCGGCAATAGAATTATTAACAAAACTTAGCAAAGCTACATCACGTTGGAGGACAAGGAGACGGGAATCCGATCAAAAGTTGGAAAAAAATAAAACACCTATTGGGTTTTTGCTCAATTGATGAACTTGGTTGACTGCTTATAGTAATGCAAGTGTAGTGGCATCGTCTCTAATCAATTCAAGAACACCAAATCCAAGAGTCGAACACCCAATAGACTGCACTTGATTGATTAACATATTATATATTGCAAGTATAATGACATCGCAGGAGCAACAAACCCAAGACTCGAAGATCGGATAGAATTCACTTGGTTAACTGATTATCTATTGCAAGTGTGGTAATTAAGGTTGCCTCTGATCAATTTCGTGGTGATCTCAATTGTGGGTCCTATATAGTATGTATTTAATATCACAACCATTCAATTTGTCGGGTTTGTTAAGTAAATTACTTTTGTAAAAAATCAAATCAATTGGATATTGCTAGCAATATGGATAATTGGATACCATTTATTTTACAAAAATGGTTGGCCAATATCATTAAGAGAACAAATTGCAAGACAAATTGTCTCAAGTGCGTATCTACAAATCTTCGATGATCATAATTTTTGTATCAATAATGTGCTCACCATTCTTGAAAAAATAAATGGTTTTGATCCCAAATGAAGATTTTAGAGGATAATTGAGGTTACAATTGGGTGTAGTGACTTGGGTAACTATGACCCATGGGGACCTAAATCCTTCCTGGTGATGGAGTTCTGGTTTTTGAGGTTGTTTTGCTGGTGTTTGTTGGTTTTACTAATCTTTTCCACGATATAGTTTCTACTCAAGTGAATAATTGTTTTTGGTCTATAAGAAAACACCCCTTAATAGAGAGCTTGAGTGGTTTGGTTTGGTTTTATACGACATAACATTCTGTAAGTTGTCTCAATCAATTACAAAACATAAGTAACATTCACATTATTTTGAAGCTTTGTTTTTGTTATTTTCAGAGAGGTACACGGATCAATCATATGTTCAAAATCATATGATGAACGTGAAGAATACCTAATACCTATATAAGATAATAAAGGGCTCAAGGGTACGATGTACCGATTGAACAATTCTAGATGGCTTATTTAAGTTTTTGGTCCCCAATATATGAGTGATTGGC